>NC_051173.1:36134202-36458055 GCF_013339725.1 Rhipicephalus microplus | reverse complement strand
ATATGTAATGTGGCTAATAGTTGCACAGAGTCTGCGACTAACTAAAGCATATGACGAAAAATTCTGATGAACTGCGCTCAAGTTCTTCCCGCCTACTTACCATGTCACTGTTTACTTGTTACGTACATTTGCCGAAATATACAGTTGGTAAAAGTTAATAAATAGTACGTGGTCTCGTTGGTTTACAGGCGAGATGTAAAAAAACCTGAAGTTCAATGAATATAGAGTTGATGATTTAAAGACTAATGGCAGAATTTGTGAAGAATACCTAAAGTAATTCGCTCCGAAGCCCCCCCTGATAGCACTGCTAAGTAAGTGGTGCTCCTGAAAACATGTATAGTTTTGGTGGCAGTGATCGTATAATCCTGATCACTTACCTAATTCTGAACCTTTAGCTTTGTTTTTAGTTGGTGTTGGCCACAATCTGGGGTAGATTTCCGTAGTAGGACATAGCCAACTTCTTAGGTTCCATAGGAGAAGAAATCAGACCATATGTAGCGGATAACAATGCGATGAGCTTCAGTTCTAAGGCAATAAAATAACAGGGCACGTATGTGTCCTCCAAACAAGACATTGTTACGAAATCCCCATGTCATCGTCGCAAACACTACACAGGTCAAACTGGACGGTTCCTGTAATGATCGGCTGAGCGTACAGTGTAATGATGTAAGGAGAGGCGGCGATGGCTGGTTAGCCACCCACTGCAGTTTTTTTAAGCTGTTCTGTCGACGTAGGCACCTTGACAAAACCAATCGTAGAATCAGCAAGTATTATTTGGCTGGGTGATCTACAGGTTGGCACTTCGTACCCACCTCTCAAAAGCAAGGAACTTGCTGTTCTCCTTAAAACAGTACCTACGTAAGCGTAAGTGTTGGTTCAATGTAAAAATGCGTGATCGAGATTCAATAAATCATTTGTTGTAAAATTACCGGCGGTGGCTGTGCCCTCGTGTTTCGCCCTTTAGGAAAACTCTGCGCTGAATCACTTCAGAGATGTCGTACCAAAAAGGCCGTAAGTCATCTCTTGCCAAGTCCTCTAATATTGTCGTCCAATGCGAGGAGTCTATTTACGTACTCAATTATGTGTGGCAGAAGCATAGAGTCATACCAGAACGTCTTAACATGTGGATAGCGACGTCAGTAGTTGGTTCGAGGGCCACAGCTATTACAATGGCAGAGGCATAATATGCATGATTACCAGCCATAGAATTAACACAGCTGAGCGTGTTGCCACATGTTCGTGTTCTGGGTTCCTCACGCAGTTTTAGAAGGAAGAATCGTATCGTATTGTGCACCTCAGAACTCGGGAGCTAGTCTCGATGCGCCCACCTTGTAGACTGTCGACTTCGACTGTCGCTGATTGGCCGGAGCTCGGTCAGCAGCGTTATCCTGTTTCCTGTTCTTTTCCGCGACGTCCTTTTGGCGTAACTAAGTTTTCACAACCCTATACGCAAAATAGATAGACAAAATGTGCTTCGCTGCAATAAATGCAGCCCCCCCCCCCCCCGGAGATATTCTTTTTGCTCGTATATTTGAGAGCCCGAATATGAATTCTGCTCAGCATTCTCGACATCGTTCTGAAACATCTGAACACGTTCGTATGCAGGACGTGTTAGCATTGTGGGTCCAAAGTGAAAAAAAAAACAAGCGAGCGTACACAAAGTGTCAAGCTGTGACACTTCGTGTACGCTCGCTTCATTTCGTCCACTTTGTACCCGTTTATGCTGTGCATGTGCCAACAGAAAGTAGACGTGGTCAAGGCTGTCTTGGCCTCACTGCTCCCAGCCTTTTCTAGTAACTGAAAGCATTTCTCCGAAGTATACGCACGGATCCAAGTGGACTCATGCTGACTAGCATGAGACTATATTGTAAAATGCCTATCTTTATCCTACAGAGACTAGTTGTTCTTAAAGTTTCGTTTATACGCTAGGTGTAAATTTATCCCGTATCTTTCCTGTTAATTGTATTCAAAACTATACCACTTATTTTAACAGCCAGTTATGTCACCTATTACCCATGGTAAAATCGAGACACAAGCTAGCATTTTAGTATAGGTTACCGATGCGACGCTAGCAACTGCGAAAATGATGTGAACAGGGCCAGGCTTCGTTACGGCGCTTTATATTCTGCTCTTGCGAGATTAATTGATGATTGATATGTGGCGTTTAACGTCCCAAAACCACCTTATGATTATAAAAGACACCGTAGTGGAGGGCTCCGGAAATTTCCACCACCTGGGGTTCTTTAACGTGCACCTAAATCTGAGCACACGGGCCTTCAACATTTCCGCCTCCATCAGAAATGCAGCTGCCGCAGCCGGAATTCGAACCCGCGACCTGCAGATCAGCAGCCGAGTACCTCAGCCACTAGACCATCGCGGCAGGGTGTTTGCGAGATTAAGGAGTGTGACGTTCAAGTGACATTATTTCATACGTAGTCAACACGAACAACAGGCGAAGATCAGGTTACAAATAAAAAGCTGTGAAATGTCGCTGACAATAAGTAATGAATCACTAGGCTTTTCAATACCGACTGAAAAGACGGCGACGTATGAAGACGCTGAAACATGCCGAAAACTGGTATTATACCCAAACCAGGGCAAAACTTGGAATTGTAAAACATCTGCCAATTCAGTGTATCAAATATTTCTTCATTATTGATCTCGGAGGCATGTCTTAATGTCGATGGATTGAGAAGACGCTGGGAATCACTTCAATCACGTTTTTCTGATAGCTGATAGCCAAAGAAGAAACCAAAGAAAAACTTCGCACTTTCAGATCATGACTCAGGGGGAAAACCATTGTACAGAACACTACTTTCTGAAAATGGGGTAAAACAATGAATACAGCTCTTGCTACATATAAATACAAGCCCCAGCTAGAGTCTGCCCACCTTCACCTAGCCGTCAGATCATAGTCCGAATGAAACACACTTACTTGTTCCGTCGGTCTCTGGAAGTAACACTTGCGTTATGTTGGGCCCTCCATCGATGTAGCCAATTATCTTCCTTAATGGACCTGTCCAGAAATCAGAGCGCCGCGCCTTCCCGTGGTAGATCAGGCCTGGAGCATTATGGGAAAACAGAGCGCCGGGTGGGCCGAGCAGACGACACTTTTCTGCTTTCGCCTGCTTTCAATGCGTGCTGTGAGTGGTTTTGGCTGACGTAAGATGCTGATCTTGTGAAGGAAGGGTTACTTCTGAGTGCTTCGACTTTCATGCTCGACAACTAGATTGTAGAGCTTGCCATAATATGCCAGAATCATCACAGAATATGCTGAGAAGAAGGAAAGCGGCGGAAAAACCTGCTGTGTTTGTGGGTGTCATAAGACGCGAAAGACATCGGACGTTTGGGTAAAGAGCTCGTTTCGCAAAAATTTTGGCTTCGGCATCGTTGTCTGTGTTGGCATTCGGGTCGATGGTTCTGAGAAAAAATAATCGTCTTGTCTGTGACATAAAAGTCGAAAAGATACGAAAAATAAATTACAAATTTTTCAGGTCCGAGTGAGGATTCAACGCAGACCATCTGCGTGGCACGCAGGTGGTCTATCACAGAGTCATGTTGTCAACTTGTTGAAACTGCTGTAAAAAATAGTTGTTGAAACTGTTGGCATGCAGTGAAATTGTAAATGACATGCAGTGATATGGCATGCAGTGAAACCGGTCTCCTTAACGCATCATATAGTTCTTAGTAGAAGCGTGAAATCACGCCAGTCGTCAAAGTATGTGCGTTGAGAAGCGAATGGGTGTTTTAAATGCACATTCGTTACTACGCGTTCAGACGTATTTAATCATTACCAGCAAGAGAACCGCAAAGGAAGTAAACGCATTCGTAGGATCGCATGTTGCCCTATAGGGACACGTAGGGGCCTCTTCGCTCATTCGCAAAATGAATACTTAAGGAGTGGTGGGCACTTAACAGCTGTGCTTGCAGTGCACATTCAGTGGTATTCAGACAGGGTTAATGTTACGCGCACAATCATTCGTTTCCTCACAACCGAAAGAGACTAGCAATTCAAAGACAACGCGCACCAGGTCGATTATACTATCACAATCTGTCCTTTGAAGGCTTAAAGTTCATCTTCGATTTACATTCATGTTTACAGCAGTAACTTACTTCTGGATAGCACTCGCATTTAGATACAAGCTGTATAAGGCCGTAAAAGTTTGAAGTTCAATGTGTCATAAATTGCCTTGACATCCGACTTCCCCTTTACAAAAACAATGGCTGGAAGGCGGAGGGCATTGTTTTCTTCAGGACCATTTTAATCTCCATAAGGAAAGCAGATGAATACACGTACTAAGCGACTAAGTGAAAAGTTATCCATTGCCTAAAACGTGTTTGGAAGCGCGATCAATCATACAGCGATCATGCTCAGGAAGACGAACCAGTGATCTGACATGTTCTAATATTTATGGCACCACCAATGAAAGTGAGAGCAAAAATGTACAATGGTGTCTGATATTTTCAGCGTGCTGGTACCAGGCTGCCTTAGTCATTAAGCTTTAGTAAGCAATAGCCAAATGCTATTTTGTTTGTGCACCAAGTATCACCACAGTTTCTGGATTTTTTTCTGGGTGAAATCGAAAATCACGAAGAAAAATGTTTGTGAATAAGAATTTAACCGCTTCCGGAGCTTTCGGTGAATACTATCGCTTCTTAGGACACGTTCAGCTTCGGTATATGATATGTCGCTGTCAATGAATTTATTTCACAGCCCTACAACGTTAAACAGTGCAAACAGCAAAGTCGGGAAAGAGTGCTCTTCATGAGCGAGCCCAAAATTTCTGCCAATATTTCTATTTATTATCGCAAAAACAAAGACAAATTAAGAAGACACATGCTAACTTCCAACCGGGGTTGGTGGTTTACTTCTGGCCATGGACTAAGGGCGCAATCACCAAGTGGTACTTTTACTCTGTAACAGTCTACATTGATTCGAGAAGAGGGTGCACGACTGAATAAGCTTCATGAAAGAACGAAAAAAAGAAAACATGCTGCAACTAGCGCACGATCTGTAGCCATTTCACGCCCATTCGCATGAACTCCTTTAAGAGAAAACACCAACACGTCTCCACCTTTATCGCTCGGGAAAACGCATGTACTATTTTTTTGGTGCTGGATTGATATAAAATGGCACTTCGTGTACTCCCCAAACTTCGTGAAATTTATCATACACCTACTGCGTCACATGCAACTTAAATTACATCCATGCTTCCGAGTCCCCTCAAATCAACTATGTGGCCGGAACATCACACAAAGTAAGGCAAAGTCGGTAGGTGAAAAACGCAGTATACAGACTTTCTACTACAAACAAGTATGAGCGTTTCCCGACAATACAAGCACAATCTCAAGACAATATCTGAAGAAAATATTGGTATGACACAAGGATACTCGAACCGCACACTCCATCCAAAAAAGTAACGTGCAACAGTAGACCATATATAAGAAGCGACCGCGATGTTACCCTAGTCCAAATAGCTTAGGGCACTAAAAAAAGCAATTTGCTAACCGGGATTCGTCAATGTTATAACAGCATGCTTTTCTAATAATTTAAATATTTATTTATGTATTTATTTAAAAATACGTTACAGACTTTGCAGAGGCATTGTTTAGGGGAGGTCAATACGAAGAAAGAGCAGTTTAAAATGACATCAAACACAACGTTGTTACCGAGAAGTAAGAACAATGTAGAACAACATAAAAAGCAATGACAAGTGCAGTAACATATTTTCTTGTACAAGACTAATGTATTTTCTTGTCCTATAATTTCTTGTAAAATATGTTCTTTCTTATAGCCAAATAGTTCTAGAAAAACAAAGCTTACAAACATCAGTATCACTTTTTGATGAAGTAAAACTGAAAACAAATTGGAGTTGCAGAAAATTTGACAGAAATTGCACCGGCTAAGATTTATCATGGAAATGAATAACGAGATGTTAGCGAGATGAGTTTTGATTAGGCTAAAGGACGATGCTATTGGGAAGATTGTCCGACATTCATATGGCACGCGGCAGGGATGAGTAGTTAAAAGTATTAGTGTTGCCGTACACGCGCGAGTAGCTTAAGTCATTGTGTAGTCTGTGCGATAAGTGAGAGGAACGTTGTAAATGTGGTATCGATGATCGAGTGGCTTTGATATATTTCTGAAAGAAAGACGAAAGGCCAATGTCACTACTTATTGTTAATAAGTGGAGTGAAAGTTCGAGCTCTGGCTGCGTTAAACTAGACAATATACTATATTTCGCGTGAAAAACGACATGCCCTGTTCTGGATGACGTTTAACTTCTGTATTTATACATTTTTGATGAGATGACTAAATGAAATACGCGTGCTCTATCTGGAGTAGGACAAGTGTTTTGTAGGCTTCCTTTTACTTGAAAAGTAGTGGATGGTAGGTCGTGACAAAGCTACCCCACTAATCTGTAAGCATCAGCTGAAATGGTAGCTATATGATCAACCAAAGAAAGATTTTGTTTGAGGTGAATCTAGAGTACTTATATGATGTAGCTCTAGTCAATGTGCTGGTACTCACGTTGAATAGCAAGAGCGCATGAACTTATTTGCTGGTAAATGATATCATGTTAAAGTTTGAAATATTAAGTGTCAATAGCTATTTTTAGACCAGTCATTCATGTAGTCCTGGTCACTTTGGAGGATTTTGGACATCAGTACTTTTTATGTAACGAAGAACAATGCAGTTGTCAGCAAAATGCATATATATAGTGATATGTCATTTGGCATATCACTGTTGTATATTAGGAATAGTAAGGGATGAAGGACGCTACCTTGAGGCACCCCTGATTTGACGTCAGAGGGAGGAGAGAAACGATTATTAACAGAAGCGAACTTCTAGCGCTTCGAGAGAAAGCTACGGACCCATGAAAAGGTTAGCGAAATTATTGTAAGCCCAGAAAGTTTCACTATTTTTGACAATGGGGTACCTGATCGAATGCTTTAAAAAGTCTAGGAAGATGCAATTTGTTTGTAAATTGAAATTTATGTTGTAATGAAGGGGACGTAGTGAATTTGAATACACTGTCACTCACAGAAGCCTCTTCTGAATCCACGCTGGTTTGGCAACAAGAAATAATTCTTGTTGCCAAACCAGCAAATAATACCAACAAGAAATAATAAAGCCTTCGAGTTTGTCATTTCATTAAGTGAAGAATTGTGATGATGCCGTGAACATTATTTAAACTAGCTCCTTAAGACACTTGTCGTAAACTTTAAACGAAAACTCATATGCGCATTTTTCGGGAAAGCGCTAAAACTACAAAGAATATTCTTACATTTAAACGATTTGACAATAGGGCCTCACCATTCTTGTGAATTGTAGCGTGTAGAAAACTACAAGAATAAATACAGACCCGAACTTTTCAAGCAGCCTTACTTCTCATGTGGTGGTTAGGATCCTCACCACACACAGACCCATAAAAATAAATGTTCCGAAGTTGAAACTAACCATATAAAAGGACTTATGCCAAGTTCTTTTCTTGCTATCCTTCACTAAGCCACCCAATGCTAGTAGTTTCCAAGTAGTTATTATTGTGCGCGCATGCAAGTTTTTTTTTATTTTTAGATAAATAGACCAAGTTAAGAAATTGCGTTATGTTTTGCATGTTATCGTTTTGAAATTCGAGAATGCCAACTTCTTTTACGAATTGCTGTTTAGAATAAAAAACATACCGAATCAGTCTCATGTGTTTCATTCTTTAAAAGTTGTTCACTCATCGAGATGTGCTTCCTGAAGAACGCCGCTGGAGAAAACGATGTATCAAAATCTCATTTTAAAGTGCCAGAACTGTTGTGCAGTAGGATTGTTTGCAAATGAAAAAAAAGAGAGTGACCACTCAACTACACGCTTGTGCCTATTATTTAGTAAAATTAACTGCCTAAACCAGGTAAATGCATGTGCAGAAAAAGAAAATTACGCCAGGCATTTGACTTCCAATACTATCGCATTGAGGTGTACTTTTAAAAAAAATTAAATACGTAAATGAAGAGACGACGTAGGAAACCTAGTAAAATAATAAGATGCATGTTCACATCTCGCAGATCATCTAAATCGACTGCTACACTACACTCTGAAGTACTACTTGAGCTACACTAGAAATACTGTCGTAAACACTCAAGGAGTTTCTTAAGTTTGGCTATTCTGTTATAAATGGGAAAATGAGTCACATTATTTGTTATATACAGAAAAAGACACGAGGTCTTTGTGTCAGGGATATTAATTGGATGGCAGGCATTTTTTTAAATGCCCCAATTTTACCCGGATACCTCAGCGTAAATAATTTCATATGTGCACGTCAGAACCACAAATACAGTGAACAAAAGCTCATTTTCGATATATTCACAAAATTATTGGCCAGGGTAAGCGTTAAAAGGCACGCACTTAAAAATGTATGATACGCAAAGTGGTCAATGCAAGTCAAATGAATTTTTTTAAATGTAAGTTGACGAACGTTTTTTTCGCTAAATTAACTGGTCGATTGCTTCAATTGAATTGTTATAAATGTTATATAACAACACCAACTCCAGATACATTCATGGGAGCATGATTGCGGTCCTCCAGACCACTCAATATGTTTGTTACAGGTGTAACAAAATTAACGTGTCACTTTTCTCTACGAAATAGTTATTATGAGTCAGTTTTATTAGCCAATGAAAAAAAACGTAGACGAAAAGTTTCGAAATGAGCGAAAACCTTTTTATTTACTGCGAGCGAAATCCTAATATCAACAGGCACCTTTGTTATAAGCAAGCAAAAAATAATTGGGCTGACAATCATCAGTGACAAGTCCGGTTCTTGTGCGTTGGATGCATTTTACATGAGAAATCAGCTGCCTTGGACCTAACGCCATAGAGCGCCCCCGTTTTCAGCCTCTGGCACGTGAGAAAGGCCTATCCGTAACGCTCCCAATAATGGACAACCTCGGGCAACCTTCGACTCCAATAGAGATGGTCGGCATTTTCTCTCGGCGCTATGCAGCCACACCACCCCAAGCTCCCTGTGAAGAGGCCAGAGCCTTAGCTCACCGAACGGTTTCCTTATTTATGTAGCGCGAAAGCCTTGTGGTCATGGGACTGCTACGCTTGTACCGGTGTTCATACGGAAAAGTCGAGGTGCCTCGTGGCTCGAAAAAGCAAGTCGTAGTGCTCTTTTTGTATAACATGCTTAGCTTCCTCGAAGGTTGACGTGGTGAGAACTTTCGGTTGGGGCGAAAGCAAAATTAAGGCAAAGATATATATCGGATTCTAGCATATGCGGACGGATGAAAAGTTACAAGCTGTGCTTTTAACAGCCTAACAAATGAACTGACAACCGCAAACACAGCATTAGGCAAAGAAGAGACCATTGATTCGGGTAAAGAAAAACAAGGATAACAGGCGTTCTATTACAAACTAGGCGAAGGCATTGACCTTGGCCGGCTTTGGATTGTATTAGTTGGGCATAGCACTGAAAAAATGCAAAACGAGCTATCCGTCCTTACTTAGCGTCCCGTAAACTTTGATACTTGCGACGCTTTATCAAAGCCTAGAGATGCGAGGAAAAACAATTTTTTTTTATTCAAACAGTAAGGTGGCCCTCCTAATTAGCACTGTACTAACAATTCTAGCTCATGTGATCCTTCGTGAACCTGACTGAAGATTGTCCTTCATGATGACAAGTGAGGTAGTCCTGAGAAAAGTTTTAAAGGAATTCTGGTCCAACATGTTCTTCTGAAAAGAACGTTTGTCTATATAGCAGCAGAAACGTCGGGGCTAATTGCGAGTATAGGCTAAATGCGAGTATAGTTTCTCTTTTCTTTCCAGTCCCCTGTTTTTATAGCGCTAATACTCGTTTAAGATGGAGTTAAACAAAAGAACTAAATTAAGAAAGTCGCACAGATAACAACTAGTCTGGGCTAGAGTAAGCGGGAGATCGTTCGGTGAGGGCTTAGTCCTCGTAGTGAAAGCCTAGGCTGAAAAGAATTACAAAAAAACAATAAATTCACCAAAAACATTAAAATCTATAGTGCCATAACTTCCCTCTTTTAATCACGTTTGTATGTCCAGTTTTCAGAGCGACTCTGCAGCAGTATCTGAACATTATCGATTATCGGAAAAACCTGACTATCGGTAGTCGACGCACCAGGTAATTAATACGCGTGTCAAAAATTACAGCACAGCATGTGACGTGGAATTAAAAATAAATCCCCGAAATCATCACGATGAACAGTGGCAGCAGAAAATTCTGCACAATGACGCACTGAAGGACCAACTCAGCAGTGTCCAGAGGGTCCATGCGGCAGCAGAAGGGCTTGACCTCTCTGTCCTGGCGAGGAAGCAGCCAACATCAGTCCTGGACTGGTCCTCAGGTTTTTAATTATGTTCATCATACCATACCATACCTAAACGTCGCTGTATCTTTTTTCGACAATTGATGCTACATGATCAATATGAACTTCGGTCGGCGCCGAAGGGTCGAAGTGCCGGAGAATGGCTGCGATGTGAGTAAGAACTTGAGTTGGTTGAAAGACGTCTCACAGTCATGTGTCCATTCAAAGCTAGTACCTTGACGTAGCAGATTGGTCAAGGGGAAGGCAACGTCGGCGAATGCAGGAATAAATCGGCGAAAGTACGAGCACAGGCCTAGGAAGCTGCGAAGCTCTTTCGTTGAGCGAGGTGGTTTGCACGCTTTCACAGCTGCTGTCTTGCTCGGGTCAGGCCTGATCCCATCTTTGTTCACAAGGTGCCCAAGTACTAAGGTTTGTCGCTCGCCGAAATGACACTTCTTCGAATTAAGTACAAGGCCAGCGTTTCTAATGCATTCCAGAACAATGTCCACGCGTTCGTTGTGCTCACGAAATGTGCGCCCAAAGATCACGATGTCATCTAGGTAGCACATACAGACATTCCATTTTAGGCCACGCAGAATGGTATCCATGAACCTTTCGAATGTGGCAGGAGCATTACATAATCCAAACGGCATCACGTTAAATTCATAAAGTCCGTCTGGAGTTATGAAAGCAGTCTTTTCCTTGTCCGCTGGATGCATGGGAATCTGCCAGTAGCCTGAACGTAAATCGATAGACGAGAAGTATGACGCCGAATGGAGACAGTCCAAGGCGTCATCAATTCGTGGAAGAGGATAAACATCTTTCTTCGTGATGGAGTTCAAACGGCGATAGTCGACACAAAATCTCCAGGTACCGTCTTTCTTTTTCACAAGGATCACAGGAGCTGCCCAAGGGCTCGATGATTCTTGAATGATGCCCTTTTGGAGCATTTCACGCACTTGATTGTCTATTATCTTGCGCTCGGGGGGAAATATTACGACGTGTATGTGCCGGATTGATAAGAGGGAATAGAAGTGTGGACTTGGGAAGAAGAAGATCTCTCGCCAGTTTTTATCCGGTGCGGCCTCGCCATCCCAGCTTCCGTTCAATAAACTCCCGTACCCCTGCTTCAGGCGTAACAGAGTGGTGGAGGTGCTGGGTACAGTATACGTCGACGAACCACGGAGCCACAGCTGTTCGAACTTCGCCGGAGCCGTCGTATTGCCGGTCTGCCACCGACACCAACTGCCATGGCCGAGAGCGAAGGTCACACCTTCTCAACCACACAAAGGTCAGTGCCAGCTGCACCTCGATATCACTATATGGAACCCCGCCCGTTTGCGGGAAGAGCAGGAGAAGATGTGGATGCGTGGCTGACACAGTACAAAAGGGTGAGCCGGTACAACTGCTGGGATGCCACCGACCAACTGGGAAATGTCGCGCTGTTTCTCACGGAAACAGCTCTGATGTGGTACGAAAACCACGAAGATTCCTTAACAACGTGGGATCGTTTCACTGAAGAGCTCAAGAAATGCTTCGGCGACTCTGATTCAAAAAAGAAGAGCGCGGAGCGCACGTTGGCTCAAAGAGCTCAGACTCCTGGAGAAACGTGTACCACCTACATCGAGGAGGTCCTGATGCTCTGCAAGATCATAGACCCGTACATGACTGAAGAGGACATGGTCGGCCACCTTCTGAAGGGTATAGCAGAGGACGTCTACAACTTTTTGATAGGCAGGGAAGACCTCACTTCCGTCTCCGCCGTCCAACGCCACTGCCGTACTTTGAGAAGCTAAAGACCCGTCGTATTGCCCCGAAATTTGGTAGGCTGGCAAATGTAACAACGGTCGCCAGCGTCGACGTGAGCCCGCCCGCCGACCTTGCCGCCACTATCCGGACAATAGTGCGGGAAGAACTACAGCGACAAGACACACTGTTCCACGACACCATCGTCATACGCCTACCTCTTCATCCTACTACCCGGCCCGTCAGTCCTCTGCCCACCATCAGTATGTGTGACAGACGTTCGCGAAGCTAGGGCTTCGTGGCCACGCCGAGACTCATTCGTCTGACCAGCGGTATGACCAACGTCTTCGTCCCGGCCCCGCCCCACAGAGGCGCGCAGCTCCCGTTCAGCAATCTGCTCCACCCCCGTTCGGTTAGGCGACCCTACACAGCCCAGCGCTCCTCAGCAGTGGTTCGGCGAGCGACCCTACCCATCTGCTACAACTGTGGCGTCGAAGGCCACATTGCCAGATACTGTAACTACCGGCAGCCGCCGAGGTACGACTGCCCACGAGATCCCACCTGTCCGACTTTGCACAAGCACAACGTTCCCTGGAAGCGCATCTTACGAGACAACCAAGGCCGCTGCGAAACCGTTCTCCAGCCTCTGACCGCAGTCTGACACCCCCGCCAGCCCCTCGCTCCAATCGGTCGCCGTCTCCTAGGCGCCGCTACCCTTCGCCGCCTCCGGAAAACTAGGCAGCGCGGCCGCTGGGGGTGAGGTCGCTGGTGATTCGCTGCAAGAAGAGATACCTCCACCACTCTGTTACGCCTGAAGCAGGGGTACGGGAGTTTATTGAACGGAAGCTGGGATGGCGAGGCCGCACCGGATAAAAACTGGCGAGAGATCTTCTTCTTCCCAAGTCCACACTTCTATTCCCTCTTATCAATCCGGCACATACACGTCGTAATAATATATTCACAAAATTATTGGCCAGGGTAAGCGTTACAAGGCACGCACTTAAAAATGTTTGATACGCAAAGTGGTCAATGCAAGTCAAATGAATATTTTAAATGTAAGCTGACGAACGTTTTTTTTTTTTTCGCTAAATTAACTGGTCGATTGCTTCATTTGAAATGTAATAAAAGTTATAGAACAACACCAACTCCAGATACATTCATGGGAGCATGATTGCGGTCCTCCAGACCACTCTATATGTTTGTTACAGGTGTAACAAAATTAACGTGTCACTTTTCTCTACGAAATATTTATTATGAGTCAGTTTTATTAGCCAATGAAAAAAACCGTAGACGAAAAGTTTCGAATTGAGCGAAACCCTTTTTATTTACTGCGAGCGAAATCCTAATATCAACAGGCACCTTTGTTATAAGCAAGCAAAAAATAATTGGGCTGACAATCATCAGTAACAAGTTCGGTTCTTGTGCGTTGGGTACATTTTACATGAGAAATCAGCTGCCTTGGACCTAACGCCAGATAACGCCCACGTTTTCAGCCGCTGGCACGTGAGAAAGGCCTATCCGTACCGCTCCCAATAATAGAAAACCTCGGGCAACCTTCGACTCCAATAGAGATGGTCGGCATTTTCTCTCGGCGCTATGCAGCCACACCACCCCTAGCTCCCTGTGAAAGATGCCAGAGCCTTAGCTCACCCAACGGTTTGCTTATTTATGTAGCGCGAAAGCCTTGTGGTCTTGGGACTGCTACGCTTGTACCGGTGTTCATACGGAAAAGCCTTGTGTGTTCATACGCGAAAACCTTGTGGTCTTGGGACTGCTACGCTTGTACCGGTGTTCATACGGAAAAGTCGAGGTGCCTCGTGGCTCGAAAAAGCAAGTCGTAGTGCTGTTTTTGTATAACATGCTTAGCTTCCTCTAAGGTTGACGTGGTGAAAACTTTCGATTGGGGCGAAAGCAAAATTAAGGCAAAGATATATATCGAATTCTAGCATATGCGGACAGATGAAAAGTTACAAGCTGTGCTTATAGCAGCCTAACAAATGAACTGAGAACCGCAAACACAGCATTAAGCAAAAAGAGACCATTGATTCGGGCAAAGAAAAAACAAGGATAACTGGCGTTCTATTGCAAACTCGGCGAAGGCATTGACCTTGGCCGGCTTAGGATTGTATTAGTTCGGCATAGCACTGAAAGAATGCAAAACGAGCTATCCGTCCTTACTTAGCGTCCCGTAAACTTTGGTACTTGCGACGCTTTATCAAAGCCTAGGGATGCGAGGAAAAACATTTTTTTTATATTCAAACAGTAAGGTGGCCTTCCTAATTAGCACTATACTTAAAATTCTAGCTCATGTGATCTTTCGTGAACCTGACTGAAGATTGTCCGTCATGATGCCAAGTGAGGTAGTCCTGAGACAATTTTTAAAGGAATTCTGGTTCAACATGTTCTCCTAAAAAGAACGTTAGTCTGTATAGCAGCCGAAACATCGGGGCTAGTCGCAGGTATAGGCTAAATGCGAGTATAGTTCCTTTTTTCTTTCCGGTCCCCTGTTTTTATAGCGCTAATACTCGTTTAAGATGGAGTTAAACAAAATAACTAAATTAAGAAAGTCGCACAGATAAAAACTAGTCTGAGCTAGAGTAAGCGGGAGATCGTTCGGCGAGGGCTTAGTCTTCGTAGTGAAAGCCTAGGCTGACAACAATTATAGAGAATAATATCACCAAAAACATGAAAATCTATAGTGCCATAACTTCACTCTTTTGTCCACGTTTGCATGTCCAGTTTTTACAGTGACTCTGCAGCAGTTTCTGAACATTATTAGAAAAACCTGACTATCGGTACTCGACGCACCAGGTAATACGCTTGTCAAAAATTACAGCACAGCATGTGACCTGCAATCAAAAATAAATCCCCAAAATCATCACGGTGAACAGTGGCAGCAGAAAATTCTGCACAATGACGCGCTGAAGGACCAACTCAGGAGTTACTAGAAGGCCCATGCGGCGGCAGAAGGGCTTGACCTCTCTGTCCTGGCGAGGAAGCAGCCAACATCAGTCCTGGACTGATCCTCAGGATTTTAATGATGTTCATCATACCATACCATACCTAAACGTCGCTGTATCTTTTCTCGACAAATGATGCTACATGATCAATATGAATGTGTTCCAAGCCAAGTGACAGCCATTGGCTGATTTGAGTATGGCGCACTCAGTCGTTGCGGGGCCATCACAGGAGGTCACGATTTCTCCATGAGTACGCGCACAATTGCGCTGAACAATTGCACTGAAAAGCCGCACATAAAAGAAAGAAAAAGAAAGAAATTCAAAGTTCGAGGCACACGTGACGTATTTATTCCCCCGTGCTATCCGTCCTTGCTTAGCGTCTCGTAAAATTTGGTATTTGCAAGGAATTATCAAAGCCTAATGATGCAAAGAATAACAATATTATTTATTGAAATAGCAAGGTGGTCTTCCTAATTAGCACTAAGCTTACAATTCCATCTTATGTGGTCCTTCATGATACTGACGGAAATGGTGCTTCATGATGCTAAGTGAGGTATTCCCGAGACAATTTTTAAAGGAATTCTGTTGCATAATACTCTACTGAAAATGGGGGTTAGTCAATATAGCAGCGGGAACGTGAAGACTAAATTGCAAGTATAAAAAAACTGCAAGATAATATCTATGAACAACAAAAAACAAAGCATTGTATTGCCACGTTTGGCACTAAGGTGGCTGTCAGTGCATGAAAGAAAGATCTCGAACTTAACTTCGGCCGCAGAATAGTCAATGCAGGTGCCAATTTTTAGAACATGAGATCCAAAGAGTTTTATTACAATTTCGCTTATTTTCCAATGTTGCTTTCTATTCACACAAACTTTGCTTTGAAAATACACTTCAATCGAGCCTTCGATTATTTCGATTATTTCGCACACTGGGTCAGACTATATTGTGGAACAGAATGAAAGTCCCGCAAATAACAAGAAATGAGGGTTAATGCCAAGGGTGTAGATATGACTTCTCCATCTTCACACTATTACAAAGCCACTGACTCGCACATGTACCTGCGCTTACTTGGAAGCTGTCTAAGGTCGAATTTATTATGCGCATAAGCATACTCTACCTGCAAGGTCGTCCATACCAGCCTGCAAATATCGACGTGACGCAGACCATCAGAAATCAACTGCTTAACGTGGTTATTGCGTATACGCATCACCGTTTTCAGACGCGAGCATCATATTTTATCACTATTTTTCTGCTTTTACTCTTCCTCATTGCAGAGTAGTTAGCCAAGACGTACAGATCACAAGACTTCTCCTCCTGATAATAAGCAATTCTTTGTTTTTCTGAACGTCAAAAATGGCATTCACCATAGCGTGGTATAAACAATAACAATATTTTCGAATGGAAGCTCACGAACACATTCTCTCAAAAATGCCGATTTAGTACAAATGGCCACGGAGTACAGGATTGAATATAATAAGAAAGGCACTCTTATAATAAACAAAATAAACATGGCAGATCTTTTGCAAAAAAATCAAGGGCATGCACATGCATTAATCCAAGCGAACATTTGCTGAGGAAGTGAAGAGCTTTTGGCTGCGGCACCTTGAAAAACGCTGCTGTCAAGGCGCTGATGTCGTATTTTATGATGCCGTCAAAGCTACACGCGGCGAACAGGAAGTAATGAAGTTAACATGCTGACCCACATTGTAGCTGCTCTATGTTAGAGAAGCTCTAGGACAACAGGCATTCTAGACATGAAATATATACAAGGAACGTCTCCCAGTCACCGTAACTCCGAACGCAGTTATTTATCATTTTCATGCTCCGCTTTTCTCAGGTCATTTGCGTAATGCATCTGACACCTTCGCGACTGGAATTCAATAGCATCCCGCTCACAAAATTATTCAGAAAGACCAGGAACACAAGGCTGCCTTCGGCCTCGTCTATTCAGTTATAGTGAAGTACGATGTATTGTCAAACACCATGGGTATCGCATTTTAAATGCCAACCATTTCTTAGCGAACTTTGGCGGCTTTGATAGTAGCTATCTATCTATCTATCTATCTATCTATCTATCTATCTATCTATCTATCTATCTATCTATCTATCTATCTATCTATCTATCTATCTATCTAGCCGCCTACAACATTTAGCTCTCCTTGCCATTCCAATATGGTATTGATACCAAAATTCTTACGGCATAACATTACTGTGAGACAAGCATGAGTGGCTAGTCATAAATTGAAAATTATAACGCGTATGTCATGGAGGTCATGATTTACATTTCATGGTCTTGCTGCTCTAGCGGTAGTTCCGCTCACGTGACATATTGCACGACTGGTATGGTATGACACGAATGCATGTCGAACGTAAGTGACAGACCCTAACGTGGAAAGCATCCCATGGATGTCATGTAGGCCATGAATACACACATGCTTATAGTGCGATCGCGGCCACATCGCTAGCTTCACATATACTAAGTTTGGTATTACGTCACGTGAATGTTCGACGAAGGTGTGTGATTGGTGAAAACATCATAATCATGAGATGCGTGTAATGTAAGAACAGAACTGCATTCCATGCTCATGATGCGCTCGCGGTCATTTCACCAGCTTCCCATATGCCGAATTTTGTAATCCGGGACCTGAATGAATGACTAAAATTTATGACTGGACAAACATGATATTTATGACATACGTGTCATGTAAAACTTGACTACAAGCTACGCTCATAGCGCGCTCGTGGGCATTCTGCTGACTTCACATATACCAAATTTGGTGTTACATAACGTCCATGGATTCGAAGGGTTATGGTTGGTACCGACATAATAAACATGACACAAGCGTCATGTAACAACATGACAATAAACGACACTTATGATGCGCTTGGGGCCGTTTCGCTAGCTTCACATATACAACATTTGGTATTACGGGACGTGACTTAACGATGAAGGTATATGCGTGGGGCAAACATGATAAATAGGAGCCGGATTTTTAGGCACAAAAAGTGTGTTTTAGGCACCAAGGAGAGGCAGGTAAAACATCATTTCAGGCCCTCAACATTTTAAATATGGGCACAATAAATTTCTACAAATATTGAAATATCCCAAAACAATGACGTCGGTGACTTGTATAGACGGCAAGAAGCAGAAAAATGATGTTTAAAATAGCAGAAAGGTACCTACAATTGAGCATGGCATGCATTTCCCGCGTGATTCGCAGTATGTGGTCTTCCGTTTCATTGTCTCTCATTGTGCGTCAAGTGTCCATCATTTATTTAACACTCTCATGAGTCTCTTTTGTTTCGTTGTGGCTGGGAAGGTCAGCGCAGGAAAAATAACCAGACCACTGATACCTCAGAAGAGAGGCATGCTATGTCTAACCACTAGAACCAATTTCTCTTGTATCGGGAACACCTTAAAGAACACCTCATTAGGTTTGAGCATTTTGAGCTGACAAGCGTAATAGTGCACTGGGGACTTCGGATCAATCCTGTTAAGATTTGCAAAATTACATGTCGCGGAAAAACGCTCATTTTCTAATTAATGCTACTTGCCCTTCTCACGGGCGTGCACCCCAAGATCTAGCACTTACATACAGCAGGGAATGGTCCTGTTTTTACGTCGCTCCTTTACGTTGACATTGATGGACTGACGTCGCATACCGTACACTCTTCATCAGAACTTTGTTAAATCCTAGATGTATCTATACAAACAGAGGAAAAATACTCCGTCCCTGATTACATCCTGCATTTTAAATGGTACCTCATTAAGAGTTTTGCACGTGACATTATTCTACTTGGCATGTGCAATTTGTGTGATCTGTTGTGTAGCAGGAATGAGGAGTACCTTGATTTTGGCGAGCTCCTTCACATCAATTTGAAAGGGAAGCGCAAAGACAAAGGCAAAAGTAAAACAGCACACTTTGTCTTTGTTTTCCCTGTGTCTTTGCACTGCCCCTTCAAAATCAGTATATTGAATGAACGCTGAGAGAAATAATGAAACATGCAAACGTTTTCTCAGCTTGTTAATATTTTTATTTTTGTTTTGAATAGCCTTGGGATGCTATTCACTAATCGGCCCTCGTTTAGCACCGCCTCGGTGAAGCAGTTGCAATAGGGTGGTCCGCTGCGAACCCGAATGCCGCGGATTCGATTCTGGCTGCGGCGGTTCCATCTAGATGAATGTTAAAAAGTAGATGCCCGTGTACTGTGCAATGTCAGTGCACGTTAATGTCACTGCACGTTAAAGAACACCAGTGGGTCAAAATTTGCGGAGACTTCCACTACGGCGTCTCTCATAATCATATCATGGTTTTTTACGTAAAACCACACATACTACCACTGTTACTACTGCTATATACTACTACTACTACTACTACTACTACTACTACCACTACTACTACTACTACTACTACCCCTTTTTGCTTGCGTTCATCTGATTGTCGTTCCTGCATAGTGTCTTCGCCAACCCTGACAACACTTAGCTTGTGTTTGGTGCATCGTCTTTGACTGCAGTTTTAGCAGAGCAGCATGGTGTATCGTGGTCACAATATATGATCCTTGCCAACCTCTTTTAAAGTACTCACACTGACTGATTCATCCCACAGAAACTAGTAATACACAACAGAGAGCGCCGAATCGACAAAACATCGATGGCGTGCGCGCATGAGTAGGGTTGAGCACGTCATGCGCGCCTGACCTTGCTTACGCATGTTGTTCATTGTAGGTATGCGTGATGCGATTCTCCGGCACCGATATCGAAGAAAAGAAGGAAAGAATAAGGCTCACGTTTACTGCGTAAAACGAGAGGCAAGGAACTCAAGTTTGCTTCTTCACATCATGCTGTGATGGCTCGTTGTGAACCAATTTGGAAAGTCACCGTGGTAGAACGCTTTTCATTGGGCACGCAACAACGTTTAGTGTCTAACTACAACTTATTATGTCACCTAGAGAGAGATGCTTAAAAAGTAAATTGCAAACACACAAAAAAAGCCGCGGGCACTTCACACTTTTTATCTGAAGGCGCTGCAGCAGATGGGTAACAATGTCAAAGAAAACACGCCTTCATTGACACAACACACTTTGTTCTCTTTATAAGTCCTTTCATTCTGTCATGCAACTAACAAAAACGAATGGTTAGAAAAATTATATCTGGTATGACATTCTGAAATCTGCATTACCGTTGCGCGAAGAGGGCTGTTTAGGTACTTTTATTTTCGAATGTGAGTTTAGCATCAAATGCTTGACATAGGAGGTTTAGCCGCAGTTTGAATTCGACGCCATGATAGTAATTCCCATCCTAGGTAATTGTTTTATTGTTACAGCTATCATTTTTGAGTAACAACTTATGACAAACATTGAAGCGCTTTTCTGTATATACCTAAAGATATATCACAAGAGATCTCATACGGAACAAGCGTATTGAAGCATACGGTCAATGTATGCTAAGTACACCGTTGATTGCAAACATGCCGGCGCTAGTCTCAGGCTTCTCTGTTTAAAGTATAACGATTTGACAATCTTCGGTTCCACTGAATCAACAAGAGGATTTTATGAGTATATCTTTAAGTTTTTAATTCATTCTCCAGCTACCCACGGCTGCCCAGAAAAACCTGCTCTTCCTTTTCCACCGCAACTCCCAGGTTTACGGGGTTCTTCAGTTCCTTCAGGGCCCTGGACAGCTATTTGTAGGAGGTAGTCACCACGTCCTCGGCCATAGACGTCACTTTTACTTTCTTATCCGCGCGTATTCTGCCTAATGTGCTGTGTTTATCTCTCTTCCCGCACTCCTCTCTATCTCTCACCCCCTCCGCCTCACATGCGCAGGGTAGCAAACCGGCTGCTTATAGACTGGTTAACCTCCCTGCCGTTCTTTTCCTTCTATTTTCCTTGCTTTATTTTCTTACCTCATCTTTAATTCTCTCTCCTCCTTCCCCTGAAGACGCTGAGACATTCTTTTCACTTAGGGCTACAGAAATAGCGTCTTTTGCACTCCTCATGCTCCTTCTCCAATCGCTCTTAGCATGTCAGCTTTGTCTTCGTTTAGCCTTACAGTGTTTGGAAATATTAATGCTGCCTTTTTCACATGATTAACGGTTTCACACTACGCTCGAAAAAACTTTGGGCTTGAATAGCGCTCATATACGCGCTCATTTGAAAAATAGGCATTTATAGGCACTATAAAAATACCATGAAAAGCCTTCTTAACCACTAAATCATCCTCCTATATCAAAATTGCACTATAGAAACGCAAGGAACAAAATACGCATTTACCTATAATCTGGTCTCTAATGATAATCATGAGGTGCGTGTCATGTAAAAACATGATTACATGTCATGCTCATGATGCGCTCGTGGCCGTTTTGCTAGCCTCACATATATCAAATATAGTATCACTAGACGTGAATAGACGAAGGTAAATGACACATCCAAACATGGCAATCATCACGCATGTAATGTAAAACATGGCCACATATTACGCTCATAAGGCACTCGTGGCAGTTTTGCTGGCTCTACATATAACAAATGCGGCATCACAAGCCTTGAAAGGACAGCAAAGATGAATGGCACATCCAAAGAAGATAATTCTGGCGCGTATTTCATGCGGTACATGGCAATATGCAACGCTTATATGTACTCACGGCCGTTTCGCTAGCTCCACAAATACCAACTTTTGTATCACAAGACGTGAATTGAGGAAGAAGGTATATGACATGTCTAAACATGATAATCATGACATTGAAGTCATGTGCGACAGAACGAAAAAAACTTGAAGTACAAAAGGAGACACCTGGACACAGCGCACACTAACAACTGAAACTTTATTCAAAAAAAACGCCGGGCCTGCGCGGAAGGCGCAGCAGAGTCACGGCGAAGGCTAGAAGAGCGGCCTTTAAGAGTCAAAGTCAAAGGCAGTGTCAAATTCCTTGATTATCTGGCGCGTACCCACGCTGGGGGATTTGCGAAAAACCGGATATTTTTATCCGCCAAACACTTGCGAGGAAAGTGGCTGACGACGATGAGAAAATATAGCTGAAGTAGGTTGCCCCACACTTAATGGGGGAACAAGAACACGCTTTTGTGATGGGTTTGAACATTGGACGGCCCACTCGTTATGCTATTCACATTGTGCGCGACTGGTTGTTTTTTTTTTGCTGTTTTAAAACGCTTTATGAATCGTGCTAACACAATTGATTTCCTAACATCAAGCCTGCCTAAGACAAGTTTCACAAGCCACAAACACCTGTGTAGCTCGGTGGTAATCCGCCCCACCATTCTGTAATCCGTTCCTTTTCGCAGGTTGCACTTGTTGATTGCTTACCAGCTTTAATTGTTTCATCAAACTTCTTCTAACGCCCATGCTTGTGGGGATTCATGCAGGAAGTTTACCTCACAGTTCAGTTCCTTACAGCTCGCTTTTGTGTAGAATACCTGTACACAGTATCGCTCAAGGTGCTGTATAAGGATCTACTAAGTACACTCTTTCTACCTCCGTTGTACCGCTCACTGTACTGCAGTCTTCTAGGCCAAGATGTGTTGAAGCGAGTGCGCAAAATGTACATTTCACCGAATTCGAAAGCATTCTTCTGTAAACTCCACTCTGAAACATTGGCGATAAACACATGGTTAAAAAGAAAGGATATTTTCATTCTGTCTGTTAACTGCCGTTCATGTGATGTGCCGGAAACGATTTAACATTGCTTTGTTAGCTGCAAAGGTGCCATACTGTTTTGGGATGTCCTTTAGCGAGCACTGAAAAAACCTTTCGTTAATAATTCTCACACAATACGTTATCTTCTCCCAGCAGCGCTTGATGAAGTACCATATGATATGTTTTTACTCGTGGGTATGCACAGCATGTGGAAGACACGAATGCAAGACCGCGAAGCAGAGCCCACCACCTCTTCAAGCCCACACTTCATTCAAATGGCTATCCACCTCAAAAACATTTACGACGAGCTAGACTTTAGACCGGACTGGTACTTCATCTCAGAGAACTGTTTGGCCTCACCCTTTTTTGTTTGCATAACACGATGTGAGGAACTCTCCATGTGAGTAACTCACGCTGTGCTAGCCATTAAGTGTTTATGAGTAACGCTTGAGCGCTTATTTTCGTGATTGGATTTTCCTTTGTTCGCTTGATTTTGTCTTTATTGCGCAACTGATTTATTAACACCATGCAACAAAGTGTAGCTCAGTGGTAGAATACTGGGCCGGCAACCTGTGGACCCGGGTTCGAGCCCCACTGTGTCATCGGTGCTAGGTCAAGCTTCGCATTAAAATAACCATCACCAAAGGGTGTGCCTATTACGGCAAACTATGTGTCTGGGACCCCGAGACACTGCAGGAATACTTCCTTTAAATTGCTTACTCACTCACAATCTCAGCTCTGAATTACCTCGTAAAAATGGTGTTTTTGCGATAAACATTACACCGTCATACTCAAAGAAAAAGCTGTTGAGTCAAGTAGACACCAACACAACTTCACTAAGAAATGATTTAAAAATCAAACTGCAAATAAAGGCTTTGGACAAAAAAGAGTATATGTCTTACAACATTACCCTGCCCTTTTCCTTCTGACTTTTTTGCCGTATGACCTCACTGCCAGGTCTAGTGCTAGTGAGCTCGGTCAGGATGTGCAGCGCACGAGAGCTGGACCCTGACACTTGAAACATATGTAGCAAACCGTATGGAGCAAATTGGCTTCAAAAGAGACATCCCCGCAAATATCCATGATATTGCTTTGATTTTGTACGATTGCTAGAAATGTGTACTATAATTTTCCTTAATGACAGAGCGAAAGCAAAGTGCGCACACTCCACTGACGCCACGTAAACGTTTCTGACTGACATGTGACCTCTTATACTACAAAAAATTGGCCCCTTATTTGCATGTTACACTGCAAATGTTGTCAAAAGCTGATAATCTTGCATCTCCATAGAATGAGCAAAACGTTTATTTGATGTTCTTTGCAAAAAAAAATCGGTGAATTGTATTCTGCAGGCGCTGAGTTAGTGTGCCTCGAGCGTGCAGTGGAGGTTAACGAGCGTACAAAGTCACGTCGCACGTGAGACATGAGCGCTATCTGCCAGTATTTTTGGAAAACGAAGCGCGCGGTATGCGCGCCCGTCTCGGAGTTGATAAGGCGTAGAATGCAAGGCGACGGGTAGGTGCCACCATCGTGTCGTCTTATAAAATCGTTGGAAACATTTGCCTTTTTGTACAGTTGTTGCATGTTCAGCGCAGTCTGATAAATGCTACGGTCCTTAGAAATACTTATGTATGCCTTTTCTAGTATAAAGACACACATAAAAATATTTACATGCTGTTATGGTGCCTCAGATATGTGCAATGATTGCTTTTTAATTGACAATTGCACAAGTATGAGCGCTGAATCTTGGGCAATATTGGTGGGCACTGCGGATGAGGTCAGCCATATAGGATATTGTTTGGTGCCGTTTAGGGTACCGTTAAAAGCAGACAAACAGACAATTCTACAGACAGACAGACAGACAGACCATAATTTCTGCTTCGAAGCTCCCCAAGAAGGACTATCGTCTTTAAAAACACCGAATTGGTAACGACAGCTGTCTACAACCATAGAAATACGGTGAAGTCGTCATTGGCGTCCGCGGCGTGCAATGGAAAGGCAGAAATTTGGCTGACCTTGACATATTACCGTATAAAGAGTGATATAGTCAAATGTGTTCCTGAATTTGCTTGTCAAGCAATATTAATCAGTTGCTTTAGACGCGTGAAGATGAGATCCGATCCTAACGCATTCAACCTATTTAAGAGCTACATAATAGGCCACACATCGAAAAGATATATTCGAGAAAAGAAGTTGCAGGGAGCAAGAACTTGAATCAGGCGTATAACTGATAAAACACGTGCCTGTATTAATAAGAAATGCCTCTAATTATTCCCTCACTTATATGCAGTTGCCCCTGCCTCTGATCTTAATCTGATGAACCTCAGGTATGCAAGCTCAATTTTGTGCCCGTAAGTTCACATTTACTTTAATCCTTAAGTATAATTGATACTCCCGAGCTCAATTGTTGACACATCACCCAGTGTGGCCTGCGTAACTCTTACGATACGACAGTGATACTTCGAAAAGAACACCCGTGGTTCATTGCGCATTGATTCTGGTGAGCTGCTTCTGACATGCAAACTTTTTATTAACTCGGCTAATCCACAAGCACCGTTCAGGCAACTTGTGTGATGCAAACAAATATAGGTAACCACCATGCCAATTGGCAACCTTCTTCGCGTTGCTGGAAAGTCGGTGAACGTACGCGATCACTGCGAACTTGCCTACATTATAGGGCTAGACGTTTTTCTGTTCATGCGCTTCACCTTCTGGAGGAGGCTTTTTTAGGACAGTCCCTACGGTGAACTTTCGGAGGCCGGGTCAATACATTAGCCTTGTTAAATGGTTGTCAAACCTATTTGGCAACGCGTGAGAACATAACTTCATGAGGGCAGACTGATGACAGTTGGCAGCAACTGCTCTCGTTGCTAGGTTTGAGTGAGCGTAATCGTACGGGACCAGAGTTGTAGGTATTCATGTCGTGAGAATAGTGGTACAGGTGGTTATGATGGGCGGTCGTTTTAGTAAACAGCTTTGAAATACAGTGATTAGCGGGCCTGTGAAAAGTTTTTATGTCATGCCATGTTTATGTGCCAAGCATTACTTTGCTGTCTCGAAAAAAAAGTGTCTGGGCGCTCAGATTCATCATTTTTTCTTCATTATAGTTAACAGGTGTTGCAAATGTGCAATTATATCAGAAGTTGAAAAGTAACGTTTGCAAAATGTGTCCAAGCGAAACCCTGATATTACACATAAAACACGAAAACTGACCGGCGCCCCACGTAGGCGTCTTTCGACGGCGGCTCCAGTGCGCCGTCGTGACATCGGATTCACAAAAAATTTGTGATTTTATCGCTTGACGCTATGGTTTGGTTAAAGATTGGCTGACCACGGAATACGGATGGCATCTGCACGACGCGCAAAGCGCGAGAATACGAATGCATGAAAAATAGAGGCAGAATAGTCTCGCGGCAACTCATGGTTAAAATTCAAAAAGAAAACACGCACGCATTCTGTTTGTGTGAGATTCTTCTGGGAGTGAAAAAAAAAGAGACATGAAATACTAATTCAAATGGCCTTAGGCTTTCGCCGACCACGATTAAGAATTGATGAAGTGTTCTAATTTTTTTAGTTTTTTAGTATTTCTTGTGGTGGTCGTTACGAGTACGGGTGGTGGTGTCACCGGGCAAGTGTACGGTGCCAGAGTCACCCAATTTATCATCTAATAATGGATTTTGATGTAAAGTTAATCAGCTGCTTTTTCTTTCTTGTGCGCGTAAACAAGGAGCTGCAGTTGTGAAATTCCCTCGGCAGAATTGCAATAGGTCATATCTTGCCTGGTAGTATATTATAAAATTAAAAATAAAGAAAAAGATAAATTTGTGTTGGGCTAGGCCTTAATACTGTTGAATCTATTTGCTAGAAATGCTGCTAACAGAAAGGGAACAGTCTGACATTATTATCTCACTCGCTTTGAACGTGCCGAATAAGCTGGATAACTCAAAGTCAACAATGAGGTGATGGCCATTTTTCACTGAAGCCTACGGGCCTTGTATGGTGAACTTTATTCTCTACACGTTCGCTGGCTGAGATGAGAAACGCTACCCCACGAAAGTGTTTTCATTTTGAGGCTGAATACCCCAACAATAAAAAGCACCGTCATCCCGAGGATGAACAGGCTTGCAACTGGTCTAAGTTCGTCGACATGGGAAAATATCCGAGGGTCACTAACGTGGAGGAGCAATGAAATGTGTAAACATCTTTGTAGGTCTGCATGATGTATATTATTATAGTTTAATTAAAAATCAACAAACCCTGAGAACGAGGATGCGTTGTAGCACTTGGGCTACGCCGAACACCATTTTGATGGAAAAGAAAGACTGAGGGAGAGATAAGCTTGTTTATTATGGCAAAAAGAATAACAATGGAAATACTTTCCGTGTCTATCGCGCGACTCACGATTGAATTGCTAGTCCACTTTGCGAATACTCGGAAAAACGCAACGATTCGAAATTTGCAACGAAAACTTGGTAATGCATATTTAGACGAAAAGAAAAGAAACTGTGTACAAAATTACCTTGTTGTACTTTTCATGTTTTATGTTGTTTTAAACTAAATTATCTACGCTTGACTTTTCATGAAGAGTTTTCACTACTCTTTCAGATACGCTATCATCAATGAACGCTTTTTCAATGAAGGTATGTTTCGCGTTCCTGCCACAGGTACATAAATATTACTCGAGAATGTTGCAATATACAATGCGTATACGGGTTTGAATTGCAAGCGTTGAGGGAGAACTTTCAACTGTTCATTGCAATATGCAACCTCAAAATACATGGCCGTGCTGCATACGGCTCATTTATTAGGTTTTGTACCCGTTTAATCTTTCTCACACAGGCCATGAGACCCCAAGATGGAACTATGGGACGTGTAATATTGATTCTAAATTCGTTTCGTAATGTAAAGTACGGAAGGTGACCTGTGCATACGATGGCCTTTCATTGATCCTCGTTTCGTTTTTTGGAGCTTTCAACTGCAACGAACTCCAAATATCGCAATTAATTCCAATGCAGAATAAATCAGATCGCGAGAGCCGGACAAAGAAAACTGTAATTGCTACTGCATTATCAACAAAAATATAGGACACTAGTACAACTTCGAAATGAAGCACCAGTGAATTGGGCAGTACTGAAGAGGCGAAGTGTCTGTGCGTGGCTTCGTCATACACGCGGAAAATCTGGGATTGTGATGTTCGCGTTCTAATCGGTACAATCACGGCGCAAGATGTCTGCGGCGATGTTGCCTAAGCAGAAGTATAAACCAAGTTATAGCGTTTCCTTGGGTGTACTCACGCTTTTGGCAGAGTTAGTCTTCCTCAGTTGCTTCTTGTTACAAAGCACCAAAAGAGCCATATATGGCACTTTCTTTCCTTTTGTTCATTCCTCTTGTTAGGTTGTCGTGTTCTGTTATCTTCACGATGTTACGTGGTTTGCATTTTGTATACCTGTCTTCTGCTTTACCCATGTTTGTAAATTACGTCAAAAGTGTCGGTGAGGACAAGGGCTGGAGTACTCGTGGCACAAGGTAAGCTGTAGCACCTCGGGAGTGTTTCATGTATCCAGCAATGCGCAAAAAGAGCCTTTACTTGTGTTATTGTCTAGGTTACGTAACATCGTCCATTCCGCTATCTCGAGGCAGTCTACGCAGGTTGATACGCAGGTAGCGATTCGTCGATATAAAGGTTTCTCAATATGCGTGTCTTGTGGTAGTTATGAATAATGGTGTTTGTCAGATATAAAAACCCAATATAGTTTGGACCTTTTCAGGTCATATATTCATGATGTTCCACTGCACGGATTACTTGTGCACATTATTTGATTCCGCATTGCATTTTTCTATGAACAAACTGGCACCAGTGCAAAAACATTTGCTTGTAGTGGGCTGTTACAGCACTACACTGTTTGGAAAGTCACATGGAAGTTTGCAGAATTGCAATTCTTTTTACCATTGGTTTTTTTATTTGCATTTTCAAGCAACCATGCCTTCATGTAACCGCAAACGGCCACAAAATACTTACGAATATGACAAGTTCATAGACAAGTGCTCCAGTGAAACGAGCCAGCAAAAAGTGAAAAGTTCGTTTTTTCATGCTAGTGTCGATATTGGAATACGAATGGGTTAGCTTCACAGCATTAGCGATCATTTTTGGACATAAATATTACAACAAACACATCTAACTTCAGAAACATGGCACCGGTTACCCTAGTATGAAGCCCTCACGATAGGCAACTTTTTGACGACATAACAATGTGGAACACACGGGCATAACATTTTCAATGCAATTTTCAATTTTCAAAATTTGTTTTATTGTTTTCTTGTACAAGACACAAGAAACAAAAGGATGTTGGGGCTAAAGGCATATAGCTTTTAGCCTAATTCTCTTTTAGTCACTTTACATCACTCCTTTACTCGACGCATGTGGGAATGTGCCCCTCGTAATGCCAGACGAAGCACCGGTTTGATAAGCCTCCATGTTATGTATATTTAAAATAGGCCGCTTGCACACGTCACATAAAATCTTGGGATTTGTTGAGATTCGCCTTCACGAGCAGAACGCTAGAGTATAATCGGGCTTTGTGTGCACGGCCCTCAACGTACATGCTTAAAATAGAACCTTTCTATGCTGACACTGACCGCTTCAAATTCTGTATGTACAATAGCGAAATGCCCCTAGGCCATAAATTGTTCTCTTGGTAATTGACTAACTACCCCTCACTTCTCCGTAAGTTGCCACATGCACTTTCCCAGTTGTAAACATTGTGATGTGTGGGTATGTCGAAACCACCCTCTCGTTGTGGAATTACCTGATTTTGAGACCGGATGCGATTCATAAATGGTGCCACTAAATAATACGTGCGTTCAGGTAATGCTTCCAGTACATGAACGTCATATAGCAGCCAGGTGGCGATTTGGGCAAGTTAGTTTAGGTGCACGGTGGTGTGTACAGTAATACTGTTAAGCAAATAATGCAGGCAGAACTAACGTTATTCAGACTACACAAAAAGATGCCGCTGTAGGGCAATTTTCGCCTATTACGCAACATGTGGTACACTGTTTTAATTTTTACAATGAATTATTTTATTTGCATCCACCACAAAGGTACAGATAGCATTGGTTTGCTGTTCCACAAAAAACATCTATTTTCTCTCGAGGTTCACAGGTTTGCGAATAGAACTTATTCAAAATTGTCGTGCATTACCTGACTTCGTTATTCTGTTGCCAGCTCACGTACTCTAAATTGCATGACGTGACGGTAGCCTCAGTTTCTCTACGTGTTCTTCGAATACCTCATTAGTAATGAGGGAAGCGCTTTTAGTGTGGTAGCATACCATATCTCATGAAAAAAACAACTGAATATTACAACTATTGGGCAATTATTCACTAAAGATACCGGTATATGAGCTAGAGTAATACATTTTGAGCTAGTAGGTAAATCATACTATGGTCGTAAACAGCACAGATTGTACGAGAATGAACAGAAGCAACAATGGCGACAGGGATGGTATAGCAGAGTGACAGAAAAACGCCACCTAGATTCTCAAAACAGCACTCATGAGGAACCACAGAGATTGCATGAGAATGAACAGAAGCAACAAAGGCCACAGGGATCGTATAGGGGAGTCACAGAAGAATGCCACCTTGATTGTCAAGACACCACTCGTCACGAACCGCAGAGATTGTACGAGGACGCACAAAAGCAACAAATACCACAAAGATGGTATATGAGAATGATAGAGGAAAGGCACCTTCATTGTCAAAACACCACCCGTCACAAAACTTATAGATTGCTTGAGGACGAACAGAAGCAACAAAGACCACAAGGATGGTGTATGAGAGTGACAGATATAAACCACCCAAATTGTCAAGACACCACTCGCTTCTTTCTGCTTCCAGCAGTGGTGCCAAAGTAAGTTGAGTTCATAAAATAAAACCACCTACCTGCACAATTCACCGTAGGAAACACACACGCGGAAAAGTGTGTGGTGATAATAATCCCGAACGTTATAGAGATGTTGGAAAATCTTTAATAATTACAGTGTGTTTCTTCTCACTTGGCGAAACTTATAAGTATATCAATTTGTGCAGTGTTTCTTCTCTTGAAGAGGAGTTGTGAGCTGGCTGCTTTTGAGAAACAAATTAGGAGTGACAGATTGGCCGAGGCGGCAGATGTCCGCAGACCGAACTGCCTCGGGGAACCAGTGCGCTCTGGCAGGAAAGGCTCTGGCCTGATTACCACCATGCACTGACAAGTAGCACAAGCTGTGCGCGCATTCTCGAGCCTCTTCAAACTTTTACGTCTACTGTGAACATGGGTCGAAAGAGGCCTGTTCTATAAGTCTCTGGAAAAGAACACTTGAACACGGTCATTTAGGGCGTAAAGCTCTTCGTCTCTGATAGTCAGGTTCATTTTAATGATGTGATTTTTTTTCTCCTAGCCGTAATGGGCGAGAGGAAGAGACGACTAACTTCTATCACAAAGTGGATTCGTACAATCGATGGTAATATGCTGAGCTCGTTGTATTCAATGAAATCTCGAGACATGCATGAGTGAGAAAGCAATGTGGTCAGTGATGAAAAACTCGACTGAACGAAAGACTCATCGCGAAATATAAAAACTTTCAGATATGAGGTATAAACGGAATTGACCATACAGTGCAACTAGAATAATAATTTCCGCTATTTCTTTCTGTTTTCGCATTTGTGAAGCACCGGCATCAGGGTCAACAAGTGTGCATAACAGTGAATATTCTGGCATTACATGGGTCTGCCATAAACAACAGAATTGATGCAATGCCAATAAGGTGTTGTTCGCCTGAACGTTCGTTTATTCAACCACGGTGGCGAAACTTGTTTTCTATCAGCCGGGGTCGATTCCAATGACGCTACAGTACGACGTTACCTTGTGCTGGCTAGCAGGTATAAAAAAGAACAGATCACACGTACGCATTGGAATCGCTCTTATGCAAAGAACGCGGAAAAAATATGCCTGTCTGGTAAATTTTGTGTTGAGACGAACGTTGCGAAACGCTGCTAAAGATGTATACAGCCTTGGTGAAAAGCTCCCAGGCCAAACTTTTTAAGAAATCCATGAGATAGTAACCTGAGAATTATGACTCCTCAGTAGAAATGTTGTATCTACGGTCATATGTTAAACAGTTGCTTGTTTACTATTTCGTAACAATCCTAGCAGCAACGTGGGTAGTAGCAACGCCAGAAGGGGGAAGCTGGTATTGAGGGAAATGACGTAATGGCGACCACGAGTACATACGTGAAACCCCTACACCTTTAGAGAAGTACAGCCAGCCTTCAAGTTGTACAGCGCCTCTTGTCATTACCCTGCAATTTTGAGACTGACGCCTCGTGGAAGGCCCACACTTTTCGATCTTTAAATTTGACTTTCTATTCACTTCAGCGCACCGCTGAAAGTTTCTCTCTGCTCTCCGCACGTATGCGACGCGTTGGCACGTGGCCATGCCAGAAAAAAAACGCCAGTTTCATTTATCCAGTCTCTTGCTCAGTCCGGAAACTTAGCAATACTTCATCTGTCTACTCGTCATTTCTTTCTCAAGCGTCATTGAACATCAAGCAGCTTCAACCACCAACCCTAAATATGCCATATGCCCACTTTGTTATCATAATTTGTGTGGTGCAGAATACTTATTCGGTATTCACAAACAAGCCTGCTAAATATTGGTAAATTCGGTTGCCAAGTTCATGTTGGACTATTATTCATATAAGCACGGGAGCACTCCTAGATTCTCCCAACAGTGGGCAATCGTGCGCAGTGACGTAGTAAGCGCTTTGCTTTACACACATGCATTTACGTATTTCGTCAGATCAATTGTCTTCCTAGTATTAAGCTAACAAGATCAACGCAGGATACAAGCTCCGCCCCTATACATATGCCGTACCGCATCGCTCTATGCTTAGTGGGCATGTGAGCAGCCGCCACAAAAATTTGGCTAACACCTTCGTAGTTTACGCTCCACAGGTGCGTGACTGCTTTTTCATCTTGGCTAAAAAAGTCAGAAAACCAATAATCGATAATGCTTCCATGCCCGCAAATGCCCTGTGAAACTTCCTCTAAATACTGTGATTCTTCTTTGTTGCTTCTATGATGTGGTGATATTGAGTCAAACCCTGGCCTACCCCAGACTCAATCTACCCAAACAGAAAGTGACTTCGAGCAGGCTGAGGTAGCGACCATGATGCAGATCCTTACAAACAAAAATGACTGCACCAAAGAACCCTCAATTGGGTTTTCTACTAATGAATCAGCTGCTATAGTCAAATACAGTAAATTGAAATAAGAAAATATTAGAGAGTGGGCTTGTTGACATGCTTACCCGTCTTGAGACTCTAGGGCGTAAAGCTAGCGGATCTAGTTCCTTAAGGGCTAACTTCGCTGATGTGTAGAAGGCTTTACTGTGATTGACGTCTGAGCAAGTTTCAAATCAAAATTCCTTGTATGACATAGAAGATATGTTTTAGGCGTGACAACGTGGTTATACACGGCATATAAGGTGCACGCAAAACTTGGCAACAGACTGAGCAGAAAGTGCTTGACATGTTATCCTCTGAAGTGGGTTGAAAATTTTTAGAATCCAAGATTGAACGTGTACACTGTTTGGGGCAATTTTACCATCGAAATTTCGGCCCATCATTATGAAATTTTCTTGTTTTGAAACCATAGAAAAGGTCCTACCATCACTATCAAAACTGTAAGAGAATATGTCTGTTGTTCAAGACTTCTCTGCCTCTACACGCCTTGCTAGAAGAAAACTTGCTGAATTTGCCGAAGGCTTGTTTCGTCCGCCGCTTCTCCAGTTGCACTTCAACAAGCTCATTGTTAACAATGAGTGCTATAAGTATTACGGTAACAGGATTTTTGAGCTCAACTCATCTACTTCTAGCGAACCATCTCGAAGTTCACTTTCATCGACTGCACCGCATTCGAGGGATGAAATGTTAACACAGGTAAACGCGTAGGAATGTGTTGGTTTGTTAGCACCTTCTAGTGTGTATATGCTTTTGACGAATATCAGATGTGTAGTTAACAAGTGCGATTCACCTGATTCAGTAATTGATACGTGCAATTTAGCCGTAATAGCTGTAGCTGAAACATGGCTTCACCGAGGCATTGATGACAAGGAAATATTCCAAGACATGCAGAGCTTTTCGATTTATCGCTGTGATAAGAAATCACGTGTTAGAGGTATGTCATGTTCACTGTCTCACAAAATATTCCATCTCATTATCTTCCAGTTAAACAGTGCTTGAGGTAGTATGAGTGCATACATACATAAGCCACAAAAGCTTTGTATTTGTGGTAAGCTGTTGTCCCCCCCCCCCTAAAAACATGGTGAGCTTTGTTGCCAATTTGCACGTCGACATCAGCACCATCAATTCAAGTCATCCTAACACTTTCATTTTTCTGCTGGGAGACGGGAGACTTCAACTTTCCCTACAATTTGTGGTCTCCAGACACTGCGGTATCGAAAGCATTTTCTTCGGAAAGCTTTAGTTTTATTAACTTCTATTCAGTATTTTTTCTTCATCAGATTGTCTCAGAGCCTACTAGGTTAGCAAACATTGTTGGAAACATACTGGACCTTGTGCTAACGAACTGTACGTATATGATCACGGATTTATTGTATATAGCAGGCCTGAGCGACCTCCTAGCCCTCTCTTTTGAATCAAAGTATTTTAAGCCTCCGAATCGCGAAGTAAGAAAGAACCTCCGCCGTTTCAAAATAGCCAACTTTGAGCCTAATTTTAATAAGCTGTCTACCTTTGAAGACGTTTTCTTAGAAGGTTTTGAAAATTGGACAACAGGATCAAACTGGAATATGCACCCAAAGTTCACGAATTATTTGAAAAATACCTTCTTTTGCGCAATATTTTCTCTCAATCCAAAGCACCTTTGTACACATCGAACACGAAACGACTATGTACTTGAAAAAAATCATTCTTCCGTTCGGCCACTTTCTCTTCTAAAAGTGATGAACGCATACAAGAAGGCTAATAATGCATACATTTTCGCGCTAAAGACAGCCTGCAATAGTTGTAGGCCCGTGTGCTCAGATTTGGGTTCACGATAAGGAACCCCAGGTGGTCGAAATTTCCGAAGCGCTCCACTATGGCGTCTTTCATAATCATATGGTAGTTTTGGAACGTTAAACCCCACATATTATTCAATCAATCAATCAATCAATTAATAAATCAAACAATCAATCAATCAGCCTGCAATAGTTTTCTACAAGCCACTTCGCCTACTATGCTCCCTATTGACCTAAAAATGTCCTGGCGGAATATCAATACAGATTGAGATAGTCCGATTTGTTCATTAGGTCCTTACAGAGAAAAAATTCCATTCACCGACTGTCCCAAAGTTTTAAACGAGGTATGGCGTCGTCACTTTGTGACGCCTTCGTGTCACATTTTCCCATTTGCAGTCTTTTAACTCTGTAACTATGGACCCAATCATCTTTCCACTTTTTTGTTCAGAAAAAATTAAAACTATCAAATCTCTTAAGTTGTCCTCAAGCCCTGGAATATATTCTAACAGTGCCAAGTTTTGAGAGTTTACCAAGGTACAGTAAACTATTCCAACAATCTATTGACGAATCCATTATAACACCCGACTAGAAATTTGGGAAGGTGTTTCCTTGGCATAAATGTCGACGTAACAACTCTCCCTTACTACCAGCCAAATTCACTAACCAGTCTCTGCGTGAGGTATTGAACATGTCCTAATCACTAACATTGCAAAATTTGTGGATGGGAAGTTGTTCTTTTTAGAAGCTCAATATGGCTTCCGCAAATATTCATCTTGTGAAACACAGCTGGCTTTATTTCGCCACAAATTAGACACCACCCTTCATTATGGTTTCACAGCTGATTATATTTCTCTCGCTGTTGCAAAAACGTTTGGAATACTTTGCAAGAATTTAATTCTCACGAAATTAAGCAGGTTGCACAGTGATCATGAGCTATTTTTTTTTTACTCGAACACTTTCCGAACCGTGGCTCGCAATACATGTCTGCCGAATCTTTTAATTCCCATTTAAGTCTCGTCCACTATGGTGTACCCCAAGGTTCGGCACCCTGCCACTCGTTTTGCTATATCTATATTATTACTTGTCTGATTGCAATACACTCAACTTTCATTTGTTTGCTGACGATTGAGTATTAGACCATGACAGTACTGCCACGAACTACGCAACATTTCGTGAGAATGACATTAAATCCCTTTGTAACTAGTGCAAAGCCTGGCTAAGGAAACTAAACGCTACTAAATGTAAAGGCTTATGCGTTCCGCACGCATCTTCTGTCTTCACTACTTATAAGCTTCACAACCTCGATCTTGAGCTCGTAATGTCCTACCGCTACCTAGGTGTTCCGACAACCAACACTGTTATGGGGTCTGTTCACATGAACAAATTCATTAGTAATGATAACCTTTCGTTAGGTTATCTCCGACTAATCTTTCTTTCTGCCCTTGTCCCCATACAACATCGCCATTATAAAATTTTATTACGAAGTAAACTAAAGTTCGCTGCATCCATTTGGGACCCACCCACTGTGAACTAAGCTGTGCTCTTGAGCTAATCTAAAATATTTCTACCCATTTTATTTTTAGGAACCACAGTCGTGCCGCTGGAATAACTTAGGCGTAAAACTCTTCAGAGCTTCCGTCACTCGCCTGTCACAGTAAATTTCCCGCATATGTCTTTTACAACATATACACTACATTCGCACCCTGCATAATAACCTCATTTTCCCTCTATCATACATCTCCCGTTCAGACCATCACTAAAAGGTGGAAATCATGGGATGCTCATCCCACACATTTTATCAATTATTCATTCCCCGAACCTTACAGAACTGAACCAATCTTCCAAGATCAATCAATTCCCTTATCCATTATTCTGATTTTCATGACGTTTTAAACTCAAGCAGACTGTTATGCAACTAACCAATCATGTGAATATGTTTTCTTCGCAAACTGTGTGAATCTTCTTTGCTTAGTAAATACTTTTACTGTTACTTATTTGACAATGTGATTAAGATATTTCACCTGCATACTGAATCTTTCTTGTACAGTTACAAGTTTTAGTGTTATCTTTTAGCTAATATTTTATTTCCAGAACAACGTTTGTATTGTGTTTTTATTTTACTACTTCACTCTCTAATGTCTCTGGCCTTGGGGGTAATTCTAATAAAAATAAGTAATTAGAAATTTTAGTAGGTACCACGTGCCTTGAGAAACCTTGCTATGTGAAGCATGTGGATGGAAGGTGAATGTGTTTTACTTGTTTTATTGAGTGAGAGGCTATTAAGTGGTGATATATATATATATATATATATATATATATGTATATACATATATATATATATATATATATATATATATATATATATATATATATATATATATATAGAGAGAGAGAGAGAGAGAGAGAGAGAGAGAGAGAAAGCGAGAGAGAGAGAAATTCACGCACACACTTACCTTTATCATCCACGTATGTTCTATATTAGTTGTTCTTAACGGTTGCGTAACGATGACAACAGCAACATGAATATAAGCAACACCAGTAGCGACAAGCTGATATAAAGCGCTCGAGTTTCCGCTATGCATATTAGGATGCTAGGTTTCATCACTGCTACAATAATAAACTCCAGCGGATGGAGCCTAACCACAATTTACGTTAACCCCACATGATGAATTCATTATTAGAGTACAAATGTATTATTTTAAAAAATGTACAGCCAGTACTGCAACCGCAGTTGATGTTACAAGAACGTTAGGGTCTGTTTGAACAGTATAACCAAGGCGTGGCGTGGCGCTGTCATAGAATACTTTTTTGCCTCACAGGATGCTAGCGTTTGATTCCTCCAGGGACACTGACGGTCCTTATTTGCATTCATTAGGTCAGTGCTGCCTAATGCAGGTTTTTTTTAACGCACAAGCGTTAAAAGTACCCATGTTTGTTATCACGATTCCTGGGTAGATGTGAATTATATATCACCTGCGGCCCATACCCGCGTAACATTGGCGCATACTGACCCACTGGTATGTGACACTATTAATTGTAAAGTGTTTTACGACGTCGTGACAAAATAAGCGAGTCCATTCGACAAACCATCTCACCCTCCCGCGCTACTTTTGGCGTACACCAAGTTGCGCGTACTTCAGCATTGTTTAACTTGAGAATAAAATTGAAAGACTTACGACGGACTAAAATTCGTTACCAGCTGGCATCTTGTAGGGTCCTCTTGAAACAAGTTATATTTTCACAGTAGAAACATCCTGTGGAAGCTGGGGATTCCACCGATAGAAATCAAGTCTCCCTCCTGCACTATTCCTCGTCAACAACGAGAACAAATCACCGTTGTCCCCGTCCCGCGAAATGTCCACCTTGAGCATAACGAGGGTAAAAGACGGGCCAGGGCAAAGGCTCTGCTACAAAGGGCTCAAGAACGTGCCGGGGACTGCTTCTTTGTCGACACGGCTCGATATCTTGAGGGGAAGGCGGATGCGGAATTGAGCATCAACCACGAGGGTGCTGACAATGGTCCGGACGGCGTTGACTGAAATAGCAAAGCAAGTGGCGATTGCACCGGCCTTGCTGGAAAACAGGAAGTCCACAATATACAGCGACTCGAGATCAGGGGTCCGAGCATTTGCCAAGGAAACAATATCTGAACTACCTTTGCGAATTCTTCGGGACAAAGACATCGAAGTGCACACACTCGTTTAGTTCTCAGCTCATATGGGACGCATTGAGGGAGCCCCACCAAATCTCAACGAGTCAGCCCACATAGCTGCGGTAGAACTAGTAAACCGCGTAGCTATAGGGGGGCGCGGGGTTGATGTCTTGGAGAACCGTGACCCTCCCGTCTCGTATAATAAATTTACAAAAAATTTTTACATAGCGCGAAGACGATACCCTGCACTGCACAGAGAACTAAGCAGACCTCAGGCTCTGACACTCAGGGTTCTTCAGATCGGGGCGTGCACTAATCCCGCGTAATTTAATAAAATTTATCCCCCCAAAAAAAGCCAATGGTTACATGTTCTTACTGCCACGACATAGCTGCCTTGGAACATATGTTCTGGCGCTACCCCGCGTTACGCTGTGGGGAAGTCATCACGCGATCCTAATGGAAGGGTGCTATTGCAAGCTCCGGACTTGAACAGCAGCTATGGGCAGTCCACCGGGACCGCGACGCAGCAGGGAGACTTCGTCTTTCTGTTCAGACATGGGAGCAGCCCCCAACGGGCTAAAGCACGTTCCGAAGTACCGAATAAAGTTCATCCATCCATCCATAAAAATCTGTACAAACACCATGAACCCTCTATTGCTCTTTTTCGCTGAAATTGTCAACTTGCTAGGTGACCGTGTAATGGCTCTTCTAAGTTTTTTCGGCTTTCGTTGGCGTTTAAAATGAGCTCGCAGATGACACGTGAAATGAGCAGTAAATTGGGTGTATGGGTTATATTATCTGAAAATTCGACATTTTCTGCTATGTATCATGTTCCATGTCAGCTTTTTATAATGACCTAAAATAAAGCTTATTTTACCACCACCTAATAATGCTTCATTGTATTTTTAATAATTGTTCATTTTCACGTATGAAATTCGAATTATGTCTAGTCGATATGCAATGCTAAGATATTATGCAGATCCCATTTTTGGGGGTTTGTACAGACCACGCCATGTAAAGCGTCTCGGTCATATCTGTTTGTGCGTTACAAACATTTTAAACCCGCTCAAAACTCAATTCATGGTTTTTAAAACATCACAAAAAATGCTACCTTTCATTCCACAAGTGTTCATTGACAATCATTTCATTCCTGCGTCTAACTGTGTGTGTTTTCTGGGCATAAAATTGGACCCTCATTTAAAGTTCACCAATCATATTCTTTACGTTAAACAAAAAACAGCATTTGGTATAAGATCACTCATCAAATCTCGTCCTTTTTTTTCACTTGAAGCCTTATTGTCTTTATACTTTGCCTTCATACATAGTCACATCACCTATGGCATTACATCATGGGGAAATACATATAACATTCATATTTCGTCTGTACAGCACATTCAGAATCAGGCCATGCGCATTATTACCAACAGTTCATCTTATTCTAATGCTACCCCACTCTTTCAGGCTAACTGTATTCTTACTGTGTCTGGCTTATTTAAATTTCACTTAATCACATTGTTATATAAACAACTTAACAAACAGCTTGTGTTTGATTTAATCGATGCTAGTTTACTCACTAACACCAATAGCACTAGATTCGCCCACAGTCACAACTTCCTTTTACCTAAATGTAACACCAATTATGGCAAAATGACGTCCGCCTTCGCGGTCATCAAATTGTGGAATATCCTGCCCTATACACTAAAATCATCATCATCTTTTCATGCATTCAAACGTGATCTTAAAAACTTCATCTTGCATAACTAGGTTGACAACGATGATTACTAACGATTCTTGGTATCCGGGCATGAAATGGGAAAGTCTTTGCAAATTTACGTTATTGCTTTTTGGCGTGATTATGTTTTACTTATATAATCTTATTAATATTGTTCTTGTGTCGCATTCTGACTGCCTGTTTTGTTTACTTGATGTTATTTATGTAAGTTCACTGTTTATTTTTCTTTGTGTTACGTATTTTACGTGCTGTTTTAATTAATCATTTTATTGTTATATTTAACCGAGGGTCCCCCTGCAGTCGCTTGACTTTGGGACCCTCGTCTGCATACTACACTCTACGAATTTTGTATTTTGAATGATTGAATAAACTGAACTGAACTGAACTGAACTGAACATCCCTAATTTATCTTTTTATAGGCACTTCGCACCAATAAAGGCTTCGCACTGTTGGTGTCTGCAAAACTTTTGTATGGTCAAACAGCAATGATCCGAATTATTCTCGAACACTATCACTGGATGCTCACTAGTTCCCTGCATGCTGTACGTCGTTTCATGTTCCAGTCTTGAGCTACCGGACACCGCAACGTTAGTGAGGCTAGTTAGGTGCAGCACGTCTCAAATAAGGTACTTGCATTGAAAAATGAACTCATTTTTTTTTTCAATTGTGGGGCTTAACGTCGAAAACTACCATATGAATTTGAGAAATGCCTTACTAGAGGGCTCTGCAAATTTCGACCAGCTGGGATTCTTTAACGTGCACCCAAGTCTGATCACATGGGTCTTCACCATTTTCGTCTTCACCAAAAATACAGCGGCCGCAGCCGGGATTCGATCACACAACCTGCGGGTCAGCAGCCTAGTGTCTTAGCCACCAGACCACAGCAGCGGGGCAATTAGCAATCACTCGTCCTCGACAAATGTAAACTCGCCAACCCTAACATTAATAATAAGATTGTGCTTCAGTAACTTCTCCATATGTATAACTGGTAAAAAAAAGGAGGCTTCCCTCGACCTTTTAAAATATGCATTGTGAAAACGTTACTTGAGTCAGTGAGCAGAGTCAAACGCGTTGGGCCATAATTTTAGGAAGTTTTCAAGAAGTTATCCTTAATAAACGCAAACTGAAGGGGGTTCTCAACACCAAGCAAAGTGATCTGCCCTAGAATTTCGTTGCTCTGGTGTTCTCATCTGAGTTTTCTCAGAATATTTTCATTGCATGGACAGCAATAATTTCTCCGTACGTATAACTGCTAAATCAAAGGAGGCTTTCCTCATCCTTTTAAGATCTGTATTATGAAAGCTTCACTTGAGTCACTGAGGATGAAGAAATATAATGTGCCATAATTTTACGAACTTATCAAGCAGTTCTAATCAATAAACGTAACCTGAAGGGGCCTTTCAACACTAAGCAAAGTTATATGCCCCAGACGTTTGTTGTTCTGCTCTTGTTACTGAAATATTCTCATGGTATTTTCAACAGATCTACAAAATTTAGCGAGATAGATTTGCTTCGTCACTATAAAAGCAAGAAAAAGCACTCGGTTTGTGTTAAAACCTTCTAGCAGTAGTACCAGGTGCAGCGAAGCTGCGACGACATGATGCCGTCACAATATACAAGATCATTTATCCGCACAAACGACAAGCCGGTATGCTATGCGTGGGGCATTACCAAAGAATATCGTCTCTCTACACTCAATGTTGGCAACAACAATACAACTTCATTTCGAAGTGTTTGCGTTGTAATTAAAATATAACTGACGTTGCCCAAAGCACCCGCTGTTCTGATAAAATGGGACAGCGCGAAAGACTCGTACACGCAGCCAGAAACCAACTCACTAAACTTTCAATCCTTCTATTCAGTTTTTTTACGTCCTTGTTTGTTACGTGCGGCACTTAGTTTTTTACCGATCGTTCCATCGAGATCTGGTGGTTGCCAAGAAGGGCTGTGGGCACCTCCACTTTATTGTCATGTCAGCCACGCTAACGTGAACCCAATTGCTTTTACGTGCTTTCCGGACCTTCTGACAGGATCTGCAGTGTTCTGTTGCTTATGTCGTGGAGCCGCTTCTCTTCAGAGTACAGGAGTAGAATAAATCAAAAGAGAAAGATATTTTCTGGCGACAAAAAGCTAAGTAAAACATGGGGTATTAGAAAAAACAGTAGCTGTCTGGAAAAAGAAGTATATTTATAATATTTGCAGGAATACTAACAATACTGAAATAAGAGGAAAGACACAAAAGAAGGAAGATATGAAATGCGTGATGAACGCAAGCAGCCGTGCAAATAAAAAGCCGAAAAATTGTATTGTTTCATCGTTTTTACAGTCTACTGACTATAAAAAGAATAATTGTTCGTTCTGTGTTATAGAGATTGTTTAATGTAATGTGTACGGTGATTCGACTCGATTGAGGCGCAGTTACGTTACGTGTCTTACCTTTCGCGTCGTATAACCGTTTGTCAGATTGTTGCGAGAATAGTGAAGCTTCAAGATTCACCAAATGTGCATCTTCACTACCTACTGCTTCGAGTGTGGTACACTCTTAAAAAAGGGCAGTGCTACTTAGTAACTTGGAGGTAGTAAATTATTGTCACAACATTCACTATTTAGGTAGTAACTGCAGGTAGTAGATCACATACGTTTACTACCTCAGAAGAAACCAGAGGTAGTAAATGTCTGTGGTCTACTACCTGAAGGTACTACTTAGGTAGTGAATGTTGTGACAACAATTTACTACCTCAAAGTTAGTAAGTAGCACTGCCTCCTTTTAAGAGTGTGGCATTCGTTAATAAACTGCTGCATTAGGTGTTGCATAGAGTAAACGACAGTAGCAGGTGAAAATCGAAAGTTGAATGATTGAATGATGCGAGAGAGGCGCCAGTCGGACTGCCAACACCTTCTGCCGTTCACGGCACAGGCAACAAACACAGCCTTTTGTGTTTCAGGAGTAACATGTGGTATTCCAGTTATGCCTTCGTAAAGTTGGGATCATGCTTACGAACGACAGTCATCGGGCTGTAGAAGTGCTACTATGGATCAACCTCGGTACATCGCTGTCAAACGGTGCCAGTAATAATGTGTGGAGTCTCACTTCCCGAAACCAGGAAATAGTGACCACAGACGCCGTAGAGGAGGGCTCCCGAAATTTCGGTCATCCGGTTTGCTTTAACGGGCTCTGAGATCACACAGTACATGGACCTCAACCATATGGCCTCCGCAAATCGTGACTCCCGCAGGCAGGATAGAACCCGTGACCTCCGGGTCAGGATCTGAGAACTTTAACCACTAATCCACCTTGGCAGACTGTCAAATGATGCTGTAGCAAGAGAGAGACGTTCCGGGTTCCGTGGACAGTCGACGTCGCCATCAATGAATGGCACCGGATCTGTATGCATCCGGCGAGTGGTTCTGGGAAAGGCGTGGTGGGTGATGACCGTGATGACAGTATGGTTTTGGCAAACAGCAAGTACAACTCACAAGGTGAAAATGTTGGTTGCTTTGACACCATTGTCCACAATACCTACGTAGTTAGGGTGCGAATAGCGGTCGTGACTATGTCCTTGGTCGTTAACGCAAAAGCTCTCAGAAATCACAAGGTTTCAGAAGAGAGCCTCTGGAAGCAGAGCAAAGGTCGGAAAAGTAGGCGTCGAGGTGTTATTGACATCCACAAAGGTGTCCCAAGACTACCTTGTCGAACCAGTCGAGAGCAGGCCGGATGTCGCGATGTTGGGCTACTAACGGTGACGCAAAGGTCGGTAGTCCTTTGTGAGTACGCAAGCCGACGCATGCACGTACACCATGCCCGAAGAAAGGCGCCACATGTACTGCCTGCAGCAGTGTGCACAGCACGTGGTTCGTCGGCACATCGAGCAGAAGTAGTAGGCGCTTCTGTCATCTTGAAAGCTATGATTGCGCAACGTGGGCGTGTAGCAGGGCGGGTGAAAAATTCCACCGTGTTGTGCCGAGGGCAACGGCTTCCTAGACGTGGTGACAAGGGCGGTAGACATGCGGTGCAATTGGTCGTTCTCCCCATTGTGCCTAAAGCACCTGGGTTGTGAGTATGTGTCTGGGGGTTGCCGTCCTACGCCAAAGACTCCGGAGAATGGTTGTGGTGGAAGCCAAATGGCGTGGGTTCTAGCAAAGTGTCGGATGGCATGCCCGTGTTCGTCGGGGCAGCCTCTGTGGCAGGTGTCGTATGTGTAGTCTGCTCTGCCATAGGCACACAAGCACGTCGTCCTGATGCACGTAAGCCATATTTGCAGCATCGTGGAAGTTCAGCCGTAGGTAGAATGGAGCTTGGACATCGGCTGCGGAAGAACGTGAGGGTGAAGCTGGTCGCTGCTGGTAAAGCGCACAGAACATTTAGGTCGGTGAATAGTCGTGCTGGTGAGCAGAGCCACAGAAGCATTCCAACGGCCGCTCGCTGAAGGGCACGCTGTTGGGTTTACCAGTGGAGCGAGAGATGCCATAGCTGCCAATTAAGAATTTGCATTGTGCAACATTTCGTATATCAATATATAGTTGTGACCACAGCAAGCTCGTCATGTCTAGCACTGTGACATCGTGCGATTGGGATAATAATCCGCAAGCTGTGTGGTATTTTGGCAACTAGTGGGTGGTCGAAGCTTTATTACTGAAATCCAACCTGAAACCTTGAATGTGGCTCTGGCTTCCGGTGAGAGAGGCTTGAAAATGAATGCTCATGCTTTATGGCAGAAACATTAATTTTTCTCGTAGAAGTACACACAAATCAGCAGGCATTTGCTCAAAGATCACATTAATAATTCTGGCTTGCCTAAAATCGTGTATTCAGTGTATTCAGAGCTTGCTACGCATAAGTTCTTTATATATTTCATAGTGAGTGCATGTGCTTACGGTTATTGTGTCCATAGCATTTTTTGCCAAATTGGCCCACACTTCCTGGTGATTCGAGATCTAATGCAGCATAATCGGAAGATGTCTCCTCTCCTATTAGGCCTTGTCTGTTTGTATTGCTTTTAAAATGAGCACATATTTTCTGCTACGTGCTTTTAAATTTCTAAACAGCGAGTAAGGTTTCACGCACTCAGTTTCCCTTTTCATCATGAAGCAATGGCATCGACCTAGGTGACAGATACCTTCCGTGATTGCGCCTGTTTTTTGGTTCTAGTGTCATCCTACCCATTCCTCGCCAAGCAGCCACTCTGTGTTCTAGACAGTGCCGTAGCCAAAGGGGGTCCCCCAGAACACCTTGGTTCCTCAAGTATAATTGGTACTATTTATACTCTGTGCTGCATATATATCACTTTCTCTTTATTTACCAACCATATTAGAACTATTTAGCGCACACGCACAAAAAACAGAACAAGAAAGAAACAGCTAGACGAGCGCTAACTTTCAACTAACCTATTTTTGAAAGGAACATAACATATAAGCACCTGGGAAACAGCGGAACGCTTGTGAAAGTCATGTGACAGGCAAACATAAAAATATATAGCTAAATGGAATTAAAAATTAAGTGTACTCTATATCTGTTCGATCCACAGAAGTTTGACTAATGCATTTGTTTTTACACAATTTATATGGAAGGCTTCGGGAAGTTCATGCGTTACTTTATCTCTATGTGAAAACAAAATATCTCTATCCCAAAACATCATAAATCTCTATCTGTATTGCGAAACACAACAAAATCAACAGTTTTACCCCGTGTTTCGCGATACACGCGTTCTGTTTTTACATAGAGATAAACTAACAGGTGAACTTACACTGTAAGCAAAAACTATCCGAGTTTGGGGTTTCTGCGGCTCATGACCTCTGAAAACACTCTTGCATTTAAAATTACTACCTCATGTAGGAGTAAAAGGTGGTACATGACATAGTTTTACCACCACCTCTCAGGCAAGTAGTAAAAGGATTTCAAAATCCAGTTTTACCACGTAGGGAGTTTGCTATCACGTGATTTTTTAACCTGCGTTTCAGAGTTTATTACAACGTGACTGCAAGATGCAGCTGCTTCGGTGGCTTTTGCCATATACCCCCCATTGTGACGCTCTCAGTGAATCCTGAAGGTACGCGAGGACCACAGATCTTTTTTTTTTTTTGGCATCGCCGTGCCTCAGGACTGACCTTGAGTCAACGCACTTTCACTGGAACTGGGGGCAGCATAAGCACAACAAGCGAGAATACCATTCTGTGAACGAAAAAGAAAAAAAAGACGGCGGGGGGGGGGGATCTCAAAAGAAGAAAAAAAAAGAAAAAAAACCTGCTGTGAAAAGTTGTCCTGCATATTTTCGCAAATTGTTGGCTTTTGCTCGGCGGTGGTGCCTTGGAGACAGACGGTGCAAGAAGCTCGGTATCTGTGTGTCTGGTTGGGCTGATGGATCTCACGTGTTTCCTACATCGTCAAACGACCGTGCGCTTCCGAGTGCCTCCGAACCTGCACGTCGCGAATATCTCGCTTCCGAGCCGAATCGCGATATCTGCCAGTGGTAACAAAATCAATCTGGTGTCATCGTTCGTGCTTGACTACTGGAGAAGCAATAAGCAAAATGCTTCACTCTGTCGTCGGCACCGAGCCGCGGTCGCCAGTGACCAGTGGGAGTGTGTCGCCGGGGCAGGTGAAAGAAGCATCGCATATATTTTGTTCCACAGTAGGCGATGTCTGCATGAGTAAAGTGCTGCCAGAATTGCCCACCTCATGCACAAACTGTTCTCAAGCATGTAGCGCTAAGCCTATACGAGGCAGACGGAACCAACAAGCGGCTGTCGGTGAGCACGAAGAAAACTCGGACGGTGGTCTTTCGTTGGAAGTATGCATACACCGCCCCATCCCCGTAAGATAGCGGTCACGTCTTCATTTGTGTCACATCACGACGAAATTCGCACAAGATATGTGTTCTGTGATCGCCAGCTGTGTTTCATCGGATAGCCGGGCTCCTCGAAAAGGCCTAGCACGCCGTCGGTAAGAAGCTTGTGTGCAGGCGTGCACTGCTCCTTTACGCCCGTTGTGATGAATACGTGCTGCTACTGTGTTTGTGCACCGTCGCTCAATGAAAATGATTGAGCTACCATGGTTTGTGCGTACTTAGGTATATTTTATGGACTTGTGCATCAGCAGTGCTAACACACGTGGGGCCATGAGCCCGGTGTGCCAAGTAATTATTGGATACTCGAAAAGGTGAGATTGAGTAGGTTTATAATAAAAGATCGGTGTGACAATCAGTGACCTGCAGCCCACCTTAAGTTTACGCTTGTACCTTCAACCGTTGTTGTAATTCGATGCAAAAAAAAGAGCTCTCCTACCCGTCCTACAGGGCCGGTCAAAAACTCGTGCCTATATATACCGGATTGTCAATAGTGTAGTTGAGCAACGCGTGTAGTCTGTTCCAGTGGTGTGCTATTCTGCATTTGTTGTGTGTGCGTGTTTGTCTGTATGTGAATCTATGTGTCACCAATTCTGCCGTTTAATAAATCCATTCAATTCTGCTAGTTAATAAGTTTGTTAACTCTAGGCGAATGCACCCGTCAATTTTTATTTTTTTACCACCAGAAATAACTCCCAGAAATCACCTCAAAAACCTTGTGAAGGCAGTAAAAATTTACTCTCTCTATACTCGCTCAAAACCTCACTGGGGTAAATAATTCCTACTCTCCCTACGTTCAAAAACTCAGCACGAGAGTAAATTTTTACCTCGATAGTAGGTGGTAAAAAAAAACCAGAAAAGGTAGTGCGCTAGAGGACAAATGGTTTACCCAGTTTCTGGGGTTATTTCAGGTCATTTTCGTTTAGTGTGTACGGATGCTTTCCATATAAATTGGTAAACAAACAAATGCATTAGTCAACCTTCAGTGACTCTAACAGTTATTTTTAATTCTATATAGCTATATTTTTTATATTGGCTTGTCACATCACCCGCACATGCGCTATGCTGGTACCAAGGTACTTATTTGTTTCGTTCCTTTCAAAAATAATTTATTCAGTTATCACTCGTCTACCTCTTTCTTGTTCTGTTTTTTTTTTTTTTTGTGCGCGCTAAGAAGTTCTATTATGGATACATACTAACTCGCCCAGCTATACGTTTCACTGCAATTATTTACCGTGTTTTCAAGATTGTCGTAATCTTATGATGCGCTTGTGCATATAAGACTGCAGCGAAAAGAATTCAGTCATTCTTTTCAAAGTCTCACAGAGCTTCTCCGGCACAACAGCCTGCAGGGTAGCGAATAACCTATATTTTTTTCCACTACATCTGGGCTTCCAAAAGTAAAATTCTTCGGGCTTCTCTTACAAGCCTTACTACTTTTTTCTTCGCGTCTTTGTTTGAGGTAGGACAATCGGTATACACTGTTTTCCATAAAGAGTATGATGCATGTCTAGAAGCAAGCGTCACATGTGACATTGCTCCCAAGATGCGAGGCGCTGTCTCTGTTTTTCTGACAATTTCTGCTCAAAATGACGTCAGTTTCACTGAAAACAGTTTGTAAAGTATGTTGCGGAAATCGAAATGAGCTGTGCACTAATTTTGTTACACTGAATTTTTTTAACACCCGGTCCAATTTCTTTTCAGTAGGATACACTCTTCGTCAAATCCTGGCTAGAATACACGCCAGTAGGCAGAAAATCAAGTCAAATAATGGCCGCTTATTAACGGTAATAGCCAGTTACTTACGCGGCTCCATAGCCGTGTCCCAGAGTAACCAGCCCAATTTGAAATGTACTTCATAAAAGGTGGAAGAAGGGTTAGCCAAGATTTTTCAGTCAAGTTTTTCCTGGCTATAGGTACGACCTGCGGTTACGCACGACATTTCCGTAGGTGGCCTGGTCCTGAAGTTGTTGCGTAAAAAAAGCAATATTTTACGCATTCGAGAGCGATTTCTCACCGATAATGCTGTAAATATTATAACTGTAAATCATCACCGTCGTAATTTACATTTGCGAGATTAACACGAAAACCACACTCAGCACTGGAATCGAACTCGGGACCACATGCTCGTGAGGCAAATGTCTAAACCAATGCACCACTGAGCGCCACCGCTTGACGGCGAGTTTTTTCGCGGGCATATATATATCTACGAAGTAGCTATTTGCAAGCCGTTGGTGAAACCTTGAAATAGTTTTTTGTGCCATATCCATTTGTTTGCGCATGCATTTTATGAGGAAATAGTTTGTAGGGCTTCCTGAACTCGAGACAACCACGGTGAGTGCTATAGGCTCCGACTTTGGTTCGTGGTGCGCCGTTCCGAAAGAACAATCAGCCTGCGTTCGTGCGTCGTTTTACTGCTTCCCCGTGAATCGTGGGTGTTTCGCTCACTGAAATTCAGGGATAGCACTGTGACGAGGCTGTGTTAGACTGTCGAAACCTACGTATGTTTCTCGCATGTGCGTGTGCTGTGAGCAATTTTGCTTATTTTCGTCGCAAAGTACACGCGTGTCAGTGACAGCAGCCTATTCTCACCTGTTTGAAGACAATGCGGTTTCGCACGCAAACGTTGCGTGGGTGTTTTGACGTGCTTACTCTAACATTCGCATTTCGTACGCGTGAACTGCCAAGAGCTGCACACTGGGCAGCAGCTGCGTGTACTTAGCATTTATACAATTACCTATTTGCACAAGTAGAATTTAGGCGCGTTATTTCGCCATAGAGAGGAGTTTTTGCTCGTTTTCAGCCATTAAGTGATCTTATTTAACATCACACCTCTGTTCAAGTCAATACCGAAACGCACGCCAAGGTCATGTATGACGTACGCAAATCGACGACAGACATATAGGTCTCTCTCCAAATAAATAATGCTTCTGCACAACTCTTTCGCGAACGTCCGCGTGCAGTTGGGGTCAAGTAATTGTGCAGAACGAACCTCAAAATATTTATTGTTACTGCATACAGTCGCGTTTTAGACAATGGGGGTTGTTAAAGATGGTACATAATCTCCCCAGCATACACTGGTTGTCTTGGTCGTGGTTCACTGTTACCAATCCAGGCTATAATATGAGAACTGTACCTAATATTCAAAAGAGTGAGCAAATCTCAGTGGCATACACTCTCCTTCCGACTTCTGCACCTGAATTCTGCCTTCTGTACTTGATGTTTAAGTTCATCATCAAATTACGCATCCACTAATCAAGCATCAAGTTCATCATCAAATTACGCATCCACTAATCAAACATCAACCAACCGATTTTCAATTTTGATCTTTCTCTGTCTTGTTGCCTTCTGTTTTTTGTCATGCTTTTCTAAAATCATCAGTTCAACTTGTTTTGTAGAGCACGAGCATCAACATACATAGACCAGTGTTTCAGTAAGCTGTTGCCCATGCACTATAGCGTGATCGCACCGTGAACACGAAACGCTTGAGCTTTTGCTGATCTCGCCTCTGTTTTCTTTTTTTAAAGACGATAGTCCTTATTGGCGACCTCCAAAACACAAATTTTGGTCTGTCTGTCTGTCTGTCTGTCTGTCTGCCTGTCTGTCGGTCTGTCTGTCTGTACCTTTTTCTATTTGTCCACTCCTAACGTCATTGTGTATTTGAAACGGCTGTTTCCATCCGCTGCAACCAGCAATGTTGCTCAAAGTTTAGTGTTCATACTTGTGCAATTGTCACTTAAAAAGCAATTATTTCGCATGTCTGCGGCACCATAACAACACGTATATATTCTGCATGTGCATCTTTTACTAGGAAAGGCATACATAAGCAAAGGCATACTTAAGAGGCATACGTAGCGCTTATCGCGCTGTGCTGACCATGCAACGCTTGCACGGAAAGGCGAGTGTTTTCAACGCTTTGCCAAAACGAGACGGTGGTGGCACCTAGCCGTCACCTTGCGTTCTACACCTTATCACCTCTGAGACGGGCACGCACACCCTTCTCAGAGCCTCGAGGTTCGTTTTTCGAGAAAACTGCCAGATGGTGCTCATGTCTCACGTGTGACGTGACTTGATGCACTCGTTCGCTTCCGCTGCACACTCTAGGCACTCTAACGCAGCACCTCCAGGATACCATTCACCGATTTTCTTGTGAAGAACATCAAATAAATGTTTTGTTCCCTCTCTCTACACGCAAGACTATTGTCTTTCGACGACATTTGCAGATTACCAGACAGATACCGGGCCCTTTTTTCCCTTCCTTCACGCGTGCGTGGCGGAGAACATGAGCGTGCCCCGTCTCATTTTTTCTTCCCCTCCCCCCACCAGCCTCCCCTTTTACTGTTCATGGCGCAGTTGTTGCCGGCGCTTCGGCGCCGCTCCAGCGCACCCTTTCGCTTCCCTTATGTGTAAGGCCGCATACGGACTTCGGCCGCTTATCGGCGATTGCTATAGGCGACATTTCTCAAGTTCGAGGCCGCCTAAATAGTGTCACGTATATCTCTCTTCACCAGGTTGTCCACAGCCGTGATAATAGCCAGCACGTAGGAGCACGCCGCCTACATACCGCCCGCTATCTGGTACCTGACTGAGAGTTTATATAACGAATTCCTCCTAACAAATGCTTTGTTCGACCGATGTTCGTTAAAGTAGTATTTGACTGTGCACCTAATAGCACACACATATTGTGGCTTGTACGCATAACAGCGCAAATACTTTTTGCCACATCGAGATATAAGAAAAACGCTAGCCCACCCTTCCAGGGTGAGTCCTTCATTGCGTGTGAACCGGTAATATCTGTCCGATGTGTTATGATCACGCCTGCTGGAGCACCGTCTCTAGCACGTAAACACGCATCGTGGAATGGAGTACGTACATGGCCTCGGTAAACCGAGGGTAATATGGCAGCCATATGACCAAGAAATCTTTTCGATGCGTTTCCTGCTATACCTAGATTATGCCCAGCTATAACACAAGTAGCGGCTCCCTCGAATCGATGTGGGTGTCCCTAGCAAGATGTCCTACATAAGTGAAGCTCGACCACGTTGTGTTCACGTGCGGCGATAAAAGCAGTGCCTGGGAAAACATTACATGGGCAGCCTGTATAGACTCTACATCCGCGTATAGGCTGTCCTTTGGTGGGTGCCCCGATGGACACTGATTATCACGTAAACAATTTGTCAATCACAGGAATGAAAATAGCGCTTTGTGAGACTGAATTTGAGGGAGAAGAAATGCACTTTGACTATAATAAGTGTAGTGAAGAGCGCATATTAGTTGTAGAAAGTGCTTGAAGTAAAAAAGTGTGTAAGCGAGGTGCTCAGATTACCCCGAAAAATGTTCTTATCTGCTCTGGTGATAGGTTGTTTGCCGTTATTCGCTTTTATAAAGGCATATGCCTGCATGAAGTATTACCGACTGAATTGCTTGCATTCTCTTGTTATTTTCTTCTACGACAGCGACTAAGCGCTATCACTTGCGTGCAAACATTGCTAGCAAAAAATGCGGCCTTCACAAGTGTGAATGACTCGCACCAGAGAGCCACTGCATTAATGTGTTTGTGTATGCCCCTAAAGGGTGGACACTTTGCAAAAAATACCATTAACTTCATAGGCCAAATTCAAGATACTTCCTATTCATAAATGTATTGGCCAATAGTCAGTCAACTTCACTGATATATTCGACGTCTCTGTGGAAACGAACACTCCCCGGTGAATGCTTTTAGTGGACGAAGTTGTAAGTGAATAGTATTTCTGTGCATAAATCAAACCTGACATCTTACTTATTGCAGTATATCCATTACATATTTCCAGCTACTCAAAGTGCGACTGGAAAGTCCTGAGGTTCTTCACACACAAAAGGCTAAATTTAAGGACTTTATATGACGCGAGTGCTCATAGACTACACAGAATCTTTACTTTTCTTGTGTATGCATGTATTCACAATAGCGCGTGTTATGATCAATCGTAAGAGGTAGATTTGCTTTGGTGATATAACATAATTGTACCCTGTGAAAGTAGTAAAAAACTTCAGCAAGGCGTGTTGCTGAGCTAGTTGGTTCATTACTTGTGGAAACTACGTGTAGTGCTAAATTGACTGGGACGAAGGCAGGACACGTTCTGCCTTTGTTAAAATCCTTTCAAATTACCTAGGCCTCTAATCACCTTTAACCCATTTACAAACACGTCATTGCCACCTGTTTTTAGTTCTTGCTGGACGCTATGGTGCGCGGTTCCGGCAAGATTTCTTCAGTTCATGCTCTGCAGTATTCATTCTCTTTTTTGGCCGATATGTCACGATAACATCCAGAAAGTTTCTTGGCGAAATCGGGAAGCTTCATGGCGTCTAGCGTTATTCTATCTCCAGAACAGAACGCAAATATAATGGAATTGTCACCACATCCGCCCTAACATCCGCTGATAGCCTGCCAACCATAACACCTGTTGAGCGACAGCCGGGCCGATGGAGAGACGCTACGGCTTGGAACGTCTCGAGATCAACCATGGCATAGTTGGCAATGGTGATACCCTTAAGGAAAGTCTGTATATGATACATATTGAAATTATGCTTCACCGTAAATGAGTATTTATGCATACATGATGCTACTAATCCCTACAGGGATGTGAACATCACCGTTCACTGTTAAAAGGAACACTACAATGAGCACCGTTCAGATTACAGGACCTCTAGTATCAAATGGATCAAAAAACAATGCTTATGGTGGGCACTAGTCTGTCAAAAGGAGCCAAAAAAACCAGTAGTAACCACAAGCTTCGTTTAAATCTAAGCCACTGTGGTTGTGCAAGAGAGTGATATACAAACGTGCTGCATACGCAAGTGTTCCCTTTAACAAAGCACCCGACTGTACATTCCCATGTATGATAATATTGTTTTTATATGAAAGAACAACCATAGTTGGCATTGTGGCACATACAAGAAGTGAAAATCAGCCAGATATGACACAGCAACATCATATATGTTGACCCTTATATAGGGAGGGCCACCCAGCATGGGATGAACAACAGATAGAAGCCGTCACTTACTATATACATATTGTCATATATGGTAAGCTGTAGAGAAAGAAATCTTATTTTATTCTGTACCAACAAGTGTGTCAAATTTATGTAATGTTTGTTGCAATGAAGCCATAAGGTATGAAATATTAAGGTTTATGGGCATGAAAGCACATGCACTTGTGAAAAACTTTGTGTGCGAAAATTTGTATCAGTTTGGAACTCGTCATATTCCTAATTTCTACACCCATTCTAGTACATAGAATACACGGACTCAAGTACTGCATGTTTCCAACAATAAAATCTAATCAATACGAAGTGGTTAGTGCTATTACGGGACCAGACATGTTTGATAGGGCGTAATCTTGTGGAAAAGCTTAACGCATTCAAGCTCCGAAACCTTGCTACTTTATTAGGCTCCATCAGGTTACGAAAAAGAATGTTTACCAGCTACTTCGTATAGACTATTCACTCGATTGACTACACCATGCAAGTCATTTCTTGTCAGTGGATTTAAGGAGCAGTATTGGCAAGTAGAAGTCGACAGAAGAGATCGAGAAAAAACAACATTCGTGACATTGGATAGTCATTAGCTGTTTGAAGTTCTCCTTTAAGCTTGCGCTCACCCCCACAATGTTTTCACAGCTCATGCACACAGCTCTATAACGCCCAAAGTGGCAAACATGCCTGGTTTATTTGAACGATGTACCTTGTATTTTCATCTACATTTCACGAGCACTTAACACGACTACACATGATATTTCAAGCGGTACGATCAGCTGGACTAACCCTTAAGCCAAAAAATGGTCATTTTGGCTTCGAAGTGCTTCTTTTCTTTGGGCACATTGCCAGGGGATATTTATGAACTGACCCAGGCAAAATAACCGCTGTTTCAAGTCTTCTCAAGCCACCAGCGAAAGCGGCAGGGAGACAATGTTAGGCCCCTGCACATATTACCGACGCCTGATTAAAAATTTTTCACGTAGTGCGTCACCATCAACACGTCTCACCCGGGAAGACTTCACATTCGTGTAGGGTAGAGAGCAGCAGGCAGCGTTCAAAAGTTGTGACAACGTCTTCACAGGCCACTAATTCTCAGACACTTCGACGACAGTGCTCCGACAGCCATTCACACCAACGCCAGCAATGTCGGCGTAGGAGTTGTATTCGTGCGCTAGCAAGATGACGCTGATCAAGTAATTGTTGATGTAAGTAGAACTGCCTTCCGCACAGAAGAGAATTATTAAATCACTTGAAAAGAGTTCCACGCGGGCGTGGGTGGTTATAGAGTACCACGCATATTTGTACGGCCGCTCGTTAAAAGTTATCAGTGACAGTCGCTCTTTGTTAGTTGACGAGTTGAAGGACCCATTAGGACAATTGGCCATTGGAGCCTTGATCTTTAAGAATTTGATGTGGCTATAGCACGGCAGCTGGATAAAAAACAAGCTTGTTTTTTATTCAGCAGCCGCGGATATAGCTTACAAATGTGGAATGCTACATACGGACGCCGAATTCCTAGCTTGCTTCTCATTGAAGTGCGCAAGTGCCAAAGGTGACGACGTGGGGCTTGTCGGTCTTGTCAACACGTCTACAATCGCACAGCAGCAACTCAATGATCCCGAGTGGCAGCCCAATATTGGTGTCTTGGAGGGATGAACATCTTCGGTACCAAAGCTCTTCGCAAAAGAACTAGAATCGGTTTGCTTGTGCGATGAGGTCCTTCTTAAGGTGAACTTTTCTCCGCACGGAAACACCTACTTACTCGTCGTTCGAGCATCACTACGGAGAGAAGGCCTACAAACGTACCATGATGACGCGACATCCGGTCTTTTAGGTTCCATACGAACGCTATGCCGAGTGAGACAGAAATACTACTGACCAAGACTGACGGCAACCGTTCAACACTACGTTCAGACTAGTCTTGGGTGCCACATAGGAAAGGGACAGCTCTCCAACTGGTAGAGCTCCCGCATCCCATTGATGTACCAGAAATTCTACTAGCTCAAGTCTGAATGAGTCCCCTAGGACCATTTACAGCTTAGGCTGCTGGTCACAGATGAATAATTGTAGTCACAGACTACCTCTTTCGCAACGCTGAAACCACGGCTCAGGACCGGGGCACGGCAAGTGAAGTAGCCCTGTTTTTTTTTCATTATGAATGTAGTTCTGAGGCATGGCGCTCTATTTGTAGTAATAACGGACAGGGGAACAGCATTAACAGCCGACCTGTTACACCCGATTCGAAGTCCTAGTTGAAGTTGTCATCGACGTACAAATGCATATCATCCACAAATGTATGATCTGACGGAGCAGCTGAATGAACCGCTTTCGAACATGTTTTGCATGTACGTCGATGTGTGGCCTAAAAACCAGGATGAGATACTTTCTTATGTCACTATCGTGTATAGTACGGCACATCAAGAGACAACACGCATGACACCATTCCATATTGTTTATAGCCTTGATCTCACAATCATGCTCAACGCTATGTTACCACATGAAAACGCTGGCGTTGAAACGAGTGCCGACTACATAACACAGCTTGCAGGAGAAGCCCGACAACTTGCCTGTATCCGTATTTGTTGCCAGCAAGACTACGACACAAAGCGCTATACTCTAGATCACCAACCAGTACTCTATGAGCGCGCGAAAGAGTTTGGGTCTGGACCCCAGTTCACCATTGTGGGCTCTCAGAGAAGTTTTTATGGCGATACTAGGGTCCGTACAAAGTCATTCGACGTCTCGGTGACGTTAACTATGATGTTCTTTCCGACGGTCTATATTGTTCAAGGCTGGAAAAACATGCACGATACGTTGTGCACGGAATACGGATGAAGCCCTATTTGTCCGAATGAACTCATGACTGCAATATCTGCCGCTATGACGAATGCTCTATCTGGACGATGGTTTTTTATAAAAGAAGCTCATGTCGTGATTACTAGACGGCAGCACAAACGAAAAAAAAAACGAAGCGAGCAGCATGAGTAGTAGTTGCTGGCTTTCTGAGAAAGACGATGTTGGGGCGTCTGCTTGCGAGTTTTTTTGTTTGAATTCAGCCTTGCCTATTCTCGTCGCAAGAAAAAGTCTTGTGTCGTGTTGTTTCTACGTTGCAACAATATCTTGTTTTTTGGGGGGACATAACCCCTGTCCCCCATATAATAAATCTAGTACTAAATTTGTATGATCTCGCTGAACTGTCAGTAATTTTGTTGAATTACCTATCTGGGGCTTAACAGCCTAAGGCACAACCTTGAAAATTACACTTGTGTAGGAGCTTCGAATGTGTGTTCATTATGTTTTCTTGGTAAATAAAATGAGAGTACTTCATTCACTAACACTATAGAGTAAGTGCATGCATAATCAAAGGCTTCACACCCATATCGCGTGTGGTTAACGAGCCGAATTTCATTACGCGCAAATTTTCAGCTAGGTAACATCGCGTGCGGAGGGCATGGGAAGCAGGGCGGGCTAGACATACACTCGGGACTGCTGCCACCACGGCCGTTGTCATGTATGCAAACAGCCTCCACGCAAGCGCGCGTGTTTGTGAGCACCGCCATCACATGCGTTACTTAATTAGTGCATCCGCGGGCGTCGACGGGGTGCCCAGAAAGGCTCGCACTAATTTTCAGCGAGTCTCTGGAGAGAAGAGCACAGACATTAAAACGGCTATGACACTGCATGCCTGCCCAGCTCCGTATTCAGGCGCACGAGTGGTTGTCTGTTTTGTGGGCACATTAGAAAAGCCCACGCAACTGGTGAATATTTGCTTGAATTTTTTCAAACCGTAAATAACGCCCGCCTTCTAGAAGCGTGAAGAAAAACTGGAGCAACTGAGTTCCGTTAAGCGCTGATTAAACAGAACACTTCACCATTACTGAAAAAGGCAAGCGTCAGAAGAGGTTATTATCAAAAAAGTGATTGAACCCCCCCCCCCCGGTTATAATAAAGTACATGCAAGTGTCAGAAATTGGTGTAATTGTTGATGCGTCGGGCATGAGAACAGCAGATGTGTCGCAGCGTGGTGAAGCTATTGCGTCTCTGTTGCGTAATTGGGCATGGCTCTGGAATACTTATTTGTTAGTTTGTCTTCATTACCTCTATCTGTTGTTTTTATTGAATGAAGCAGAAGCGTTGCCTTCACGGTGTGGTTAAACGAAGATGTGCTCTCTAGTGCCTCATTTAAAGGGGGGAGAAGCTGAGGCGTATACTTAACGTTTTTCTGAATGAAAATAAATACGTAACTGGTATTAGTAAAATATCTCACGATGAAAATATTTCCACTATTTTCTTCATTATTCTCCACTCCAATATTTTCTTCATTCAAGCGTATTCCTATTCAAAATATGATCCTAACCATTATTGCCTACCACCGGGTACATTATCTGAATATTTTGTTTATCGCGGCTAATAACTTTAAAACTTCCTCTAGTAACACAGCTTTCTGTCTTCAAAACAATATATTACCGACCAAGGCGCGCAAAAATTACGGACTGAAAACAGTGAGCTTCTCCACAATCAGTAAAAATTGTGTTAAGTCTAGTGGGTACATAGCACAATAAGAAGCAAAATTTTTTACGCAAACAATACGAAAGAACAAAACAAAAAAAACAAAAAGGGAGTGAGGAAACAAGCAGATTGACGAGAAATTAACAACTGCTTTATTCTTTTTACAGCATCGCATATATATGCCAAAACTACACACATTCCATGCACGCGCACAGCTTTGTATTGTATTCGTACTAACAGAAAAGTTTCATAATACATCGCACCACAGCACCTGAATGTACACGCGTGGTGTCATACTCCACACGTAACTCAGAATATCTTAACCAAGATGTGCACGCGAGAATTCGTATTCCATGACATGCAATGAAACGAAGGTATCACTGATACAATCAGCTCCAGTTTTCCTAATGTGATATACTTCCAAAGCAAGCCTTGGATCTTCATTTCGGCTTCTAGAATGAGCCTATTATGAAATTGAGGTGAACAGCCAATGCAGGAGTTCAAGCGAGCAACAAGATGTGCCCCTTTGTCTACCTTGTTTGCTACTTTTCGCGCATGTTCCCTAAGACGCTCGTTTATGCGTCGTCGCATTTGCCCAATGTAGAACATGGCACATACCACAGGTATGGCATATACAACACAGGTGATGCAAGAAATAAGCAGACACCAAGTTTTAATTGGCACCCAGTTTTGCTACTACCGCAAGTGCGGGAGAACAACTTCAAGAGCTGGTTGGGCGCGGAAAACACCAAGAGGACTTCATGCCTGTTAGCAGCTTTCTTTAATTGATGTGTGACCTTATGTAAATAAGGCGTCACAACCAGCCTGAACGGTTAACGTTCACAGGTCACCTTCTTACTGGTCTTCCTTTTCTGAAGAAGGGCTTCGGCTACGGCCTTGAGGAGCGTCATGGATAACCTGCAGCCGATTTCGACGTGCCTGATTTTTAAAAAATTTCCTGCGTTTTATGTGCGCACGACTTTTTGTGAGCCGAATCTATACAGGTTGAAACTATTTCTATTTTAACCACTTTCGAGTGGGCTGACTGAAGATTTACAGCACTTTTCGTACGCGGGGACTGTAAGCCCGACACACATGCCGTTCACATACTTTTGACTCTGGTCAACAGCTTGTAGAGAATATTATGGGGTAGCTCATGCGTGAAAGGGAGCCTTTGTTCATGTTGCCTAAAAACATTTAAAATATCAATCACCGTCTCCCACTGTATAGAACTGTCCGCCTCTGGAGAATAAAACTTCACCCTCATTAAATGCCTTAAAACAGTCAGTGCACCTTTACCTAAATCAATCTCTGAATTCCTGAAATATGTGTAGTTACTGTGATTGCATTTTTTTGTCGTGCATATCATGTTTTTTTATCCGTTTTCATTGCTTTCTTTTTCTTGTAAAAACTTTATTAGTGTACACTACTAACAATTCCATCATCACTCTTTAAAGAAACCAGACAAAGAAGGACACATAAAGAGCTCTGACGTACAGCTTAAGTGTTATACTTCAAACGAGGAAAAAAGAATAAACGAAAGTTATAGTTGAGGATAAATGAAAAATGAACATAATAAAAAAATTTCATAACGAGTGCAATCAAGCAGACAAAAAGACTTCTTGGTTTTCTTACTACGTTGGCTTCTTTATCTTTAGCTGCGCATGCTTGAATTATGACATTAGGCCAAAGTTCGTTTCAAGAAGCGACTTCCATCTGACGTATTCTGCAAAGGTTCGTAGTTTCACGTTATAGACGGCATATTAAACACATGCCCGCCTCACTAGATCGGTGGCTATGCTTCTCGGCTTCTGACCCTAAGGACACTAGTTCCATCCCGGCCAGGGTAGTTGCATTTTGATTGAGCGATAAGTGCAGAACCATGTGCACTGTTCGATACCGGAGCACGTTAAAGAACACCAGATGTTCACAATTTATGCAGAATTTCACTACAGCGTCTGACATAATCATATCGTGTTCTAGGGACGTAATGTCCCACATGTTATTATTGTATTAAAACTGCATAAGGAAGGGCGAAAAAGAAAACACGAGGCACGTGTGGCAAAAGTGCGAAACGGCAGAAAGCCACGATTCCTTTCCTGCGACTCAAGTGGCTTATCAATACACGTGTGAGCACAACCTCCTGGAATTCGTCGAAGAAAGAGCGAGGGAAACAAGAGGCTTGGAGGGGGCGGTAGATCTTCCAGGCGACAAAACAGAACAAAACAAAATCTCCCGTAGCCGTTTTGCGTGTAGAGTACACCACGCACTGTGCATTGTAACCTCTATTTTTACGTGAGGATGCTCTATCTTATGAACGGGTACTAAAGGTTACTTCCGTAACGTCTACATTAAAAGTTAACTCGTGCATCTTCAGCATATGTTTGTTTTGCAAAGGTTACTAGATAAAAATTACTTTACAAATACACACGTTTGTAAAATTATGCACCTTTGTATTCCGCGACAACATTCCGTGGCAGCAGAGCCAAGGCTACAAAGCCCAAGCGCACCCTCATTTAGTACGCTTCAGCATGTAGTCCACGAACGCTAACTTTTGTGTAATGCGTATCATAACGTTGAATATAAAAAGATGTGGATAGTATGTTCATATTTGTTCGCATTTATATTAAGACGATAGACTCTTGCCGCTATTTTTTATGCTTTTTCTAGTTTTTGGGTTTTTGTTGTGTGATTTCTCCTTCTCACTGCTCCGGTAAGAACGATGACGTCGCTTGGTTGTAACAAGATTGCATCGATGCTTCTGAGCTGGCATTAGTTCGTAATCATTAGGTGAACTGTATTCATCGAGCAGGGAGAAACGAAGAGAGTGGTGCGTTGTTACATATCTTTTTTCCTGCCATGTAATCCCCGAGCAATTAAGCACGAGCGATAGCATCTACCTTGAAAGTAGAGTACTTGAAAGCAGATTGAAACTGCAAAATAGGGCACATTTTGGCCCGCTGACCCGAAAACAGAAGCGAAAAGAAAATTATTGTGCTGACGTCGAAAATAACGTATCCTTAGCGCTGCCAGAGCTTAAAGACACTGCGTTTCCTATTCCATTTATTGGTACCAAGTACTCATCTTTATGATATTATCTCCGTAACTTACCTTCTTGCTTCTCTAGACGATCTCTGGCGGGCGTAGTACGATAAAGTATTATTAACAGATGAAACTGAAACCGTGGGCACAAATATATAAGCAGCTACCAAAAGGTTGATGCGTTTGTTTGTTTTCCCGGGGTGTACGACACGGAACAGGCGGTCTTGGCCAAAGTAAGAGGTACGACTCATTAGGTAAGGTGAGAAAGCAATCAGCACCGGCGCCATTTCTCAGCTCGAACAAACTGCCCAATCGATCGCAGGAGGAACAAAGAAGTCAACGAGAAACTGAAAAAGACAAACAAGTAGATGAATACCTCTGTTCCTCACGTGCCGGCGAAGTGGGAAAAGTTAGACCAATGTATACGTTTACTTTGTTTTCGACACTCTCTCTAACGCTCACCTTCCAAATCACGAGAACTATTTTAGTCAGTTGTATAAAATGCACTCTGCAAATTTTTTGCTGCAAGACACTTTTCTGCTCTTGCTACAGCTTTCGCCTAGGTATTAAAATGGCTAGTCATGGCACCATTGTTGCAAAATTGCTAATAATCAGGTAGTAAATGGTGCACAAAACTGGCAACGCGAACGGCTGCCACTGAAGAACGTTGCCGTCGCACACAAAAGCAGTGATGTTTATGTCTAAATCAAGCGTAAAAGATACGTTTGCTGGCTATTCCTGAGAAATCTGGCGAACGTTTTCACTCTACTTTGAATGTTTAAAGCAAGAAACACATTTCCAGAACAAACCATTTCTCCAGCAGAGTTTCGTGAGATCCTGCTAACCGTTTGTACTGAAATCTTCCGCACGGCGTTATAATATTTTCACTGAAATTCTTGAAATAGTTAAGAAAAATATGTGAAAATAATATGGATTACATGAACAAAGATACAGAAAAATTGATATAGTATACAAGGCACCTCGATGGTGCTGCATCTGCCCCAGTCTTCCTGGAACGCAGATTTATCCTCTTGCCTTTGTTATTGCACTTCCTCTTTTTGGGCGAGGGATGCATGCTTGCTCAGTTGCACTTATAATTCGCAGTTTAGAGGTGGTGACTTGAAGTTCATGCCCCATGCAGCAACAAATACTTAGATTGCGAGTGTTTCTTGTGTTCTGCATAACGCACAGTTTCTTCCAATAACCAGTAACTTCAAACATAGTAATAAAAAAAAGTGGGTGTTGTTGTATGTTGAATGCATAAGGGAAGCTTGCAAGTATGAAGACCTAAAAAAATCTGAGATCTCAACTCTTAAAAAAAAACATCGGAATTAATCTCTCAGCGCTTACTAAAGTGACCATTTGGAAAAAAATTCAATCGATGTGTGGTGCTCAAGTGGCAGTTTAGAAGTCACTAAGTAATGCTATTTTTTTTCTCTAGGTGAATCAGCTTGCCCCGTATAGTGTTTCCGTCTGAATATACCTTGCCTATCCAACAAGAAATAAAATACGACACTCAAGACAACTGCTTGAAGTACATTAACAGTATAAGACTGCTGTGTACAAAGACAGTTTAACTGTAAGCCAGTATTGAACAACCTACTAACGTGTCCTGTACGCCTAAACATGAGGTATTTTTTGTATAAGCCTGCATGTGTTTGCTTGGAATGGCGTATGGCTTACTAAAATATTGTCCGAAGAAACAAAAAAAAAACAATTAAAGTGGTACATTGATGATGAAAGTTGGGAAAACGAAAACTAAAATTGTCTATACTGCATTGACCGGACCTGAAACCAAAATGGACACAAAAAAAAAACGTCACTGGGATTGCGCCTTGAACCCTCAGCGCGCCAAAAGTGGGTGCCGACTTAGGAGTGAGGTATTTTTACTGATTTACGTTTCTTGCTTACGAAGCACATATCTCCTTCATTGAGTCATTAACACTGCTGTTTTCCTTGCTAGTTTTTTTTTTCAGTTCCTAGCGTCCATTTTTCTCAATGTCATCTTCGTGACAAAAATACGTAACTAAGGTCTTCTATCTGTAGACGCTGGCGTTAAACACTTCCATTTTAAAACAGAATGCGCAAGACATGGTGAAGCATCTGTAGAGGACGCTGACAACATCTACTTATCATATGTCTATCAGCGTGTCGTATAGCGTGCTCTCGATGAAAATAAACTGACAATTGGTGCAATTGTGCTTAAATAGAGGCTTCTGGTACACTAATCCGAAGAACAGTGGCGCTGCGGTGACTCAACTATCATGAGAATGATTAGTACGGCGTAAAACTGCCTAGGGATTTGTGTTGCAACTTCAAACGTGTCTGTGGGTTTTATTCGCAAGGTTTTGTCTTTTGTTATGATGAAAAAATCTCGCCATGGCACTTTGAATGATTTAAAGCCAATTTAAATGATTGATCCTAAAACATAATAAAGTAAGGCTCGCCTGCGAGACATTAGCGGCACTTCATCTTCTGCCAAAGCAGCTGCATCCACCACGGATCCGAAAGAAGGAAGCTAATTTATATCTATCCTTCGTATGACTGGTGGCTCAAATGCCATTTGTAGCAACGCCCATGGACGATAGCAACAAACTTTTCTTTAGTGCATAGGTAGCAAGCTCCATGATAAGTTAACTTTACAAATTATGCGTCTTTCAAAACGCAGAGCAGTCAACCTGCCTGGCAAGCACGCAAGTTGTGCCCATCTAGACAGTTTCCGCGAGCACATTGATTCAACTTGTAACGCATGTGTCGAAAGCAAGAAATAAAGCATAGGCTGGGACTCGCCAAGGCCTTCAGATGAAACTAATTTTCTTAGTGCGTGGGATTTTATGACATTTAACGCTTATTCTCTTTATTTCACATATTTTGATTCAAGCGTAAATGCTTTATCACCACATCTCAATGTTGCTGTGCACCCGACCACACTTTCATTCTTCTTTCCGCTACTCCTTTTGGAGTAATTGCTGCATCAACATTACACGTTGTTTTGCTTCATACAGTATTCACAGTGTATATTCTCCCCTCATCGCACTTATCATTGGGAGAATGTATTTTTGCTGTGCATTTCAACCTCACGAAGCACCGTCATCATTCCTGGCACTCACGAAGTGCTTGCATGAAAATGACAAAATTCGGAGCTTCCACTGGCACACCCACAAAGGGAAAGCGTTCATGCAGAATGTAGTGATATCCCTGCCACCCGTGGAATGACTTCCGGGACGCTGCTTTTATCCCCGCCCGCTTGCACGCGGGGTGGTCGGGCCTCATGTACGTACGGCCTCTCGCTACGTACACACATATCCGCCCTAGGCGGCCGTTCCTCCTTTTACACCACGACTAAGATGGCAAAGAGAAAACGTGAATAAGTTTCCTTGGTAATATACCTACCAGATGACCCTCCGTTTCCTGAGGCTGGGTACGTCTATCACACAATGTGTCCTTGCGTGTGAGAGGTGGTGCTCCAGCCGGCGTAAGCCTACAACATATAACTCCCAAGCATTTCTCCGAGGGTGAACATGGTTAAGTGCGAATTCACGGGGTGATGCCATGAGGAGGAGTAAAGTTAAAATCCGTTGGCGACGCTGATATCGGTGTCAGTAACGCGCCTTATATCCAGATATCTGGTAGCGTTGCCTCCGGGACATCCATCGCATGACCCGCTCTCGACGGGAGACTGAGAGAGAAGGCGGGTGCGCGAGAGAGAGGGGTGCGCGCGCAGCTGCAGCGAGCGAGGAGACCGGAGGAGCGAGCGAAGGGGGAGGGAGACTATCAGCGTCGCGTCCGGGGCTTATTCGGTAGAGCGTCGCGCTGCGGCCCGCCAAGTCCTCTTTCTTTTAAAGATAGAGAGAAGACTGCGGACGCCGCCGACGGCGGTGGATGGTTTGGGGTCGCTTATAAAGTGTATTCACACTTAAAAAAAGCGACTGTGATCGTGCCTCGAATCCACAGCGCACCAAATGTGGGTGCCGACTTAGGCCGCGTTCACACAAAGGAGGATTAAAGAAAAATTGCTGGAGTTGAAGCTCCCGCATTCCCTTGCCAGCCGAAGTGAAGCCACCTTTTGCCACTGCCAAAATGGCGGAAACATGTTCTTTTCTGATAGTTCTCACTTAAAGATCAAGTGGCTTTGATACTTTATGTAATTGCTACGTTAGTTCTATATTAAAATACAGTTGTTCCCGACGAAATAACACGCAGATATGAGTATAAATAACTGAACCTTCAAAGAACTTTGCCTCCAAATAGAGGCTCACTAAGGAAAACTAGTAACTGTAAGAGGCACTTGGAGCACTATGTGACCCGCAAAAGTTCCCACATTGAAATCATTGGGCGTGCGAGGGAAACGCTTCGTTTACAATCGCTGAACGGCGATACTTTATCATGCCCCTAGTAAGATGGCCGCCACAACCGCCATCTTGCTAGAGGGACGGCTTCACTTCTGCGCAATCATTTCCACTCCAACAATTTTTTTAATCCTCCTTGGTTCACACTGAGCATTCCGGCCGCCGAAAGTGCTCCGAATCCGGTTCGGCGGCGGCGAGATCCGCCGAAAGGGCCCTCTCCGCGCCGATCGCTCTCGGACCGATTTTTGCGGCGTCTGCTGCCGAATCGGTCACCGCGGACCAATCGGAGCGCTAGTCAAGGAATTTTGAAAAATGGCGGCCAAGTCCTACTCACTTGTTATGCCGCAGTGCACGTAACTGAATGTTGAAATCAACGAGAGTTTAACCTACTCGTCTCCTACTTCGCGTCCGTATTTCGTGGAAGAGGTGACCGAGCTTGTTGCGGTTTTGCAGAGCAAAACGAACCCACCAACGCCGCTGGTGTCGGTGGTTTTTCTGCTCTTCGTGCATTACAAGACAGCCACTTGCCAGCAATGTAAGCAGTACTGTCTTTTCTTGCTTCTTGCGTACGAGAATCGTCGAAGTATACACCACCAGATATCGTAGTAGCGTTTGCGAGCCGCGACAACAACCGGGTGACAGCGCATCCATCCCGCATTCGCCCCGTAGTAGATGGCATATTTGGCGGCGCAGGGCGCGTCCAGTGCGAACGACGCTGCGTTTCGGCGGCAGGGGAATTTCGGTCGCTGTAGAAAGCGGATGTTTCAGTGTGAACTAGGCATTAGGAGTGAGGCATTTTTACTGTTTTACGTTCCTTGCTTACGAAGCACATATCTCCTTAATTGAGTCAGTAACACTGCTGTTTTCCTTGCAGTTTTTTTCCAGTTCCTAGCGTCCATTTTTCTCACTGTTATCTTCGTGACCAGAATACGTCCCTATGGTCTTCTATTTGTGGACGCTGCCATAAAACACTTTCATTATAAAACAGATTGCGCAAGACATGGTCAAGCACCAGTAGAGTACGCTGTCAACAGCTACTTATCACATGTCTATCAGCGTCCGTGTAGCGTGCTCTCGATGGAAAGAAACTGACAATTGGTGCAATTGTGCTCAAGTAGAGACTTCTATTACACTAAACCGAAGAACAGAGGCGCTGCGCTGACTCAATTATCATGAGAATGATTAGTACGGCGTGAATCTACCTAGTAATTTGTGTTGCGACTTTGAACGCATCTGTGGGTTTTCTTTGCGAGGTTTCGTCTTTTGTGATGATGAAAAAATCTCGCGGTGGCACTCCAAAGCCACTTTGAATGATTGATCCTGACACTTATTAAAATAAGGCGCCTGCGAGACATTAGCGGCACTTCATCTTCTTTCTTTCTTTCTTTCTTTCTTTATTTGTTTCTTTCTGTACCAGTACAGAAAATGGAGCGAAGGCACAAGGCTGAAAGCCTGACAAAGGGCCTTTGCTCCAAATACAGTGAGGCAGACAGACTGACATAAAAATTTTGCAGGATACAGAAAAAATACAAAAATATACAAAAATACATAAGGTACTTGTGCAAATATTGTAACACTTACAACAGTAATAAAGTGTTACTTTTAGTAAACAGAAATATACATAACCATCTTAATGTTTAAATACCAATAGATATAAGTTGCGATTTCTCATCGCTATTGCAAGAGATTTACAAAAAATAACAATATACACAGGGAAGCACAGGAAAAGAACACACGCATAAAAAGCATCAGATACAACTTAGGCAAAGAGGACACATAGAACGATAGTCAAGAAAATTCAATGTTGTTCTCGATCAGTACCATCCTGATCGTATGCTTCGAAACTGTACAATTTATATCTAGGAGGCTGTATATTTTGTTTAAAAACGTGGGTATCTGAAAAGATGAGTGCTGTCGTCCGTACATTGTTCGAATCTTCGGAGTTCTTCTAGCGTAAGTACGAAAATTGTACAGAGAACCACGAGGATCCAGTGAATGATAGAATCTATTGCGTTTTATGTACTGAAATAACTTGAAATAGTAAATCTGGCTTGCTTTGAGCATGCGATATTTCGAAAATAGCGGTTCTGTCCGCAAGTCACGTATAGGGCCACGAAAGTCTTCAAAGATTCTCAGAAACCTCTTTTGTAGAATAACCAATTTAGAATAGTTTGTTAGTGTTGTAGTCGCCCACACAAGAGCGCAGTAAGAAAGTCGTGAGTAGAAGAGAGTATAATAAAGGATGTTTTTTAGCCACAGTGGTATGAGAGAATATAACCTGTATAAGCAGCCAATACTTTTACTTAGTTCTGACTTTAACTTTGCTATTTGCTCATTCCAAGATAGGTCTTCTTGAAACCAGACACCTAGGAACTTTTGGCTGTTAACTTGTTCCAATATATGTTCCTGGTAGGTAATAGTCATATTAAAATTTCTTCTGCCAAAGCAGCTGCATGCGCCATAGATCCGAAAGAAAGAAGCTAATTTATATCTATCCTTCGTATGAATGGTGGCTGAAATGTCATTTGTAGCAACGCCCATAGAAGATAGCGACAAATTTTCCTGTAGTGTATTAGAAGGAAGCTCCATGATGACTTAACTTTACAAACTATGCGTCTTTGAAAACGCAGTGCAGTCCACGTTCCTGGCAAGCACACTATTTGCGCCCATCTAGATAGTTGGCGCGAGAGCATTGATTCAACTTGTAACGCATGGGTCAAAAGCAACAAATAATGCATAAATTGAGACTCGCCAAAGGCTTTGGATGAAACTAATTTTCTTAGTGCATGGAATTTTATGACATTTCACGCTTATTGTCTTCAATTCACACAGTTTGATTCAAGCCTAAATGCCTTATCACCACATCTCAATGTTGCTGTGCACCCGACCACACTTTCAATCTTCTTTCCGCTACTCCTTTTAGAGTAAATGCTGCATCAACATTACGCGTTGTTTTGCTTCATACGGTATTCACAGTGTATATCCTCCCCTCATCGCACTTATCATTGGGAGAATGTATTTTTGCTGTGCATTTCAATCTCACGAAGCACCTTCATCATTTCTGACACTCACGATGTGCTTGCATGAAAATGACAAAATTCGGAGCTTCCACTGGCACACCCGCAAAGGAAAAGCATTCATGCAGAATGTAGTGATATCCCGGCCACCCGTGGAACGACTTCCGAGACGCTGCTTTTATCCCCACCCGCTTGTACGTTGGGTGGTCTGGCCTCATGTGCGTACGGCCTCTCGCTACGTACGCACATATCCGCCCTAGGCGGCCATTTTTCCTTTTTACAACCACGCATAAGATGGCAAAGAGGAAACGTAGCGAATAAGTTTCCTTGGTCATATAGCTACCAGACGACCCTCCGTTTCCTGAGGCTGGGTACGTGTATCACACAATGTCTCCTTGCGTGTGAGAGTTGGTGCCCCAGCCGGCGTAAGCCTACAACATATAACGGACACTAGCGGTCGATGTTTGCCGAAGGATTGACTTCTGGAATGCTGGCTCGTGTTCACCCACAACTTGATGTAGCAGACAAGGTTTGAACTGCCCTGTGTAGAGGCTTTAGCAGTCCTGTATGCGCACGTATAGCATAAAGTATATTATAGCGATGATAGCGCTCGTCGTGTCTACCCTCCTCCTCAGTCCTTGTGTTTTGCTCTGAAATATCAACAGAATAAACGCCTGTTCAATGAACTATTCAGTTTTACGACTTTTTGTAGAATCCTGCTCTGAAATGTTATTGCACCAAACAATAACGTGTTTCAGTTGAAAAAAAAAAAGTAGTGGAGAATGCATTTTTTGTGTGCATTTGAGTTCTACGAACATGTTTTGCCACGCCTTCCGACACCAAGATGGTCAATTTGTGATATAGTGACTTGGCTCTGCATCACTGGACTAAATTTATAACTGAAGTAGCAGCGCTGACTGATGATTAACTTGTGATTTGACTATGAACAGAAAAATCTCAAAGTGCAATGCAATGCTCTAGCGAAAGAACTGATGCACGGTTGCGTCACTAAAATTGTGCAGTCGAATGAGCTCACATGAATTTCACTTGAACAAAGTTCAAAAAACACCAGAAAAGGTTCGTTGAAGTAGGTGTTCGCAGGTCTGAAGTAGCTATAGTTGCACTTATTACCAATAGTTGGTATATTACTCAATAAAATAAATTTGAACTCGTTAAGTAGCTATGTTGCGTAGTTGAATGCACATTTCTGCTTTGTAGCCTCCTTTCGTAAAATGTAATGTTTTGCTGCATTTCGCCCTTAGGACTGCTGTAAGTATGTCCTAACTTTCAAACGTTTCACCAGGTGCAACACTCTGCTGAGCGCTGAAGAACTTTTCTGTTTTCAAGCTAATCGATGCTTTTTTCTGCTGAAACTCCTGTTCCTTCCTCAACAAGGATTACGCCTTTTTGTTTGCTCTTGCTCCTCATCCAGTTGGGGGGGGGGGGGGGGCACTCGTCGCACACTTTTCCAATGTATAGACAATATGGTGTAAATTCCGAAGACTTCTTTCGCAGAAAACTGGCTTCAAAAACCTAATACGCCTGGAGATGAAGAGCAGAGCGTCTTGATGTTCGTTTATTGCGGCATAGATACCAGAACCCCCTCTGGTGCCTCGCGCATTCTCATCTTTCTCTTCCTCTCACTCGCCCTATGTCCAGTGTTTTTAACACTCCCGGCCCACGAATTGCTGTGGCGCATTTCTACGACACAAAAATGTTGAATAAGCAGCTATACAATTTTACCGTCTGCTAGCTTTAGGTGACATGCACGAACAATGCCGTCGTGTCCCGTAATGCTCTTCATAACGCATGCGATATTCCAACACAACTTAGGCAAAGCATCGTCGCGCACTATGACTATATTGCCTTCCGCAATACTAGTGATGTCCGCCACTAGCCTATCAAGAGCGCTTCTAAGGAATAATAAATATTCCCTATACCAGCGATTCCAGAAGTCTTTCTGCAGCTTCTATCGCTGTATACAAGTTTCAAGAAGCTCCGTATGGGAGCTGTTCACCACCTCTGTGGTTCGCAAGTCGAATAGTGCCGTCAATTGCTTGCCATGTAAGAAATGGGCAGGTGTTAAGACTTCTGGTTCCTCTGGTAAGGAATACAAGTACGTCAGTGGTCTGCTAATTATGATTGATTCGATTTTCGCTAGGACCGTGCTCATTTGCCCATAATCGGGAAGAGACCTTGCTAGAGCTTTCTTCAAGTTGTCTTTCACTGACCTCACCATACGCTCCCGAAATCCGCCCCACCAAAGAGCGTGGTCAGCAAAGAATTTCCCTGAAGTAGCTATAGTTGCACTTATTACCAATAGTTGGTATATTACTCAATAAAATAAATTTGAACACGTTAAGTAGCAATGTTGCGTAGTTGAATGCACATTTCTGCTTTGTAGCCTCCTTTCGTAAAATGTAATGTTTTGCTGCATCTCGCCCTTAGGATTGCTGTAAGTATGTCCGAACTTTCAAACGTTTCACCAGGTGCAACACTCTGCTGAGCACTGAAGAACTTTTCCGTTTTCAAGCTAATCGATGCTTTTTTCTGCTAAAACTCCTGTTCCTTCCTCAACAAGGATTACGCCTTTTTGTTTGCTCTTGCTCCTTATCCAGTTGGGGGGGGGGCACTCGTCGCACACTTTTTCAATGTATAGACAATATGGTGTAAGTTCCGAAGACTTCTTTCGTAGAAAACTGGCTTCAAAGAACTAATACGCCCGGAGATGAAGAGCAGAGCGTCTTGATGTCCGTTTATTGCGGCATAGATACCAGAACCCCCTCAGGTGCTACGCGCATTCTCATCTTTCTCTTCCTCTCCCTCGCCCTATGTCCACTGTTTTTAACACTCCCGGCCCACGAATTGCTGTGGCGCATTTCTACGACACAAAAATGTTGAATAAGCAGCATTACAATTTTGCCGTCTGCTAGCTTTAGGTGACATGCACGAACAATGCCGTCGTGTCCCGTAATGCTCTTCAGAACGCGTGCGATATTCCAACACAACTTGGGCAGAGCATCGTCGCGCACTATCTTTATATTGCCTTCCGCAATACTAGTGATGTCCGCCACTAGCCTATCAAGAGCGCTTCTAAGGAATAATAAATATTCCCTATACCAGCGATTCCAGAAGTCTTTCTGCAGCTTCTATCGCTGTATACAAGTTTCAAGAAGCTCCGTATGGGAGCTGTTCACCACCTCTGCGGTTCGCAAGTCGAATAGTGCCGTCAATTGCTTGCCATGTAAGAAATGGGCAGGTGTTAAGACTTCTGGTGGAATCCTGCTCTGAAATGTCATTGCACCAAACAATAACGTGTTTCAGTTGAAAAAAAAGTAGTGGAGAAGCATTTATTGTGTGCATTTGTGTTATACGAACATGTGTTGCCACGCCTTCCGACCCGAAGATGGTCAATTGGTGATATAGTTACTTGGCTTTGCATCACTGAAATAAATTTATAACTGAAGTAGCAGCGCAGACTGATGATTAACTTGTGATTTGACTATGAACAGAAAAATCTCAAAGTGCAATGCATATACTCCAGCGAAAGAACGGATGCACGGTTTGTGTCACTAAAATTGTGCAGTCGAATGAGCTCACATGAATTTCACTTGAACAAAGTTCAAAAACACCAGAAAAAAGTTCGTTGAAGTAGGTGTTCGCAGGTCTGAAGTAGCTATAGTTGCACTTATTACCAATAGTTGGTATATTACTCAATAAAATAAATTTGAACTCGTTAAGTAGCTATTTTGCGTAGTTGAATGCACAATTCTGCTTTGTAGCCTCCTTTCGTAAAATGTATAGTTTTGCTGCATCTCGCCCTTAGGATTGCTGTAAGTATGTCCCAACTTTGAAAAGTTTCACCAGGTGCAGCACTCTGCTGAGCACTGAAGAACTTCTCCGTTTTAAAGCTAATCGATGCATTTTTCTGCTAAAACTCCTGTTCCCTCCTCAAGAAGGATTACGCCTTTTTGTTTGCTCTTGCTCCTCATCTAGTTGGGGGGGGGGCACTCGTCGCACACTTTTTCTATTTTCAATTTCTGCTAGGACCGTGCTCATTTGCCCATAATCGGGAAGAGACCTTGCTAGAGCTTTCTTTAAGTTGTCTTTCACTGACCTCACCATACGCTCCCGAAATCCGCCCCACCAAAGAGCGCGGTCAGCAGAGAATTTCCACGTGATGCTATGAGCAGAGAGATAATCGACGACTTCACTTCCCCTAATACTGTCATTCACAGCACGAAGTTGGCGAGAAGCACGTTTAAAGCACAAAGCATTGTCAGAGTAAATCCCCGAAGGGAATCCACGACGTGCAGTGAAACGCGGAAAGGCTTCCAAGAAACTGTCTACTGTGGAGCGTAAAACAAGCTCTAGATGAACAGCACGTATTACCGCGCAAGTGAATAGCATGATGTATGATTTCTGTGTTGCCTCACTTTTCAAGTACACTGGTCCAATAAAATCTACACCAGTAACGTCAAGCGGTTTCGACATATTCACTCGGTCAGCAGGTAGCACTGCCATAAGAGCTGTCGCAGGCTTCACTCTTAATCGCGCGCACCAAGTACACTGCCCGATCACTCTATTCACACACTTTTTCTCCTTGGTCACCCAGAAGCACTCTCGGAGTTCCGCGATGGTTTTTGCGACTGTTGCATGCAGAATCCTCAGGTGTAAGCCAGTGGCAATCAGTTCAGTGGCGATATGATAACCGGGAAGAAGAATCGGGAGTTTGATGCCTTCGTGGTACACGACATTCCGAAGCCTTGTTTGAATTCTCAGTAATCCATCTTCTTCCGCAAGAAAGGGGTGCAAATTCCGAATTGTCTCTGCCTTGGGTAGCTCTCACCCAGTCTGGAGGGCTGCCAATTCAGGGCCAAATCGTTACTTTTGAATAATGGAGAGCCAACACCTTTCAGAGGCGAGAAGCTCCTCCGTCCTTAGGCGTCCTTGAGGGGTTGGCTAGTCAAAGCAGGCTGCGACAAACCTCAGTATTGAAGCCTTGACTCGTAGCACCCGCAACCAGGAACTGTACTTTGATAGGTACAAAACAGCGTTCACCGATGTCGAAGACAAATAGAGCGTAATGTTTTCTACTTCGGACTTTTCTTTTAGATCAACTTGAAGAGCATTCAGATAAGTATTCGTGTGCTTAGGCCATTCTTCGCTTCGGGCCAACCAAACTGGTCCTTTCCACCAAATCTCCTCGTCAATTACATTTTTCACCGATGTGCTCCAGGAAACTGGGTCCGCTGGGTTCTCTTTTCCAGATCAATAGTTCCAATGGAAAGAGTCGGAGAGGTCTTGGATTTCTGTGACTCTGTTTTTTACAAACTGCTGCCACCTTGAAGGTATGCCTCAGATCCAACCCGAAGCCTTGTTGAATCGGTCCAAAAATAGCATTGAGAAGACGTTATTTCCGTTGCATCAGTTATGAACTTTGCTAGTCGGGCACCCAATAAAGCTCTAAGAAGCTCGAGCCGTGGAACTGAAAGCTCATGTATGGGAGCGACTCGGCCCTTTGCCATGAGTATCTGACCTGGTGCACCATCGCGGTTGTGCCGCAGATAAGCAACCGCCCCGTAAGCGGCTTTGCTTGCGTCAGTGAATACATGCAGCTCATAATCCTAATCACTGATCGACAAACAAAACCTGGGCGCTGAAAGAGTCTTGATGTCACGAACTTCTCTGCGCCACATATCCAATTCTTGGGCAAGTTGAATTGGAATTTCACAATCCCAATCAAGTTGTATTTGCCAAATGTGCTGGAAAAGTATTTTGGCGCGTATCTAGAAATGGTGCTGCAAGGCCAAAAGGGTCGAACAAGCGAGCGGAAGTCTGTAAATGAACCGTTTAGTCGGCTTATTTACTTCTAGACATTCAAGAACAGGATCTACGTTCAAGCTTAGCCTACGTGACCTGGTGTTCCACAGTAGTCCCAGTAGCTTCGCGTCGTACGGTTGTTTTACCCAGTTTCCTACGTCAATGCAGTTAGTTGCCCACTTCTGTAACTTCATTCCAGCTTTCGCGAAGATTTCTGTAGCTTGGTAGTATAGCTCACAGGCGTCCGATGCGGTAGGAACACTGGTGACCACGCCATCCACGTAAAAGCAACGCATCAACTTCTCAGCTGTCCGGCGATACTTTTCCGGATACGCTCTGCAGATGATACTGCAATGTCGCACTCAGTAGGAAAGGGCTTGCCGTAGTGCCAAAGGGTACGCGAGTAATGCGGTATTCGCAAAGGCGATTCATTCCCTGCACTCCTGTTGGCGTTCTTTCAAATCCCAGGAATCTCAGAGCATCCCTGTCACTCGGCCTAATTCTAATCTGCAGAAATGCTTTCTGGACGTCAGCCGCGATGTCGAACTGATGCTGACGAAAACGCAGCAACATCTTCAACATGTTGATGCTCAGGTTCGGGCCTTTTCCAAGAGGTCATTCAATGAAGTCACTCTTGAGGCATGGGACGAGGTATCGAAGACAATTCGGAGTTTCATTGGGGTGAATGTTTCTCTAATAACTTCCCTATGGGGCGCGTAATATTTAGTGGTGGTCGCATCTTCGATGACAGCAACTGACTCAGCATGACCATTAGTAAGATACTGCATTACTGCTGCATCGTAGTGAAGCAGTACTTCTTTGCTCTGAGACAATCAGCGCAGTAAGCAGTGAATTCGCTTCATTGCTACCACACGATTATCGTGCAGGTCTGATTGCCTGTCTTTCTAAGGCAGACAGACTTCGTACGCTTCGTCTCGCAGCTCAATAGTTTCACTGAAAGCTTTTATCACCTGCTTATCGTGTGAGGATGGTTCTTCCGCATCTGTGATCCCGAAGCTTTCGAACTGCCACTACTTTCACAGTTCTGAGCCTATGCGTTGCTGCATCAAGGCGTCGCTCATGCAACAACTTGTCCGTAATACACAACCGTTTGCGTTTGTGAGTGGAAGAATAGTTGCATCATTTAAGGGTACTTGTACTGTCCAACCCAGTGCAGTCTGACTGAAAAAAAGACTTTCGCGATCTTTATACCAAGTGACTTCACTCCCAAGAACCTTTCCCAAATGGTCTGAGCCAATTAATAAGCTAATGCCATCTTCCTAGGTGATATGCGGAAAGCAACGTGCATCAGTTAATTCTTGATGACGATATCGCAACTCTTTGAATTCATGGTCTTCGGGTACTTAAGGAACCACTTCACATATTTGCTCAATCTCTATTGCTTCCATTACATGCAGAATATTATCGTATTGGCTTTGTGGAGTTACTTTGACTTGTCTTCGACGTTCACAGTGACCATGTTTGTTTCCAAACACGTTGTCGGTAATGTCAATTTCTCCTAAATCCTTCTGGTTCAATTTCCTTTAAACATTTTCTTTAATGAAAGTGCGCTGGCTACCATTATCCATGATGCCTCTTATATAGCAGCTCCAGTTTGCGCCTTTCATCCATCCTCTGAAGGTTTGCAATAGTATTGCATCAAGGCTCCTATTGCTACCTGACACAGCGTACATAAAGGTACTGCTCGTAGCGTGTTGCGATGGCGTCATTATTTTAACAGCTGTACTAGCCGGTCTAGTAGCACATCGAAGAAGCGTGTCTTCCATGACGATGTGAGCAGCTCACCTTCCGTCGATAGTCTCTTGCTTGATGTCCTTTTGTGGTACATCTGAAGCAGCAGCCAGTCATCGACAAAAGACGCTTTTTCTCCGAGTCAGCAAGCGATGCATCGCAGTCGAACGTCGGGTGTGATATCTGGCAAAAAAGCACGCCTCCTTTGTAATCGGCACTGTTGAGAACTGCCGCTGAATCCATAGGCTTATTATTGCGGCTGCCGGAGGTCTGTAGTATATTGCTGTGCGACATCCATCGTTGGCAGGCAGTCTGCTCTCTGCACTCGACCTCGATGTGGAGGTACTTGAGCAATTGTCGAAGTTCTTCTGATCTCGGCAAGTCGTTCGCAATTGACGCTTCAAGTCGCCGTCGTCGGTGATATTCTACCGTATGTTTTGTGTAATCACTTTCATTAGTACCTCGCACAACATGGCAGAGTAGCAGGATCCCGAGACGCCGAGGCCTTTGAGCCCTCTTATGTTGATTTGAACAAAGTCATGAAGGCTTCTCAGGGCACTAGCATTCACCGACGTAGTGTCGGGACGTAGAGTGCGAAGATTTTCGAGATGACTCTGCTTAATCATGCGCATGCCTCCGAACCACTCCATAAGTGGAGAAACGGCGTCCTCATAACTGTTGTCTGTTGTCAGTATGCCTACAATAGCCTTCGCCGAAGGGCCGTCGAGAAGAGATCGGAGGTAGTGAAACTGATCGACATTATTGAGTCGCGCGTTCTCGTGTACGGACTGTCGAAAGAGGTCCCGAACTGGTAGCCATTTCGTGGGGGACCCGTCGAATCTCATTAGGTCTAGCTTAGGAAGCCTTGCTCCTGTGCCGCGAGAAATATCTGACGGGGCTGCTTGACGCGGCACAGAAGAGTCGGTTGGCAACTCATCGTTGTACCTGGCTGGCCCTGATGTTCGGGCAGCCAGCTCCTGGATGTGATGTTTAAGAAGGCCAACGATCCTTGCAGTTTGGTTCTCGTACTCTAGCGCCGAGTCCATGTCCGCCAGCACCTCGTCATCCGTCATGTGGGCGTGCAGTGCTTCGTTAGCCTTAGGGAGCTCATCGGTGCATTTCTGTAGGTGCTGAAGAATGCTGTGAAGCCCCGCCAAGTCGAATTCACTGGAGGCTAGTAGCTCATCAATGGCATTGGTGATCTTGCTGCTGTGTCGCCGTCTATTAGCTGTCATGTTTCGCAGGCGTTCCAGTGTCCTCCTTGAAACCGGATTGGGTTTCGGCACCAATGTAAAATCGAAGACTTCTTTTGTAGAAAACTGGCTTCAAAGAACTAATACACCTGGAGATGAAGAGTGGAGCGTATCGATGTTCGTTTATTACGGCCTAGATCCAAGAACCCTCTAAGGTACCACGTGCATCCCTCGCCTTTCTCTTCTTTTCTTCGCCATATTGTCACGGCGTCGTGACATGACCGAAGACCGGAGACTTCGTGTTGGGATTTAACTGTTTATTTGGGCGAACATGTGTCCAGTAAACAGAAAGTACAATTACAGCGGCAGTCTTGCACAGATAGCAGTCTCGGACTGATAGCGGCGAACGGAGCGTCGGCCTTCTTTCAACAACTGACAAGCGGCGAAGCGCGTCGGCATTTATACTCTTGCCGTCGAATGTTCTAGCGTTATCGCTGGCGGTGGCGTAAGTTCCAGAACAATCTGTACCGTTTGCACAGTGGGCGTGATCTATCAAAATGATCTACTACAGTCCGGAACCTCCTCGAAAACTGCAGGCGCGGTTTGCGCTGAGAATCGTGTGGTGTGTTGGGACGATAACAAAAACTTGGGAAACGGAAGGTGGCATTGCCTCCCTCTGAAAAAAGCTTAACTAAAGATGAAGGTACAACAATAGTGCAAAAAAGTACAAAAATAAATTACGATACGACAATAATACAAATAAATACTGTTTCAGTTTGTTAACGCGCATGAAACGGCTTGAGGCGCGCGACCATGGACGACTTCAGGTCACGATTGATTGATTGATATGTGGGGTTTAACGTCCCAAAACCAATATATGATTATGAGAGACGCCGTAGTGGAGGGCTCCGGAAATTTAGACCACCTGGGGTTCTTTAACGTGCACCCAAATCTGAGCACACGGGCCTACAACATTTCCGCCTCCATTTCAGGTCACGATCGGTGTCGTTGAGAGTTCGTGATGCCGTCGGGGACAACCTCGTAATCAAGTGGGCCGAGACGTCGAATCACCCTGTACGGTCCGAAGTACCGTCGCAGAAGCTTTTCAATTAGTCCACGTCGGCCGTAACGGCTTTCACACCCAAACAAGTTCACCGGGCTGGTATTCCACAAAGCGTCGTCGAAGTTTGTAACGGTAGCTGTCGGTCGTCTGTTGAGTATTGATACGGAGACGCGCAAGTGGTCGGGCTTCTTCGGCGCGTTGAACGTACTCGCTCACATTAAGGTTTTCTTCGTCGGTGACGTTGGGTAACATGGCATCGAGCGTCGTTGCCGGGCTCCTTCCGTAGACCAATTTGTATGGAGATATCTGCGTCGTCTCCTGCACCACCAGTGTTGTATGCGAAGGTCACTTACGGAAGAATGGCGTCCCACGTCTTGTGTTCGACAGCGACGTACATTGACAGCATGTCGGCGATCGCCTTGTTAAGCCGCTCGGTGAGGCCGTTGGGTCTGTGGGTGGTACGCTGTCGTCGAGCGGTGGTTTGTTTGCCTGTTTGCCAAGATCGCTTGAGTTAAGTCGGCAGTGAATGCTGTTCCTTTGTCGGTGATAAGGACCTCCGGGGCGCCGTGGCGTAGGACGATATTTTCGACGAAAAACTTAGCTACCTCGGATGCACTGCCTTTTGGCAGGGCTTTTGTCTCGGCGTAGCGGGTAAGTAGTCGGTAGCTACCACGATCCACTTCTTTCCGAAAGCCGACGTCCGGTAACGGCCCAGTAGGTCCATACCAATCTGCTGGAAAGGTCGGCAAGGTGGTTCAATTGGCTGCAGAAGTCCCGCTGGCTTTGTCGGCGGTGTCTTGCGTCGCTGACAGTCCCGGCATGTCTCATATAACGAGGGACGTCGGTGGTAAGACGTGGCCAGTAGTACCTTTCTTGTATCCTCACGAGCGTGCGAGAAACACCGAGGTGCCCCTGCCGTTAGATCGTCGTGCAGGGCCTGCAGGAGTTTCTGGTCGCAGAGATGAAGGCACCACAGGAGGTACTTAGCTCGAAGCGGTCAAAAGTTTTTCTTTTGTAGAAGATAGTTTCGTAGAAAGAACGACGCAAGTGCGCGCTTGAATACCTTCGGGTCTTCGGTGGTCCTGCCTTCGAGGTATTCTATTAGGGCCTTAAGTTCCGGCTCGGCCCGCTGTCGTTCAGCGAAGTCGTCGGTAGTTATCCTTCCCAAGAAGTAGTCATTATCCGGGTCGTCGGGTAGCGGTTGGTCGACAGGCGCACGAGAGAGACAGTCGGCGTCGGAGTGTTTTTTTGCCGGACTTGTAAATGACAGTAATGTCGTATTCTTGAAGTCTCAGGCTTCATCGTGCGAGGCGTCCTGAAGGGTCCTTCAAGGTGGCTAGCGAACACAAGGCGTGGTGGTTGCTCACAACTTTGAAGGGCCTGCCGTAGAGGTAGGGGCGAAATTTCTACGTATCCCAGATGATGGCAAGGCACTCCTTTTCTGTTGTGGAATAATTTGCTTCTGCTTTGGATAGCGATCGGCTGGCGTAACTAATAACCCTTTCAAGTCCGTCAGCCCTCTGCACAACAACGGCGCCAAGACCTACGCTGCTTGCGTCAGTATGTATTTCTGTCTCGGCGAATTCGTCGAAATGGGCAAGTAACGGAGGCGTCTGGAGGCGATGTTTAAGCTCCTGAAAAGCGTCTGCCTGTGGCGTTTCCAACTTGAACTCCACGTCGGCCTTGGTAAGGTTAGTGAGAGGATCGACGATGCGGGCGATGTTTTTCACAAACCGCCTGTAGTAAGCGCACAGGCCCAGAAATCGGCGCACGGCCTTCTTGTCAGTGGGCGCGGGAAGTCGGCGATGGCGGCTGTTTTCCGTAGATCGGGACAAACTCCCAGACTTGCTGGTAACGTGCCCCAGAAACAAGAGCTCCTCATACGCAAATCTGCACTTTTCTGGCTTCAGTGTGAGTCCGGACGTCTTGATGGCTTGAAGTACAGCTTCAAGGCGCCAAGATGCTCGTAGAAACTTGAGGAAAACACGATGACGTCATCCAAGTACACAAGGCAAATCTGCCACTTCATTCCTGCCAGTACTGTATCTATAACGCGTTGAAAAGTTGCAGGCGCTGAGCAAAGGCCGAAGAGCACCACCTTAAACTCGAAGAAACCGTCCGGTGTTATAAACGCCGTCTTCTCTCGGTCTCTTTCGTCGACTTCGATTTGCCAATAGCCAGTCTTGAGGTCCATTGAAGAAAAGTACTTGGCGTTATGGAGCCGGTCAAGTGCATCGTCTATTCGTGGGAGAGGATACATGTCCTTTCTTGTGATTTTGTTCAGGCGGCGATAATCGACGCAGAAACGTAGGGTCCCATCCTTTTTCTTCACTAACACCATGGGGGATGCCCATGGATTCCTGGACGGCTGATAATGTCATCCCGCAGCATTTCATCAACTTGTCTCTTCGTGGCCTCACGATCTCGCGTCAAAACCCTATACGGACTCTGACGGAGTGGTCTGGCATTTTCTTCAGTTATGATGCGATGTTTTCGTGATTGGGGTCTGCAGAATTTTCGATGATGACGAAAATCAATCTTCGTATTGCTGGAGCAGGGCCTTGAGCTGTTCTACCTTATCGTTCGGAAGTCTGGGATGGACGGTCGAAAGCTATGGGAGGGGCTTGGTTCCTCTGAGCAGTTCCCGCAGAATCGGCGGGGGCGAAAGCACTGGTGGCTTCGACAATTTCTTCGGTGTATGTGACCATTGTTCCTTTCTTCACATTTTTGTACTCATTGCTGAAATTTGTCAGCATAACCGTTGCTTTGCCTCTCCGCCAGCTCTGCAATTCCTCTTGCGACGTAAATATTTCGGGTGACCTACAGATGCTGACTGCCTTCAACGACGCCTTCCAAGTCAGGTGATTTGGAGCGCCGACTGAAATAATGACGCTTGAAGCGAGGCGGAATGGTGACTTGTTCTTCCAGCACATTCAAGGCATGGTAACCTGACGGCGGGGGGCGGCGGTAGTGCTTCTTCTGTGGATAACGTTATCGACTTTGTTTTTATGTTGATGACAGCCCCATGGAGGCATAAGAAGTCCATGCCAAGGATGACATCTCTCGATCAACGCTGTAGGACTACGAGTCTGTAGGATGATACGGCCATTAATGGTGACCTCTCGCTGTGAAGATTCCTGCAGGCGTTACGAGAGACTCCAGCTGTGCGGATTTCAGGGCCTTCCAAGCTGTCCTAACTTACTTTTACTTCGCGGCGAACGACCCCACTGATGACAGAATAGTCGGCTTCCAGTATCGACGAGAGCGGTCCACACTGTGGCCATCGATAAGAACGTCGAGGTCGCTAGTTCGCCGTCTCGCATTACAGTTAGGGCGTGGCGTCGGGTCACGGCTGCGTCGGCTTGTGCCACTGCTTCCGTGTTGGCGTCCGTCCGGCCACCTTCGGGTAAGTGAGCTTTCGCCGTCAGGGCTTTTCCTGGTTGGCGTTGTGTTCGGAAAGCTCCTTCGCGGCGTCGTCGTCGTCGGAGGATCTTCGGTAGTTCGTCGCACAGCAAGCGCACATCCACCGGATGCTGCCCTTAGTTTCCCGGATACGGGCTAGGAGACCGGCCCACGTTGGGCCGGAGTATAGCCGGGGGTGCGGCGACATGCGGCAGCTGGGCGACGGCGAACGGAAGGACTTCGTGGTGTCCATTGAGTTCCTGTCAGGTAGTCAGCGATGTCACGTGGCCATTCCCCTGGCTGTGGGACGTGGTGCATCGACGGCGAAGCCACGCCGTCCCATCTGTCGGTACTGGCACGGCGGTAAGTGTGCCCGGCCTCGCCGCAGTGGTAGCATAGTGAGCGGTGTTCCAGGGTTGCGCCAAACGTCGGTTTTCCTCGGCGCACGGCGTTGGCCCGCTGGCGAACGGTAGGTCGTCGGTGGGGGGTGGTGCGGTGGTGGTGTCTGGCGACGGAAGTGCGACGGGGCGGCGTTTTTGGCGTGGACGGGGAGGAGCGTTGTGGCGCACTGCAGCGGCATAGCTGATAGTTTCTAGCTCGGGCAGCGGTGTTTGGGGAATTCGAAGCGATTGCCGAACTTCTTCTCGCACAATGTCGGCGATCGAATCCACTTGAGGCTGCGCCGAAGGCAACAGTTTGCGCAGCTCTTCCCGCACGATCGCTCGGACCGTTTCACGCAGGTTTTTCGGAGTCACTGGCTTCAGCAGCAGCGCATTCTGGAATCAGGCGACGATTATACTGGGTGGTGCGCATGTCCAGGGTTTTTTCGATGGTGGTTCACCTTAGATACAAGTTCTTGGACGGTGTGCGTTGGATTTCTCATTAGTCCCGCGAAGAGCTCCTGTTTGACCCCTCGCATGAGGAAAACTAACTTTCTTCTCCTCAGGCACGTCCGGGTCAGCGTGACGAAATAGGCGGGTCATCTCCTCTGTGAAAATTCCAACCTTTTCATTTGGTAGCTTAACCCGGTCTCTAGTAGAGCAGCGGCCCTCTCTTTGCGGCGGACGGCTCGCGAACGTTTGCAGAAATGCCGCCGCTGAAGACATCTCACGTTCGGAGCGTGGACTCCCGATTCTCTAGCCAGGTCCTTGCGGTGTCTTCCAAATAGAAGTACACACGACGGAGGTTTTTTTCGTTGTCCCAGTGGTTGAGGGCGGCCAGATGGTCGTATGTTTCTAGCCAGGTTTTCCCGGGTCTTCAAACATTGACCCATGAAACGTTGGTGGTTCCCTGGGTTGATGAACGACGATCGTGGGTTAGGACGCTCCGGTTGTCATTGTCGCTGCAGTAAGAGGTCATGGCCTTGGCCCTTCCGCGCCTTGTCTTGTAGAAGGCCCATACTCCGGTGGGAGGACCTTGCTGTCAGCGGCTTGTTCGCATCTCTTGGTTGGCGTCGGTGTCTTCTCCGCGGACGTGGGCTGGGTTCACGGCTTGACGGGGGCGTCCGGTACATTAACGAAGCAGCACCTCCACCAGATGTCACGGGGTCATGACGTGGCCGAAAACAGGAGACTTCGTGTTGGGATTACCTGTTTATTTGGGCGAACCTGTGCCCAGTAAACGGAAAGTCCACTTACAGCAGCAGTCTTGCCACAGATGGCAGTCTCGGACTGATAGCGGCGAACGGTAGCGTCGGCCTTCTTTCAACAACTGACAAGCGGCCGAAGCGCGTCGGCATTTATACTCTTGCCGTTGAATGTTCTAGCGTTATCGCTGGCGGTGGCGTAGGTTCCAGAACAATCTGTACCGTTTCGCATAGTGGGCGTGATCTTATCGAAATGGTCTACTACAGTCCGGAACCTTCTCGAAAACTGCAGACGCGGTTTGCGCTGAGAATCGTGTGGTGTTTTGGGACGACCACAAAAACTTGGGAAATGGACGTGGCAATATGTACACTGTTTTTAACATATGGCTTATCTGTAAAAGCGGAAGTCACATGTGGTATAGTTCTCCAAACGGAAAGCTTCGTCTTTGTTCAGTGTTTCAGAAACATTTAATCAATACCACGAGGAGGAGCAATTGGACGGTGCTAGAAAATACTCTCGTAGAACTGCTCTGCATGGCAGCCAGGTATTCTGCCACATAGCCACGTAAGGTCTTCATATTGCTTTGTAAAAATAGGGTGTCCCTAAGCATTCCGTTCCTGAGTTGAACAGCATAATGATATTCTGTCTGTAGAGTGCACTTAAACCACTTAGTGCATATTTTGGGTATTATAGGAAGCCAAATAAACATCTAGTAGTAAAAGCGAAACTACATGAATTCAGAGTATTGCTTTAGATTAGATGGAAGGCTCGAAATGATGGTACCGACGTTAGTGCTGGTAAAATAAACGGTAATCTGACTAGCATCATCAAAGAGTTTGCAGTACAAGTCGGAGGTTCACTCCCGAATGAGGACACTGGCCAACTAACCCAGGACACGTAAAATCTCATTAAGAGATCACAAAACATAAATGTCCTAAATGCAACAGGCTAAATAGAGCCAGAGGAGCTTTCTATGTTAGTAGATAGTAGTAAGATAGCCCACATCAGAACGTATAAAATGGAGAACAGCGAGCATACTCTAAACAGTGGAAGAATCCTAAAAGCTGTGAAGGCAAACTTGTGCGTAGGCAAAAATCGAATCTGGCATCAAGGGACAGAGCAGGCAATGTCACAAGCAATGTGGTTGGGATAGTTGAGGTGGCGGAACAGTTCTACAGAGAGCTGTTCTAAAGCCAGAACAACCAGCATGATATCGTGAGAAGCAACAGCCCAAAGGAATTTGACATCTTAGCAGTAACAAGAGACGAAATAAATAAAGCTCTAGAAGGCATGCAAAGAGGCAAAGCCTCAGAGAAGGATGGCGTAACAACAAACGTGCTGAAACATGGTGGAGAGACTGTGTTAGAAAAACCAACCACCTTTTAATTGAAGTGTCTCTTGACGGGTAGGGTACTAAAAACTTCGAAGAACGCCAACATCATTTTATTCCGCAAGAAAGGAGAAGTCATGCACTAGAAAAGTTACAGGCTGATTACCTTACTGCCCTTCCTCTACAACATATAAACAAAATTATTGACTAATAAAATTGCAGTTTGATCAAGCAAAAGACCAAGCCGGGTTTCATACGAGCCACTCCACAATAGACCATATTCATACTATCAATAAGGTTATAGAGAAATGCGGTGAATAACCAGTCCTTATACATAGCCTTCATAATTACGAGAAGGTGTTTGACTCAGTCGAGACATCACCAGTGATGCAGGCACTATGGAATCAGCACATTGATGAACCCTACATTAACATTCTAGAAGAAATCTAATGTGAATGCAGAGTCACCATAGTCCATAAAAAAGCGACACAATTCTAATAAACAAGAGTATAAAGCCGGGACGCGGGATCTCTCCAATGATGTTCACCGTGTTTATAGGAAGTGTATAAAGCTCTAGATTGAGAACAGTTAGAGGTAAGAGTTATTGATAATTGAGGTAAGAGTATCTCGATAATCTGTGATTTGCTGATGACATTGTTTTGAAGAGTAGCTTTGGAACGAATTAAAGCTCATAAATGCCGAACTGAACTTCAGCATAAAGCTAATGTGTTGTGCAAATGTGGAGCATTGCTGGGGTGGTGAAAGTAGTTGTAAAGGCGTATGTTTACTTAGGACAACCATGTAGCCGAATCATGAGAGTTGAGTAAATAGAAAAAAAAGGATGGACTGGATGGCATTTGCCAAGCATTCTCAAATAATAAATGGTAATCTACCTCTAACCCTCAGGAGGGAGGAATAGAACCTCTGTATCCTGCCGGTACTTACCTATGAAGCAGAAACCTGGAGACTTACAAAGAAGGTTCAGCCAATAGTGAGGACGACATAGCAAGCAATCGTAAGCAAAATCATTGGTGAAACCTTAAGAGAAAAGAACAAACTGGGGTAAATGATATCATAATTGAAATCACGGGAAACAAACGTGCATGGGCCGGCCACGTAGAGCGTATGCAGGATAACTACTCTCTATTAAGCGTAACCGAACCGATTCCCAAAGAAGGCCAACGCACAAAGGGGAGACAGGAAGTTAAGCGGGCTGATGAGATTAAAACGTTCGCAGGTATGACGTAGCAGCAGAAAGTACAAAACCAGCTCGATTGCCGGAGCATAGGAGAGGCATTTGCCCTACAGTGGGTGTAGTCAGCCTATTGATGATTATGATGACGATCTCAAGATGCAACCGACACGATGAGTGCTCGTTGGTGCGCCTACAAATGTCATTCATCTAGGATATATACAGGGCGGTTGTGTCTTCCGGTAAAATGCGCCGCTTTTCATGCAGTACAAAAGGCATTCCATGGAATAGATTAAACAATGAAGCTGCTACGGATCTGCCAGTGGAAGATTCAGAGAGCACTCTCGCTCTCAGGGTTGCCACTGGTGTCTACTTTTTGTCTAGTGGGCGAACTTTAGAGGCCTTTGACGTTATGGATTGTATGGACAGCAGCAGCCCTCCAGCTATGGACCCATGCGTACCAACTACACCGAGGGATACACTGCAAGCCCAGCAGCAGCTGGTAAGTGCGTTTTATCGGCATCTAAAGGTACACAGGACAGTAGACTCTGATTAAATAGAACCTGAATGAACCAGGTCTGTGGTTCAAATACCGGTGCCGCGCAGCTCCTAACCGGATTAAAAAAAAATCCGCGTGTTAATGGAACTGCATTAGGAGCCCTAGGGTGCGGCCTCACCGGTAACCACCGCCGGGAACGCACTCCCTCACCAGAGAAGAATTGGCCACCCTGGTGCAGTATCTGGCCACTACCCCCCACATGCATACGTCAAATAACTCACGGCCCTCAGCCACCAGCAGCTGCGAAGCAACAGACCACGGCGGCGGTCAGATCTGCAACGCAGCAGAGGGTGCAAGGAATCTCTGGATCCGGACAGGCCGCCATTGAAACCTGAACTTGGCAACGTTTAACGGTCGACCCTTATCTAGTGAGGGAAGTCTAGCTGTACTATTCGAAGAGGTAGAGGGTGTTAAATGGGATATATTAGGGATCAGTGAGGTTAGGAGGAAAGATAAGGCCTATACGGTGCTACAGAATGGGCACGACCTTTGCTATCGGGGCTTGGCAGACAGAAGAGAACTGGGAGTGGGGTTCCTAAATCACAGAAACATAGCTGGCAACATAGAGGAATACTATAGTATTAATGAAAGGGCGGTAGGTAGTGTAAGTAAACTGAATAAAAGATACAAGATGGAGGTAGTACAGCCTCACGCGCCTACATCCAGCCATGATGACGCTTCACTTGAAAGCTTCTATGAAGGCATGGAATCGGCAATGAGTAAGGTAAAAACACAGTATACTATAGTGATGGGCGATTTTAATGCAAAGATAGGGAAGAAGCAGGCTGTAGACCAGGCAGTAGGAGATTATGGCATCGGTACTAGAAACGTCAGAGGAGAGCTACTAGTAGAATTCGCAGAACGCAATAATTTACGAATTTTGAATACCTTCTACAGAAAACGAGAAAACCGCAAGTGGACATGGAGGAGCCATAATGAAGAAAATAAGAACGAAATAGACTTTAAAATGAGTGCACACCCAGAAATCGTGCAGGATGTGGAAGTGGTTGGCAAGGTACGATGCAGTGACCATAGAGTGGTACGGTCTCGATTTCGCCTAGACTTGAAGAAGGAAAGACAGAAACTGATACGCAAGAAGCCAATCAAAGAGCTAGCACTGAGAGGGAATATACAGGAATTCAGAGTGTCGCTGCAGAACAAGTACTCGGCTCTTAGTGAGGAAACCAACCTTAGCGTAGATACAATGAGTGATAATCTAACGAGTATCATTACAGAGTGTGCAGTGGGAGTTGGAGGTAGGGTAGTTAGACAGGACACTGGCAACCTTTCCCAGAAAACGAAGAACAAAATTAAGAATCGTCAAATCATGAAAGTGTCAAGTACAAGAGACAAAATAGAACTGGTAGAGCTTTCGAAGTTGATTAATAGACTTAAAGTATGCGATGTAAGAAGGTATAACATGGAGAGAATTGAACACGCTCTGAAAAACGGAGGAAGCGTCAAAGCAGTGAAGAGGAAACTTGGGATAGGCAAAAGTCGGATGTATGCACTAATGGACAAAGAAGGCAAAATAACTACCAATATGGATAGGATAGTTAAAATAGCGGAGTAGTTTTAAGGAGATCTGGGGCCGAATTCACAAAGCTTTCTCTTTGGCTACGCATTTTCTTAGCCAAAAGTTCTCTTATCTGGAGGGATTACTATAGCGCGGGTATGAATTTACCTTATTCGGCACTTAAGAGGGCAAGGAGGACACACGATAGCCGATGAAACGACAAGGAAAGAAAGAAGTGTGTGCAGATAATATCAAGGTAGCACGCAAAGCGTCTAGCATCAAGAGTATACGATGATAGCCAATGATTTGCTGCATCTAAGTTTCAGTTCCGCGAGCGTCTGCTACAGCGCTTACGAGATGCCGCGTACGTTGTAATAGACGTTTTGGTGGGCTGTGCAAAGCCAAGCACTCGCCTTTAATTAACGACTGTGGCTAAAAAAATAATTGCTCGATGGCCTTAAGCCACCGAGCAATCCATGCACTATCTCGCCAAGTACAAGTAAACAACACTCCAGGTGTACCACATAAATGAAACCACACATGAATCGATGCATGCAATGTTTGAAAATGTGCCTCCAATGTCTTCCCCTATTTAACGCGACCAGTTACCTTACATTTCATTGAAGCTGCGCTGCTACTTAACTGATTCGGTGCAATCTAGCACGGTATAGTGGTGAAGGGTGTTTTGTACCTATAGTCAAAGGTAGCCTTTGTTACAATATTCTTATTACAAGACACAAGAGCGACTTTGATGCCTGCAGACGAATTGTGCGGAAATAGATAACAGCAGTAATCAAATGAAATTGTGAGCGCAATTTCGCTGGTTCCATGCACCGCAGCATTTTTATAAAGCCGGAATGCGAGAACGTGAATACGCTTACGCTTAGGTATATGTCTACGTAAAATGAGGGAGACTCGTCGGGAGGTGTCTCAGTGCTAATGCTTTTCACAAAACACGGTACAAATATTTCGCCCAGCGTTGTTTGAGTGCGCAAACGAAGCAAGGGACGTGTATACGAGTCTTGAGGTCGAGAGACGTTATCACACGTGCGAAAAGGATGAAAAGAGAGAAAGAGACTCTCGTGTCTGCTTCGCGAAAGCTTGAAATTGATAGATAATAAAGACAATTTTATGGCCCAGCAAACGTCAGGGAAAGTCTCCGCAAAGCAGGGTCAGATGCTCGGAGAGCATAAAAAGGTGGAGTACGCGTTATATGGGAGTGACAGCCACTCAGAAATCGAGATGAAGTGTGACTGTCCTTAGGTGTGAGAATCAATGCTAATTAGGAGAGTTGAGTTAATGAGCCAAAACTTTCCTAAATAACGATAATGGAAGCAAACTGAGCATTTATCTAGTTAAAGTGACACTAGTGACAGTGAACTCATGATAGTTGATTAGCGTTGTCACAGGCCGATATATATTTTTATTTTCTTATCCATATTTGGCAAACTATGAGAAGGTAGCGTACGTTAGAGCCGGCTATCCCAACGTCATGACAGTAATGTACAAGAATAAATAGCGCACGGTTATACAGTCACACGTGGCGGTTTTTATCTTCTATTAACCTTGGGAAAACGCATTTTAACTATTTTTTCTATTTTTGACAAAGTTCCACCGGACGTTTTTGCATTTGGCTTCATTCGAAGAAACTACGATATATCAGCAATAGGGCGAATGCAAGCACCGCTGCAGTGGACGAGCGGTTACAGCGCGCAACTACAGTCTAGGAGGTACTTGGTTCGATTCGCAGAATCACTGAGCACTTTCTTTTTTCAATAGGTTGCCCGGCCTGTCATTATGCGTGGTGGCGGGTACTAATTTTTTGAAAAGTAGGCTTTCGCACTTGCTTCTTTCACTCCCCTTTTGACCCAAAAGCGCTGTACTATGCTCCTTCAAAAATTGAACAATTCAGGGTTCAGAATTTTCTCCTCCATCTTCTGTTATCGCAAAAGTGTCCAGTGCTGAAATACCAATATCATACCTGGTATATTACTTTTCACGTGTTTGGATATTCGGCCAGCAATCAGTCTTCACGGTGTTTTGAAGAAAATCTACACATGCAGTGAGCTAACTGCTTGCAGCCAAGTTGACTGCGTTTGTAGGGACACGCTTTCGTGTTAATTTGGTGGGCATCATCACATGCAGCAAGACCAAAGAGCACGGACAGTTAGAGCTGACGCAAACAGAGTGATTAGTTTGTGTCTTCTCTCCCGCTATTTGTCATGCTGCACGCTTCAGTGTAATGTCGCTGTCAATGGTTAAATTCAACTATAGCAGTTAATCGAGTTCTGCTGAGAGGGTCCCCTGTTGTCCAGAATGAAACAGAACAATGGCAGTTGAATTTGTGTGATAAAGAGATACCCTGCTTTTGGTTAATAGAATAAATTTCTAAACTGAAGTTTATTTTTTATTAACAACAGTTCCAGTGCAGATGAAAAGTGCATGTACAAAATTCGTGTATTCATCTTGACTAGGTTTGTGACCTTAATTGTAATTGCGAACCGGTATCACAGTATGCATAACTATCACACACATATACAACCACGGGTGATAGCTTGCTTATTCTGATTAGAATTGAAAGGTTGAAATCGACATACTCAACCAACGCAATGTGTATGAGATATGCCATGTAGAGTAGCTATGCTCTAAACTAATCTTCGTAGGTTCTTTCCATACTACCCAATTTCTTGCTCAAGACTGTAGGTTGGAAATTGAAACAACTTCTTCGAACACACATATTCTGTGTAAGGTTACATTTATTTTTATGCAGTACAAAACAAATTGAAATGTATAATGACTCAAAAGAGAAATAAGTAGAAAAAAATTCAGCCAAATCATAACCAAGCTTACTCACCAATGATAAACGGATTCTCATTTAAAACATACATACATACATACATACGTACGTACATACGTACATACATACATACATACATACATACATACGTACATACGTACGTACGTACGTACGTACGTACGTACGTACATACGTACATACATACATACATACATACATACATACATACATAAATACATACACTCAGGTGTAAATATTAAAATGAATGGCTATAAAACAATAATTCTAATATACTCATTTTGAATATACTACAGAAAGTAACTTACGAGAGAAATCCACCGGCACTGTTATGTCTGAACACACTGTTTCTCGAACCATCTCGCAAAAGCTTGATGCATAGTTTTCCGCTGCTGCCCAGTGACAAGCAGTTTTTATAAAAAACACAAGAATAAAGCCCTATACAATGTCATGTTAAAGAAAAGGGCTGTGCATCAATATTTTGTACATGTCTGCAATATCACTCGGTTTATTTACATAGCTTGGCTCATTCACAACCGACTAACAAAGCATGTTAGGACACTTGGGCTGAAAGTTGGCACAGCGCGAGTGAATTCTAGACAAAACATGAATAATACAATTATAGGCTACTAAGCTCCTTGGTGCAAACAGTGTTTATATTGACAGCTATAGGTGTCATTTTGTTTCCCCAAAACACTTCTCAAAAGTAGAATCAACTTTATTTAGCTAAAAGTTTCTATTCAGGCGCGTCGTGGTGACTCAACGGTGGAAGCGACTCTTTCGGCCAAGAAAAAAAAGACCAATTATTTTTCCAGTTCGTGAATTCACCCCATGCTAACATTGAGGCAGCTGGTAAGAGTGCTTTTGGAGAGAGGAAACCACCACATTCCCACCAGTTGTGGCCTTGGGTAGCTACTTCACTTGGACAAAATGATGAAAAACACTCCTCAAGAAGACTTCAAAGTTTGCACATCAACACAGTTCCCATACAGCTGTTTATTAGTCTGCTTGAAAAATATTGAGTTTACTGGTGGGCAAAGACTGTACACTATGTGAGGTGATGCTCCATCGCACTGCATGTATGTCTTGCTGCTGGCCTCTACTGCGATGTTTCTCAGCACATATGTGTAAAATAACAACTAATACTATGCCACTGCAAAGTAATTATGTGTCATTTGCATGAAACAGGGACCACAATAAAAGAACATAACAACATTTGCCTTCACAAAGTTCAGAAAATGTAAATAAATTTCGACAGAGTTTTCACAGTTCATCTGAGGATAGTAATATTGGTTGTAAACACATTCTTACTTCTACTAACAAATTATATTAAGATGCCAGATTCAATATTAGAGTATACCAGCACTTTTGTAAGGCTAAAAAATTGTACAGGCACCTAGAAAAACACAAGTGAATGCATGCTTTAGCTACACATAATAATAAATACTTTTATTTCTAGTCTGAGTAGAGCTGCATAGATGATAAGTCACTTGCATTACGTTATGAACAAACCTATCTGAGCAAAGTATACATTTAAAAAGTTACACTTACACAGTAGAGAAGTAGACTGTTGAAGGACGGACAGGCAGTGAGATAATACCCAAGCACTAAAATATACTGTTAAGATATACTAGGAGTAGTGATGATCCTCTTCCTTCCAAATAAAATAATCCACATAGATTCACTTCCCAGAGCTTATACACTCATGGCATCATTGGTGCTATACAAATGAGTGTACACTGAAGGATTACATCGACTAAGTACATGATTACTGCATCCATGGCTTTACTTCTTGTACTACAAAGAATGCAAACACAGTTACCATTGGCGACCATGGATGCTGTGATTTCTGGCATGCAAATGTAGAGGCACGCAGGCACTTAACACACATGTTAAAAACTTCAGCTCAAAAATATTTGCCCACTAACACTACAGCAGCCTTTAAATTAGTGTCATAGTTTGGTATCTTCCATGAAAAATATAAATAATTTCGAATGCAAGCAATTGAACTGCTGAATAATGCACTGCTAAGAAGTTAAGCAGCAGCTGCTCCTGACATCACAATGTGCTCTTTCTGCTGTTGTAAACTTTGAGCAGGAGAACAGTCACTGGCAGTCCCTTTATACTTGTTGGTCTTCTGTGCTCTGTTCTTGATGCACTGTACATGACTGTGGAGCACCAAACCCCTTGTTACTGATGGAACTTAGAAAAATACAGATCATTGTTACAACCATGCTACATGCAAGAGTGTATAGTTGTCTATTATGTGCTCATATTTACAGATATTGTATTTTCAGAAGCCAATGACAAGCCTCAACACACACACACACACACACAAACAGTGAAGACTGAAAATATATTTAATATGATACAAGAGCAAAACTACAATGTTATAGATGAAGGCATGAAACTTCTGCCAGACATAAAAAGCCAATAAGATTTCTTCTATTTTGACTTTACATTAGGTGCGAGAAGCAGACCACAAATAAGTTCACTAAGAAACACAAGCTAGACTGCATTACAACACAACAGCCAATGTTCATAACTTTAAGGCTGTCTAAAATAGCTAGCTCAGCGTACTGCGTATAGGAGCGAATGGGCAGTCTAGAAGACACAAAGATTTTGTGGATTATGAGTGTGCTTGTTGCTGACATCTATTATCCTAATGAAGAAAACCTTTCAAAAATGCACTTCATCGGGGGAAATAATCATACGCAAGAAACACAACGGGCTCCTACAGGTGCCACCAACACTCACCATTATTGTTGATACCAGTGTCTTGCCGGATGGATATGCTGCGTCCTGCACAGAACAGCAAAGGAGCGCTCCATGACTTGGATTGCATGTGTGCTAGCTGCATCGCTCTGCTACTGAAATAGGCTAGCCACAGACAAAGAAATGAGAAGCCATGGCTTTGAAACACACTGAACGTCACCTTTAGAGATCAACAATGCATACTTAGGTCAGGTAAAATTTGTAGAAGAATATATATCACTATGCAATCGTGGTGAACATGTTCGGCTGAAACACAAGCAACAGCACTGAGAGAGAAAAAGCTACATTAGGTAAAAGATGCAGTTACTGGCCCTATGTCATCTGAGGCTTCTTCAATAGGTCTTTCTCCTTGCAAGTTGTGAACAGCCAGGCAATTTTCACCCACTTGCTATTTCCTTCTAGAGCACTTGATCCACAAAAGGAGTCACAAGCTCGAGAGCTCAATAAGGAATCAAAGTATTTGTGCTCGTTTCAAAGCACAAGCTTTTGAGTCTCAGATTATTGGAGTTTCATTCATAAGCTGCAGGCTTTCAGCTTTCAACATTCTCAATTATCTTGCAATTTAGTTCTATAAATGTTGCATAAGAATTATGTGTAAGAATATTACAGGTATCCACTGAAAGCAACCATGCTTGGGTTTTCAATTTGTGCGCAGTAAGTGGTGTTCACGTAATCGTATGTATTAAAGAAAAACTAACCTTGCAGCCAGCCGTTAGGCTGTTTTGAGCGCTCGAAGCTCCCAAGCAGATCACAGTCCTTCCAGATGAGGCTGCCATGCATGCTTCCATGCCACATCCGCTGAATGATAACAGTCCCAGCAGTGACATAGGCTTGCACAGTTAGGAAGAACGTGTCCTTCCTATTTTTGTACAGGTGCTCCAAGTAATGATGAGGATGGACGTGCCAGAATGTGCAACCGATGCATCACAGGACCTTAACAAACCAATCTCTGCGATCTGTGAAGAGCCAAAAACGAGATATTTAAAAACAATCATTAAAAGCACTCACTTCTAATACTTATTTGAGGAAGCTATCACTTCGTTAAAGTGACCTAAATCTGCTATAATCACTTTGAAATCAACTGAAGCCTCATGTAAAATTTACGTACCGCAATATATATGTCCTACTGAAGTATAGTACTACCACAGTGGTAATCGTCTATAGAACTAATTTTCCAAAATAACATAAATTTTTTAAGTGCAACCTGGCTCCTGAAAAATAAATGCACATTAACTTTCCAACTATCAAACGTGGTCAATCGACAGGCCCAACCTTATAATCAAACAAGAGCTCACTTGTATCAAATCACAAAAAACTTTTTATGTATTTGCTCCATAATATATGTATGTATATAACAGTAGTAGTAAATTTTTCATGCTTCAACTTACCATAGAGAAACATTACATCTGATGGGCTTAAAAACTTGCACACGTTATAGAACTGCGTGAATTATAGTACCGGTGAAATTTAGTTCTGCAAGGTGAACTCACCGATGGCAGAATTTAGTCGCCGTCGGTGTCATGAGGAACCAAGTACGGCCAACAGGCAAAGGGTATCTGCAGACTGGAAGCTGCCAATGACAGCAATGAAGGGCTGGCCAGGCGTGCACGTCCATTGATAAAGTGTAAGAACTGGCCATGACCGGCTGTTGTCAATTGAGGCTCTAGTGCCGTGCAAAACGATGGCCAGACGAACTCGGAAACCTGTAGTTTGGCGATGTTGGCCTACAACTTCATCCAAAGCAAGGCACCGGTGAAATCTTTGCTTTTTCTGGGGGCCGAAGGGAAGCTTGACGTTCACGGGCTCTCGCTGCCACATAGAACTCTCAAGTTGTAACCGAAGAACAGTCTAGGCGCGCTTCCAAAGTAACACGATCCACAACAGAATGTAGCATCTCGCAGTTTTGGTTGATCACATCACAGCGCTAGGACTATGGTTATCACAAAAAGGAGAAGTGACGGCTTAATAAACAAAAGCGCCAAGCTGCCCCACCACAACTTCGCAGGGCAAAACAGCTATCAACGCTCTCTTTCAATTTTCAGTCACACGAGCACAGCTTGTTCACAAGTCTTGGAACGTCAACACAGCACCACTGTTCACAACGAACATCGTTTCACACCCGAACAGTACATTGCTCTGAAGTAAATAGAAGCGTATGGGCTAACTAGTGGCGAAGCAAGAACCGAGCGCGTAGTTCATACGTTTCCGTACGTACTTGGGGTCACTCAAGTAACGTGTCAAAATGCTGTCAATCCGAAATGTCGCACAGCACCCAACTGAGAGACTGGAAAGTCAAGCGAACGAACTGTTACCGGCACACAAACACACATTGCAGGCTTCTCGAGTGCTAGTTGCCGTCGATACATCGACGCCGATCCCCGCTTGATAACCACACCGACGCACAGGCTTCGCTGCGCTTCACCGTACACCATTGCACTGCCACAGCTTTCCGCACTGCTTACACGCACCGAAAGAGCTGCTGCAATCACAACACATCCGGTCAAACGCTGAAGTAACTCGTGCGAGAAGTATTTGCTGAAAGTCGCACCGACCGATATGCTGTTTACGACGCCATGTTGTTTTCGACAACTGCACCGCACGTAAGAGAGCTCTTAGAAAGTACTTGCACTATTTTCACGGCGTGAAAAAAAATTCTCTTATGTGCGAGGGGGGTGATATGGCGAACAAGACAGGCGTGCCAGATGAAAGAATTGTTTTGGCAACGTCACGGAGTGAGCTGATGTAGAGGGTATTGCTTCACAACCAATCACAAGCTGTGCCTGTCGGCCAAGCCATCGTCTGCTCGAGTTTGTCGTCTGCTTCGATCAGAGCATGCGACAGAGGATTCGCCTTCGCAACGCTATTATTCTCAGGTCAAGTGGTCGCTGCGTCGCACAAAATACATGTCAGTGGCTCGCTCTACCTTTGAATGATGTTCGTGCACCAAGTTAAATGGCTGGTAATTGACGCAGGGATGAATTCAGCGAAGGTTTGCTCCAGAATCGTGAGAATTTGCGTATTTTCGGTGTCATACAAAGTTACTAGGGTCGTTTCATTCCGATTACTTGCCATAATATCACGGTCCATATCGGTGTCTGAACAGTGAAGGTGAAGATGCATGATTTGTTTGTAGTTCCATGCGTAATCACGCGCACACCTAATACGCTTTGGTTTACAAAGTACGCTTTGTTCCAGATCGTCCCAAAGTGTATCGACAACTGTATTTCAGAGATCACAACCATTGGAAAGTTAGAGCCAATGAAAGTACACTAGAGCACAAACTTTAGGAACCGCTCACTGAAAACTTCCTCTCATTTTTATTTCCAATAGCGTGCAAAGGATGTGCTCCCATTAACCTCTTTGGTGGTAATTTCCACCAATAAGGCAAGGATCTCGAGTCGCACTTTTAATTGGATGAGATGGGGCGCAACACAACAACATAACAAATAAGGTTGATCCTATGTCATGTCGCGTTCGAATGCACCGACCATTCACGTATCACATTGGTTTTCATCCAACCACAAATCTTTACATGCGTAGTTTTATGCCATTGACGCCCAATAGCATGGTTCAAATCCCGGTGCCGCGCAGTTCCCAACCGGATTTAAAAAAATCCGCGTGTTGATGGAACTGCATCAGGAGGCCTGGGGTGCGTCCTCACCGGTAACCACCGCCGGAAACGCACTCCTTCACTAGAGAAGGATTGGCCACCCTGGTGCAGTATCTGGCCACTACTACCCACATTCATACGTCAAATAACTCACGGCCCTCAGTCCCCAGCAGCTGAGAAGCAATCTGACTACGGCGGCGGTCAGATCTGCAACGCAGCCGAGGGTGCTAAGAATCTCTGGATCCGGACAGGCCGCCATTGGAACCTGAACTTGGCAACGTTTAACGCTAGAACCTTATCTAGTGAGGGAAGTCTAGCTGTACTATTCGAGGAGCTAGAAGGTGTTAAATGGGATTTATTAGGGCTCAGTGAGGTTAGGAGGACAAATGAGGCCTATACGGTGCTACAGCATGGGCACGTCCTTTGCTATCGGGGCTTGGCAGACAGAAGAGAACAAGGAGTGGGGTTCCTAAATCACAGAAACATAGCTGGCAACATAGAATAATACTATAGTAATAATGAAAGGGTGGTAGGTATTGTAATTAAACTGAATAAAAGATACAAGACGAAGGTAGTACAGGCTTACGCGCCTACATCCAGCCATGATGACGCTTCAGTTGAAAGCTTCTATGGAGGCATGGAATCGGCAATGAGTAAGGTAAAAACACAGTATACTATAGTGATGGGCGACTTTAATGCAAAGGTAGGGAAGAAGCAGGCTGGAGACCAGGCAGTAGGAGATTATGGCATCGGTACTAGAAGCGCCAGAGGAGAGCTGCTAGTAGAATTCGCAGAACGCAATAATTTACGGACTTTGAATACCTTCTACCGAAAATGAGAAAACCGCAAGTGGACATGGAGGAGCCCTAATGGCGAAAATAAGAACGAAATAGACTTTATATTGAGTGCACATCCAGAAATCGTGCAGAATGTGGAAGTGGTTGGCGAAGTACGATGCAGTGACCATAGATTGGTATGGTCTCGATTTCGCCTAGACTTGAAAAATGAAAGACAGACACTGATACGCAAGAAGCCAATCAATGAGCTAGCACTGAGAGGGAAAGTACGGGAATTCAGAGTGTCGCTGCAGAAGAGGTACTCGGCTCTTAGTGAGGAAACCAACCTTAGCGTAAATACAATGAATGATAATCTGACGAGTATCATTACGGAGTGTGCAGTGGAAGTTGGAGGCAGAGTAGTTAGACAGGACACTGGCAACCTTTCCCAGGAAACGAAGAACCTAATTAGAAAGCGTCAAATCATGAAAGTGTCAAGTACAACAGACAAAATAGAACTCGTAGAGCTTTCGAAGTTGATTAATAGATGTAAGGTATGCGATGTAAGAAGGTATAACAAGGAGAGAATTGAACACGCTCTGAAAAACGGAGGAAGCGTCAAAGCAGTGAAGAGGAAACTTGGGATAGGCAAAAGTCGGATGTATGCACAAAGGGACAAAGATGGCAAAATAACTACCAATATGGATAGGATAGTTAAAATAGCGGAGGAGTTTTACAGAGATCTGTACAGTAGCCGAGACAACCACGAGCTTAATACTAAGAACTAGCAGTAACCCACATGACACCCCCATGAATATTGATAGAAGAAGTCAGAAAATCTTTGGAGAGCATGCAAAGAGGCAAAGCTGCTGGTGAGGATCAGGTAACATCATATCTGCTGAAAGATCGAGGACAGATTGTGTTAGAAAAGTTATCCACCCTCTTTACGAGGTGTCTCCTGACGGGAAGAGTACTAGAGTCTTGGAAGAACGCTAACATCATCTTACTACATAAGAAAAGAGATGACAAGGACTTGAAGAATTACAGGCCGATCAGCTTGCTCTCTGTAGCATACAAGCTATTTACAAAGGTACTTGCTAACAGAGTAAAGAAAACATTAGAATTCAATCAACCAAAGGAACAAGCAGGATTTCGAACAGGCTACTCAACAATTGACCACATTCATACTATCAACCAGGTAATAGAAAAATGCTCGGAGTATAATCAAGCACTATACATAGCCTTCATAGATTACGAGAAGGCGTTTCATTCAGTAGAAATATCAGCCGTCATGCAGACGCTGCGGAAGCAGGGCGTATATGAAGTGTATATAAACATTCTGGAAGAAATCTACATGGGATAAACTGCTACCATAGTGCTTCATAAAGAAAGCAACAGAATACCAATCAAGAAGGGTGTGATGCAGGGGGACACAATCTCCCCAATGCTATTTACCGCGTGCTTACAGAAGGTTTTCAAAAGCCTAGAATGGAAACAGTTAGGGATAAGAGTTAATTTAGAATACCTTGTAACCTGCGCTTCGCCGATGACATTGCATTGCTGAGTAACTCAGGGGACGAATTGCAACTCATGATTACGGAGTTAGACAAGGAGAGCAGAAAGGTGAGTCTTAAAACTAATCTGCAGAAAACGAAAGTAATGTACAACAACCTCGGAAAGGAGCAGCGCTTCGAGATAGGTAATAGTGCACTTGAAGTTGTAAAAGACTATGTCTACTTAGGGCAGGTAATAACCGCAGAGCCGAACCACGAGATTGAAGTAACCAGAAGAATAAGAATGGGGTGGAGCACATTCAGCAAGCACTCTCAAACAACGACAGGTAGATTGCCCCTATCCCTCAAGAGGAAGGTATATAACAGCTGTATCTTGCCGGTACTTAGCTACGGAGCAGAAACCTGGAGACTCACAAGGAGGGTTCAGCCTAAATTGAGGACGACGCAGCGAGCAATGAAAAGAAAATTGGTAGGTGTAATTTTAAGAGGCAAGAAGAGAGCAGACTGGATTAGGGGACCAACGGGGGTTAATGATATCATAGCTTAAATGAAGAAGAGGAAATGGACATGGGCCGGGCATGTAGCGCGTAGACAGGATAACCGCTGGTCATTAAGGGTAACTAACTGGATTCCCAGAGAAGGGAAGCGGTTAGGGGGAGACAGAAGGTTAGGTGGGCAGATGAGATTAGAAGTTTTGCGGGTATAAATTGGCAGCAGCAAGCACAGGACCGGGTTAACTGGCGGAACATGGGAGAGGCCTTTGTCCTGCAGTGGACGTAGTCAGGCTGATGATGATGATGATGATGATGATGATGATGATGACCACCTAAAATTATGGTTGGCGACATGGCAAACTTTTGACAATTTTCAGTGAGGTCGTGACAAAGATATGCAGTCTTTACTTAAGGTCCTTTGAAATAATTGGACGACAACACTTTTTATTTTGCTTAGTTTTACAGCCATCAGAAGAAGGCGCACTTATGCGCAATTAGGTAAGTTTGTCTTGTTTCTCACGTGTACTTCCTAGTTCACCAAGGTCCTGGCGCGCTAGTGCGTCCAGCAGCAACCTACCAGCAATTTAGGACAGTGGACTGCTTTGCGTGCAGTGAGGCGGTGGTGCATCTTTTTAGGTGCTTCAAGAGCTTTAGGCATCTTCATTGTTTAGCGTCTGAAGTGTCTGAATGGTGGATAGGTCACGTGTTCCGACCGCAGCTCCAACTGTCCGTGAATAGCTTGCCGACGTCCTCACTGCTGTAGTATCTTCTCAATTAGTATGTTGAGTACAATTTGTTATAACATACTTTTCAGGTTGGCCAAGAAGTCAGGCTTCCTTGGGCAGCCTTCAGAAACTTTCTAGGCGAATTTATAGCGTAACCATGACCACAAAAGAATCTTGCAGCGGCCACTGCGATGGTCACGCAGTACTTTCCAATTTATTTGCGTTGCTTTGTAATCAGGTTATTCATTTATCGGACTCATGATTCTGCTGCAGGAAAAATTCTGTAAATCTACAGGAGGTCTAAGACATCACCCTTCTCTTATAGCAGCACTGCTTCATTTCTCATTCCCTACAACTGAAACCATCAAAACTTTGTTATGAGGCGCTAGTATTCAGGGCTGCTGCTAGTGAATGCATGCCTTTTCCCAGTGCTTTCATGGTAAAGCAGGTGATGAGGCTTGCATTGAAAAATGTCATTATAACTTAGGGTTTATGGATGGTACCGTACTCCACAAGGCTATACAAAATATGAAATTGTTATCATTAGGCACACCACACATATGTGCAGTGGCGACTTCTTTGGCAAAGATTGAAGAAAAATGGTGCCTTTTGGCGACATTTCACTCGTCGTTTGGAGAATTTACTCGAAAGTCAGTGGCAAGCCTGCTCGCTACTGCCAATGGAACAAACTTGCTTCGCATGAAGCAGAAAATGTTATCATGGAAGTGCTCCAAATCTGCAATCGGATGAACATCATAAAGAAGTGACAGCACCAGATATCTCACCAAACACCGCCGCCCCATCATAAGAAGAAAAGTTGAATTCAAAAGCTGGTGGTACTCATCCGAAAGTTCAGTCACTTGAATGTGTATCAGCGTGATCACCAGTCTATCACTTTGCTCGCGGTCAAATGTTTTTAAATTTTGGTCATGTGCATAGATGTGAAAGACATAAGAATGAAAAAGGTCGGCGTTATCGGCAACCTTCTCGCGTTTCATGTCACAGGTTGCTAATTCAATACTACTTGTGAGACTGCACTAGCTCGCGTCACACTAAAGCACCATTCGAACCCACACCAACAGATTAGAACCACGTTGTTTTTTTTTTGCGGTTGCAGATGAAATTAAAAGTCCGGTGCTGGGCACCATACTTCTCTCGCCTGGTACTTCTGTCGCAACCTTGCCGTAGTCTACAAGAACATGTAAATTCGCGTAACCCAGCAGTATTCATCTTACACATACAAAATAATTGAGGGTGTGATGTTTTATAGGGCATAATTTACTTCCTTGTATTCCCTGTACACTGCAATCTTAAATCACGGGCTCTACTATGGTGATATAGCGGCTAAGTCTCTCAGCTGCTAACCGGTAGGTCGTGGGTTCATATCGCGGTTGCTCGTGATGAGTGCTTCATACTTGGGTGACAGATGACCTGTCTCAGGTTACATCCGTGTATTTCGTCATAAGTGGCCAAACACGATGTTTATTTATAAGCCACTTCTCAGCCCGTCCATGTATGATGCCCTGTTTATTACAACGCAATAACATTTTTTCTTCATCAAAAGAGAAGAATTGGGGTATGAAGAATAATCGTCTTTTTATAAGACCTTTTTTAACAAATAAAAATTCTTCATGATTTTCTGAAGTTATTGAAGGTTAAATGGAAAGAAATTTCTTTTGGGTGAGGACGCTAAAACCTTTCGCAATACTCGTAGTTTTGCAATATTTAGGCAGCCTGTCGACCACAGAAGCATTCATTACCTCCAAAAGCTCGGATGCAGCAAACGCGCACAAGAGATGCCTGCAGAAAAATGGCCTTTGACCTGCAAATGCTAGAGCATTCGGATTGCTCATCTCTAGTGGAGGGAAACCATTCAAAACAACCACAAAACACGCACTTTTCGAAACTCTCACGTGAAAGAATTGTTGACTCAAGCACAGCAGCTTTCATAGAATGTTTCCCATAACAAGAAAGGGCGACGTTACCAGAAGTTGACATATAAAAAAAGGAATGCCTCTTTTTCACGCATGGCCAACCACATAACACCCGGACGCCACGATAGTTGACCTGGTGGAGCGAGCGCGTGCACGCGGGACCACAGTGAGTCATCGTGGCTTGCAACCATACGTATTTCAGTAGAATAACATGTAGCGACATAAGCCAAGCAGCGCAATAAAGCGGGACACGAAATGTCACCCAAGAAAAGAAAATGAGTGAGTAAACGGAGCACGGCAAACATCGCTACTCTGACGCCCTCGTGAGTGAAGCAACCGAGAAAGAATAACTCGACAGGAAGTTTGATCAGACAAGGACGCGGAAGAGAGCGTCTCAGGCAGTAGCTGCACCCAAAGAACCAGCTGCGAATACCAGCCCGTTTGGTAGCTGGTTACACTAGCCATGCTTGTCCCAATTCATATAAAGGCACCACATACCGAGTACATTGTTCGGCATGTGTGTGAGTGGAAAGCGCGCAGACACTTTGTCTCATGAGTCAAGACCTATTATCAGCTGCATTTATGAGCATTTGTACTGGTGTCGCATACTGTGGATTATATTGCCGCCATGGCTACAGTGTTTCTTGGCATGTTCTCATAATTTCACTTACGTTACCACAGATGCACTAACAACAAATAAAGTCAGTTGATAATAAGTTTACAGATCAACAAGTTTCAAAACATCTGTTTGGCTCGGTAAATTTATAGAAATAAATAGACTCTTCATCTAGGTGTAGTCTCTAGCTTCAGTGTTATTACCCGCTCGGCGTTTCAAGACCATTTCGGTATCTCTACTGGGATGAAGCTGCTCTGCCGGCTCCAAAGCTAGCGCTTCCTTATGTTGTCTCCATAGTGGTTGTTTCGTTGTATTTATATACACAATTTAGCGATGACATTGTACCAATCCCGGGAGGGGGGGGGGGAGTATCAGCATGGTCTCGCCATTGCCAGCAAAATTGCGCGAATAGCGTGTGGCTCACTCGTGCACTTTGCTCTACAGTGAGTGGTACCTTCCATGCACGCGCACGCGCTTATCTTGCAGTGCCGGGGAAATCTACGTCTTGGGTTATTATGTGAAGGATTGCGTTGCAGTTACAGGGCGCACAAAGGTCATTTTGCTCAATGAAGTCTCTTTCTTTGTGAAAATAGTGCGTTTCTCATACACTGTGAAGCAACAACTGGGACACAAGCTAATTCAAGCTCATCCTTTGTACACGCATGCGTGTACGTTTCGTGCGTGTTTTGTTTGAGCAGCGCATTGAGTGTTGACCGGTGAAGGTTTTTAGCATAGCACTTCTCCCTTATGAGTACTTTCTGTGCGTTTTTCTGTGTTAAGCAGCATGCTGCACGTTTACATTCCGGTGCCGTTCTTTACGTCACATTCAGATTTGTTGCTATAGCGGACATTGCTTTGCCCATGCGGCGAAACTATGTGTTTTTTATTCTAGCGGTATTTGGCCGCAAATGGATAACTGATTGGTGGGCAGCATTTTTTCTCTGCGCCTCATAACGTGTAGCGAATAAATGTTTCACGTTGGGAGTATGTCGCTTTCAGTAAAAAAAAATGATCCCGATGCCTTTGTTCACTCTCAAGTATCGTATTTATTCGACACATTTGTAGCGTTTCAGAAAACACTGCCACACTCTTTGCTTTTCCTCAGCAATGTTTCTGACAATTAGCTTCAGCAATAATTTGAGCCCGCAAATATAGCTTTCCTTACGCTTTTTTTTTCAATTAGTTTAGAACTGTATCACGCAGGATATAAGTTATCGCTAGTCTGCCAAGCATTTTCGCGGCTTCAACTGTTTGTACGCGCATATGAACAGAAGATTGCCTTAACACCTTTTATTTACTTGTCGTGAAATAAACCACCAAATTTATATTCACCAGCAAGGAAGCTCTCTGTAAACTTAGCGGCACGAAAGTTCTCATAAAAACGTTTGGCAGTTCCCACATACCTTGCTAATCAATGTCATGCGAAGCACGTGGAGGGGGCTCACCGTCACGTCTTCCATTCATCTCTTTTTTTTTCTCTCGCTCTCTTTTATCATTACCCATAAAGATCAAGAAATGACATTGTTAATATAAATACGAGAGCATCCAGGAAAAGGCAACATCGAGAGAATTGTCTCATTAAAAGCAAATAATAAAAATTAGGGTCCCAGAAAAATCAAAGCCAAGCATTCTGTCTGGCAATCAAGTGCGCTACTACAAAGTCATACCATCTTTAAGGACTGATTGGGAAAAATACCTTATGCAGGCGACATCATGGTGTGCAGTGCTAGCTGCGTAATTTTATAAACGCTGCATGTATACACTCATGATAACCGGCGTCTCGTTAGGTTGACATCCATTCCTGTGGGGTGCCATCCCCTCAAGTTGATTGCTTTTGGCAAAAACCATAAAAAACCATAAGCAACTGGTTATACAAACATTTGCGACAGGTAAAATATACATGGACATACAAAATTTTTAAACACTTATTGCCAGTTGGTAACGTTCGTTAAATTAAAAAAATTACAACACGGTCACTTTCCCGCTGTGTGTTTCACGTAACATCGATTTCCAAGGTACATGCGATCTGCCGAAGTTTTTTCGCAAGTATAGCTGCCTTACTAAAGTCCAGCTTTTTATAGGCTCAGTAGCAATACACAAGGCATCAGACGTGCGTAAATCAGGCAATTATACATTCTAATGCTAGCCGATCGAGAAGTGAAAATCTATGATGTTCCCGTGGATCTATGAGTGTTGCGTTTAACGTGTGCGACATCTTTCGGCCTTGTATATAGGTTCAACTTCAAGGAAGAAATTTGAGGCAGTTAACAAAATTGGAGCTCTACAAATTCATTTTAACGACCTATTTATATGTGTATATGTAATTGCTCACTCGAAGTTTTCTTTTTACAAGTTGTCTTCATAGGTTAATTTTCAGAGACTTCGTGTTCGAACAAATGATTATTTCGCATATTCCACAAGGCAAAGTATATCAATATTGCAAACAGTAAAACAGTAGGCAGACGCTACTGTTGAGACCGGGGTCTGTTTGTTATCACATTCTTGGTGAAAGAATACCCGCACGCCCCCCCCCCCCAAAAAAAAAAGAAAAGCGAGAGGAGAGCTGACTGTGATCGCACAACATAAACTTGAGCTTCAGACATTTTTTTCGGAAGTACGAATTGAATTTACGATATCAGTATTTCATATCACGAGAACTTCTGACTGGCTGGACAATTACAGTTTTTAGAAAGTCGTTCATTCAAACAAACGTCAGCCATAACTACTTTGCGAATTCATTCTGAAGACATATATACCCGAATTGATCAATAGTGGTGTCTTCATACAACCACACGCACACTACTCTGAGAACTTGTGTGCAAGCTCATTTTTTTTGCGCTCTCACTTCAGAGGCGAACATGGTACGTTAGAGTACATAAACTCGGTCTTCATTAGTATTGGCTTCACACTTCTTCAAATGTAATTTATTCTCTGTCCATGCCGCAAAGTGATTCTAAGAGAGAAAGGATGAGAAAAGTTAGCCCCGTAACTGCCTGCATCACAGTGCGATACCTCCACAGTAGCTCAAAGGGATGGGGGTGAGGAGGGTTTAAAATGAGGGAAGTAAAGATGTAGAGAAAGAGAGATGCGCTAGGCCAGCGAGCGAGGACATAGAGAGGGGATAGGAGAGATAGGAAAGATGGAAACATGGTCACAGGAGTTCGAGGATGGGGCACCACTTGCGAGAGGTCTTGTCGGCGTCAGGAGATAGCGTAGGGCAAGTCCAGTAGGTCAGAGCTGCGCTGTCGTCGAAGATCGGCGTCAGGAGATGACGTAGGGCCAGCCCAGTCGGCCAGAGCTACGCTGACGTCGGAGATCGCGAGGGCACAACCGGTCGGCACGGAATCCAGCGAACGAGTCAACTGTCCATGCCGCCCTTTCTAGTTTTATACGCTGTTACACGTTTTCAACAATTTTTTCTACGTAGTGTAGAAGAGTTGCAATGCAGGCTCCTGAAAAAAAGTGGTTGCTTCGTGCATGAATAGCTGAAATTTGCCAAGCTTTCATGCCTTTTCTACACAGGTAGTCTAGAACAACACAGCTTCACGCAAAAGACAACAGAGTTGAAATTTGTTCTCAGTCCCCTTGCTTAAATTCATGCTAGTAGCTACATTGTTATAGTTATGTCACCATGGATATTGAAAGAAGTGTTTTCTTAAATCGGTTTTTGATCTTTCGAGAGCAAGAAATTGCTATTTTTGTGTATGTACTTTTTGTTAACATAACGCTAACTTTACTTGTTTGTTCCTTAGCTGACGTACCATTTGTGATATTGAAACACAAGGCAACGTTTGTCGCAACGGCCACCTGTTGCAAATAATAACTTATATCGAGCCCTGCCGACGGGGCTAAAGCTGAAATCAGCCTGCCTCCGAAATAACAACGTGAGTCTGTTATCCCCATATTGCTTTTCTTGCAGATGTTATTGGTTGCGCCCACTGTTGACATTCCCATCCAAGGCTCTTACCCTACTGCTAAGGTTAGATTCGGCACTGTGAAAAGTAGGATCACATTCAGCTTACACCTTCGTGATCTGCCTGCCGGATAACGGGCATTTCTTAGTCATGTGTTAGAATCCTGTGATATTTATATCCAGTTCACTAACGTATTGAAAGGAGCACCACTCATGATTTAGTAATAGCAGCCACTTCTATTGGTTCGTTCAGCGTGTTGCACGCGTCAAGTGCAACATAATGGTGCTGCACAATACAAGCGAAACTGTCCTAGAGGGACCTACGAAAAAGAGAAAGTAGTGTCGCAGATCAGGAAAACGAAAGAAGGGTCAACAGCAGAATCCGCAAAGCTTAGCTTGGCTTCCAACGCTCCTTACGCTGCTGCTGCTGGTGCTTCTCGATGCTCTATCATCTAAGACGCCGGAAATTGCTCCATTAGTTCCAAAATGAGGAACCACAACCTGGTAAGCATCGGTGAGCCACACCTCGGTGCATCGTGTGCGCGGTCCCATCGCAGCTCGATATTAGAATGAGGCACTCCCGATGCAGAGCACGGTTGACATGTGTCAAGCTGCGTAAGTAATGCCGCCAGCTTACGCACCGATACATAAGGCCTGCGAAACAGAAGTAGAGATAACGCAACATGGAATGCTACATGCAACATCCCATGGTTCATATATGAGAAAATTTGACACATTGCACTGCTTCATACGGCTAATATTTATTTATGGCGGCACGAACAAAACATTTTAACGTCCACAAATGCTTGCTCGTAGTGAGCAAAGATTTTTTCTGTCATGAAACGCTTTCCTTCCGTCATTCATGGCACACACTCGCACACCAAGACCCATGGAATGCGAATGTGGTCACACAAGTTGACAGTTCCTTGCAACACAGCAATGACGACAACAATATTTTAAACAATTTACGCGATTGTTTTATGGAGCTTATGCTGTAGGCCTTGCGGAGCAGGTTTGGGTAGCATTGTCGTTGATGACTATATCAGCGCAGGGAATGATTGAAATTCAACGTTAAAGTAGCAAGTAAACCCTGACGCTGTGCATGGCAGAAACGAAATCACTCATAGAGCTGCGTCAATGGTTCTAAGTGCTATGATGCACCCATTCTTCGACAACGCAAACAGTGGTTGCAAAGTTCGCTATCGACGTTTGTAGCTATTCAATAAACATTTTATATTCCCTCCCCTGTCTCGCCAGGGTATAGGAATTAATTTATGAACTCGGAAAATGGGGAAAACACTGCTTCTTATAAAGTCCACGCCATCGCATCGTTTTGGCTATATAGTTTAAGTACCATGGGCATCTTTCCCGAGTTATGTATCGATGTCACATTAAATTATAGGACACTCGTTTGGTTGTGTATGTAGTCGAGCTTCATACGTCCATAATAAGTGCAATCACCAGAGATGGTGGAGGACCAGGAGACCTCCAACTTCCAAATAGCGTCTCCCTCCAATAAACACAATGCTCAAAATAGGTTCTTACTAAAATGGTTAATGCCTTCAGCCCACGTCCTCCCATAACCCAAACGCCGCGAAAATAACACTTCGTTTGGTCTTACCAACGATATACACATAACCACTTAATGTGCACCAAATGTCGGGCTATCTCATGACGCTTGAATCCAAGCAATAAAGTGTACGACATAGGTGCATATTCAGCTACTCCTTCACATAACATGAAATCCCAGAATGAGTCAAATATGCAGATTTTTCTCATAATAAGATAACATATAATATAATACTTTTTTTTCAAATGAGTGCTTTTCCAGTTATCTTGAACTCTCGTAAAGAAGATAAACTTTCCGGTGTTAGAATATGCAATATCGAGAACCTGTAGACATGTACACAATATTTCTGATAACAACAGAAGTTCGTCATCATTATTAGATCTGCAATCTTAGAGACTACGACAGCACCATAAAAAAAAGAAAAAATGCGATATGAGTAGAACAGTGGCCTGTGCTTTGAAAGTGTTCAACGATGGCATGAAAAGCAAGCACATTCCAATTGTTCCGTTTTCTTCATTACTACTAATTTTTTCCCACCAGTATTTTATGCATAACATATATACCCTCACTACAAGACGTAGAACTTACACTGAGAAATGAAAAGCAGGCACCAAGGTGAAAATCTTAAAGTTGAAAGATAAAATTAACACAGCCACAACGCCTAAAGACGAAACTCACGAATGTTCCTGATTTACCCTAATATTTACCACTGGTTTCCTATTTGATTTTTGTAAAACTCGCTTAGTGATTTTCGGCTAATAGAAAAGGGTGAGTGCATGCTAGCGCAATATGTTAGAGTACCAGAAATAAAAGATATGACACAAAGCGTTTAAAGTTAGAGCATAGTAGCTAGCTGAGTTTGTTTTTAAAAGGCCAAGAAATCGTCGCTGATGTCAGCTGAAATAACAAAGATATATAATTAGGATGCGTCAATAAAAAAGAATGTAAAATTATCACGCTGTTTGATTTCCAGGCGCTGATTGTAAGTATGCCGAAAGTGAGACCCTCTTTACTTTTGCCAGCAAGACCACCTTTCCTTCGAATTCGAAAAACATTTCTGCATTTCAACTTTTTTTTGTTTTACGTAAAGACCACCACTTCTTTTTTTAAGCCATTTTGTTCATCGCGATGTTTTATTATTCCGCTATTCACTTACGAGACCACTATGAACAACACGTGATACATCAAAAAAAACTTCGCTGCCAACATTGTTCTTCTGTTGGCGCTATTCCAGACAATCTGTGCGTCTGCTAAATTGGCTTCCAAGTTTTCAATTGGTGGAATAAACTTGCTGATATCACTGAATATCCTACGCGTGGAAAAGATGAAAAGTATTTTTGTGCCTGCACAACCGAACTCTTCGATAAATGAAAGGTGTGAAATTGTTTAAGCGAATAACGTCGACCTAACTATTTTGTCTAATATTCCTTCAGTGTTCATTTTTGTTTCAAGAAAATCCACAAGTTCCGAAGCTATCAAAATACTGTAAAACTGCCCCATTATGAACCCCTTGTCTTTTCTTTATTATCAATAGTGTTAACGCATGTCACTTTTTGTATAGTCATAGCATTTGACCTATTGTTTTAATTTATATTTCAAATTACCAAAAGTAAACGTACCACTGAAGCCAAATGGGTACTTGATTGATTGCTTAGAAACATCGAAATACAGCGGTATAATGATTACGCTTAACATGAATAGTGAAAACTCATTATGTATCATATAAACCTTATAAAATAATGAGAGAGCCTATTTACAGGAGCAAATCAATTTTGTGCATCCCACTTTGGTAGTTCAACCTAGGCTACGCAACCCAATAAACTCAGTAATCTGACTTGCTGGGCAAAATTTTTAGAACAAATATACTCCCAAGTCAAGTTAAGTTTGCACTTATGAATTTTAAAAAATGGGCTTAGCTTTTTCTGAAACCTGTTTGTTCTCTTCTTCTGGGGTGACTGAATGCCCCCCCCCCCCCCAAGGTAGCGCTTTTCAGTTGTTTTTTTCTCTCTTCAAGATCGTCTTCGTAACACTTTTGTCAATGGGTTGTCTTCTCAATTTGTTTGGAAGTCCACTTAAATACCCACTTGGCTTGGTTCCCGACGTGCGTTTATTGTTTGCATGTGTCCTTTGCATATGCAAATATTCTCGCTAGTGTATGTCAGCGCAATATGGCGGGTTATGTAATTGTAGTCAGTTTACAGGTAGTGTCTCTATGAACAATGTCATAACGTGAGGGCTGTCGAGTTGGCATACCTTTAAGGGGTATTTAGACCAACTAATATAAAGCTTATGGGTGTGTACCTGGATAGTAAGGTTATTACAGAAAAAAAAACGTTACTGAATATACTTTCTACGAACTTGTGTAACACGAAAATTAAACATGTCTTCACAGAGGTTTTTGAGATACAACACGGGCACTGATCAAGTCCGATGATTATCTGACGTTTACTGTGCATTCTTCAGAAGGAATCATTGCTGCAGCAACAAATTTGAGTCACGCGAGGAACGCAAACAGCTCGAAGGTTGCAACGCACACTACAATCAGAAATCACACACGAAATGAGCCTACACAGGAAGATCGTAGACTACGAACTGTCACAGCTTCTTACCTAAAGCACGTTGTTCAGATAGAAAGAAGGACGCACGAAAGAAACGCTCATGCATAGACAGGAAGAGCACGGACAACAGTCACAATGTCAACTTCGTGCCTGAGCAGCGGGATATTTTCGTAAACGTGGCTAGGGCAGCGAGTGGAGTGAATGAACTATAGCGTAGTTCTCGAAGAAGAAAGGAACGAACCAAACTTATGTACGTTTTTAGACGGCACGGTGACCTTTATGTCTTCTTGCTTTCCTAAAAGAACGGTGGTGTCGATTGCAGTTTGGATAGTTAAAGAACTACTTTTCAAGAATGAGCGGGTTTGTATATGTTTTCAAAGTTATAAAAGAAATTTTTTATAGTGTCGTCAATAGACGACACCAGGGCCGGGAGGGTTAAGAGGGTGGGTTGAATATCCATAATTCGAGTCCGCGTACGAGCCTGAGTTCGACATGACAACCTGAAACTCGGATAAGCTTTTCCTGCATCCCTTTAAGAAGCCTCGAAAAGAATTGCAATTTTTATTCTCCCGTATATTTAGACGAGATGGAAGCGTTTACTTTTTAAAGTGCTGTGACAATGGGATATAGCGAACACCCGTAGTCTGAATTATCTAAATAAACGACGGAAAAAATGCCTCTCATGCATGTATAGCTCTTTATATGATATGTATTCCATATAAGACAGTGACTGTTTGAAAGTGATCGTTTAGTGTCTGTGATGCAGGAAAGAGCAAGTATGTTAGAACAGTAAAATGAAGATGGTTTTGCCATGAAGTGCAATTTTTTATTGGAGGTCTGTCTACAACAAGTGCTGTTGCAACACCAAGACGGCCTTAATTACCCACCATGAAAGTCCAATGGGTGCATACATGAAGCACGCGCAATGTTTTCAAACGCTCTATTGCAATAGTATGAATTCTGTGGCCAACACACACACACACAAAAACACAAACACACACAAGCACACACACACAAGCACACATACACACACACCACGCACGCATGCACACACACACGCACACACGCGCACACACACACACACACACAAACACGCACATACACAAACAAGAACCTGCAGCTTATAACCTATGTTGTTTACCTACGTAAGCAGCACTAAATTGTGTGCTTTGTACGTGCCACCCTATGCGATAAATATTGCGTAATAATTTTGTTCTCAAGCTTGTGCACAGCATTATCCACTCGCAAATGTGCTAGATAAGCTAATCATGAGCGGTGCTATTTGTGATAATCAATAACTGGCACTATATCACCTTTACACAGCAAGTGTGCGTCTAGATTGCAGTAGTAGAAACGAATCTAGCATCTTTTTCTTGGCGAAAATGTGTACAGGGAAAAAAGTGACAAGAACAAGATTTTATAGAAAGAAAGCAGGTGTGCGCTAACTGATAAAGAGGTGGAAAGCCGCTGTCTTGCTGCCGACACCGCATTGCCGGTAATGAACCTGTCACCACCATGTGCAAGCAAGACTCTGACAGGACAAACCCTAATTATGTATGAGAAACACCTGCCTAAAGAAAAACTCCTAAAAACGCTGCTGGCACATGATTCACAAGTCCTCGTTTTCATAGCGAAACCATAAACGATGTTCTGCCCAGCCTGATTGAACAAGAATACATGTCTGTTTCTTGAGGTGGCTCCTTCAATATTGTTCATTTGGCGTTTTTTTTTCATGATAACAAAAAGCCGTGTGGTTTTAGTTAAATGATAACATGCAATGGTTGGACTAACCTGTTTACCGAATCGTTAGCACACATCCATGCAGGGGTGGTGCTTTGCGGCTGCGTTACAGAAGGGAACGCATATATGTGCACGTGCTTGTTAGTATACATACTTTTTTTACTACAAGAAATGTCTTCTGGTAATGAATCTGCACCATAGGCCATAAATAAACACTCATGCACTTTCACTTGTGCAATAGATCTATAGATAGTAGTTACCTAGTACGAAAAACTTTTTCTCAAAATATGTTGGCATATTAGGTAGTTGAGAAAGTTAATTTGGAATAAAGAAACTTCATTTTCATATCATCACCACTGCTGGTAAGAGAGGACGGCCATCCAAAAACTTTTTGGTAGCGCCTAGCTCTTTACAAACCGGGATCTGTAAACAAATATGTAGTGCTCGAAAGATAACCCTTCAGTCTGTTTGAATATTATTCAACCAAAGGCGCTGAATGTTTTGAACTCAGGTGCCATTTATTTCAAGCAGTGTATTATTTAAAGCGATTGTCTAACATTCTCAACTGTGAAAACACATCCGGTTATACTTGGGTGAAAAGTAATCAAATCACATAATGGTTCGAATATGCGAATAACTATAGAAATCAACGCACGAAGTATCTCTTTCATGGAAGCGCAATACTCACTCGTCGTCTTCCTGAATGATTTATTAGCTCATACTATTAGGAGAAAAAGACACAGAGAGAAAAAGGAAGGCCGAAGGTTAACCAGATATTGGCATCTGGTTTGCTACACAGCACTAGGGGTGGGGAAATACGGGCAAGAAAGAGGGGGTAGATAGAGAGAGAGAAAAAAATGCACGTGCGCTCTTGAGAAAATGAAAACACACACAAGAAGGGCGTTCTGGCTACAACCGTTGAGAGAGGTTTGTCCATAGCAAAAAAGATGGCAGCATATCCATTTAGTGAATGATGGAGAGTGGGGCGAAGCATCCGTCCGTCCATTCGTTCTTGCTCCCGTCCGTCCATGCGTGCGTCTGTGTGGCCCCCCGTGCGTTCATCCGCCCGTCCGCGTGTGCGTCTGTTCGTGCGCCCGCACGTCCATCTGTGCGTCCGTCCCTGCGTTCGTCCATGCATCCGCTCCTGCGTCCGTTCATTCATCCATCCGTCCGTGCAGTCATCCGTGCGTCCGTCTACGCATCTGTCTGTGTGTCTGTTCGTCCACCTATCCAGCACTCCAAGTTTTACCATCGCACATATTTTCATCATATATTCCTCATATAGAAGCACCGTCATCCAGCCGACATTCCAAGGAATGAACGAGAGAAGACACACGCGCACTTTCTTACGGCTTGCGCTTCGTGTCTACTTCCCACCTTTAACCACCTCGAGTTCATGGTATATACTAGTTCACTGTATTCACGGCACTGCGGCCCAACGCTCGCTAAACCTTTCTAAAACCAAGGAGGTTACAACCAGCGAGTATAACGTTGCGACCCTTTCTTGTCAGATAGTGCTCAATGTACATGCCAATGGCTGCTAAGAGATAATGAAGAATAGGAGAATTCGGCTTTTAGTTAAAGCGCACACTGATTTTTTTTCAACAACACACAAAAAAATCTCCCACCAGCAACACCTTTGAGGTCCAAATCTAAGACTGCTTACACACTACGACTACTACTACTACTACTACTACGAGGAACGAACAGGTGCCTCTTTAAAGAGCTTCGCCCCTTAAAGTGCAGTAGTGCTTTCAGGGCATTCTTCTGTGAATTTATATCTTGCCGATATTGTAGAATTCGTTCTTCCAACCGAGGTTGATTATCTAATTTGCCGAGTTCCTTGTGAAGCCATAGTCGTTATACTCTAGGCAGTCACAAAAATTATATTGAATGGTTTCTTTTTTGCCACAAAGGCCACAGGCTTCGGTGTCGGCCATCGCAATGCCAGAAGCGTAGCGGTTGGTAAACGCATCGTCTAACCAGAGCCTTCATAAAAGGGTCTGGTCTGCTCGGAAAGCCTCGACGGGACTTTAAGACTTAACCTAGGGTCAAGGGAGTACCGTCGGGCATGCTTGAAGTGTGGCTGATTTCATTGTGATGTGGTTTGCCGGCGAGCAAGCCAGTGGAGTCCTCGTGCAGCACCTGTCCTAGAAAGGGTTAGAAGTAGTTCATAATCTTCTGCGTGGGCTGAGTGGGCAGCTTGATCAACCCGTTCATTCCCGATAATTGCGCAGTGACTGGGTAACCACTGAAGCGTAATTTGGTGCCCTTTCTCCGTCAAGGTGTGTATAACCTCTGCTATCAATCAAGGGGTGTATAACCTCTGTACCAGCTGCTCGTGTGGTCAGCGGTGTAAGGATGATAGTAGAGAATGCAGTATCACTTTCGAGTCACAGAAAACAGCCCACCTGCGTGTAAGTTGATCAATGACAAATTTCAACGCGGTACGAAGTGCTCCCAAACCTGGTGTCGTTGATGTTGTTGCGTGGTACGTCTTGAATTTATTCATCGTGACCAACTTTGGTATCACGACTGCTCCGGTTGAGCTGTTCCACTGAACCGATCCGTCACCACAAAACCTACATCAACGAAGCATTCCGTAAGAAATGTAGCATAAAAGGAGGTTTTCCAATTTTATGGCGCCTATATTGTCTCGCTGTCGGCTTCTTACGCAGAAGCCATTCAATCTACGCAAATTCTTGTTTTCTTCCTTAAGAAACACCAAGCCAGAGCTGCAGTTTACGAAAGACAGCCAACAAATTTGTCCAATTAACGTGTGAATTCGAATTTCCTACACAGTTTCTAATATGTCTATAGCTTTTATGAAATAAAAAATAACAATTTTCACCACAAAACCTACATCAACGAAGCATTCCGTAAGAAATGCAGTATAAAAGGAGGTTTTCCAATTTTATGGCGCCTATATTGTCTCGCTGTCGGGTTCTTACGCAGAAGCCATTCAATCTACGCAAATTCTTGTTTTCTCTCTTAAGAAACACCAAGCCAAAGCTGCAGTTTACGAAAGACTGCATTTCTTTTCTGAAATTGGGTCAGATGTACCAGATAGCTAAAGCAGGCAGATGACTCGAAAAAGGCAAAAGCACCCGTCGATTCTCACCCACCCCCGCAGGGGCACCTGCGCAAGTGGGCGTTTTGTGTGTAGCGACACCATGGACCCGAGCTAACGGGGGGGTTTGGGCTCCCTCCCATGCCTAGCCGTGCGTGGCTGAGCCGTGTCCGGGGAAAAGGGGATCCTGGGGCTTGAGCTGACGCTGGGTGCTTGGACCATTAAGGCCCCTCGGCAGAGGCAACACACCCCTTTGGTCCCGGCTTCACGTAGACGGCACCCTCGGATTGACCCGCCTGGGGGGAATCGGCAGTCGTCTTTTCCTGTCTCCCCCTCACATCTTCGTCTTTTCTCTTACTTTAAATCTTTCCTGTCATCTACTCTCTTCCATTGACTTCCGTGCTTCCTGGCGGCAAGGTTTAACCTTGTGTGGCTATCCTACCTTGGATACACTATATTCAGTTGTAGTGGTGATATACAGCTGGCGGCTGCAGGGCTTGTGCTTACAGACCCTGCAGCGTCCCCTTGTAGGACTCCATGGTGGGCGTCTAGCGCCGCTGCCGGAAATGAACATTTTCATATGGCTTGTTCCTTCCCCCCACTCCCTGATCGCCCTCAGAAAATAGGGCGCACCGATGAAGTCTTCCAGTTTTTTGGTCACCAGAGAGTATCTTTTCCCCGATTCCACGTTATCCACGCTGACACACCCGGCAAACCAGTGCGAAAACGTTCACTTTTCTTAGTTTCGAAGTCTTTGACAGAAATCCTTGGCCCAGGATATAAAGCATCGAGAATGGCAGGTGGCAGTGACCTCCTGTTGGAGCTCCGCGACCAGAAACAATATGAGAAACTGTCTAATCTAGTGAAATTTGGAAATACCAAAATAATAGTAACCCCACACCGAACCATGAACACTACCCGTGGCGTTGTTTCAGATGATGACTTCTTAGTGCTGACAAAGGCTGAACTCCTGGAGGGTTTCATCGAACAGAATGCCATCAGCGTGAAACGAATTAGGATGAGGCGTGATGGCAACGAAGTCCAGACCAGGCACTTGATACTTACCTTCAATTCAAGTGTACTGCCCGACTTCATCGAGGCTGGGTACATCAGGCTTCGAGTGAGGCCATATATACCAAACCCTCTCCGATGTTTCAAATGCCAGCGGTTCAGCCACAGTTCACAGAACTGCCTCGGCCGCCCAACTTGCGCCAAATGCAGTGATGAAGAACACACATCTGATGCCTGTGAAAACTTTCTTCACTGTGCGAACTGTAACGGAGAGCATGCCGCATACTCTCGGTCATGCCCATGCTGGAAAAAAGAAAAGGGAATTGTCACAATTAAAGTAAAACATAACTATTCCTTTTAGGAGGCACGAAGGCAGGTGTCCTACCTACCAGGAACCAGCTTTGCCGAAGTGGCGCGTCAGGGAGCAGCGCCACGACGGCCTCCGGCGACTGTATGGCTAACGTGTAGTGAGCCGGCGGTGACGCCATCCGCCCCCTCGGTGGTTGCAGCCAGTGCTGCTCCGCCATCCAAGAAGAACCCACCAACCTCCGGGCAGGGGGCCGCGAAGGCCTCGTCTTTTGACGCGAGGCCCTCAAAGCAAATGCATTTCTCGCAAGAGCGCGTGTCCAGTGTCTCGCGAGAGGCAATGGACACAACACCGAGCGTTAGGGCGCAGCCAGCGCCTAAGGATCGGCGCGACTCCGTCGACTGATACAAAAAATAAAAATCTCGTTTCACGGCTCCTGGAAAGGGTCCATGAGCGAATTTTCCATTTTTGAGCACAACGCACAAAACACATCTAAAATGGACACACAGATCTTACAGTGGAATGTGAGAGGACTTTTCCACAACCTCGATGACAGTAGAGAACTCCGGAATAAACATACTCCAAAGGTGCTGCGTGTTCAGGAAACACATCTCAAGTCCACACAAACAAACTTTCTAAAGCAATATGCCATCTTCCGCAAAGACCGTGACGACGCTGCCACCTCGTTGGGCGGTGTCGTTATAATAGTTGATAAAGATATTGCCTGTAAGCAATGAAACCTCCGAACTTCTTTTGAGGCAACTGCTGTCCGAGCAGTGCTGTTCGGGAAGCTACTAACAGTTACTTCTATTTACATTCCTCCGTGCTATCAACTTTCGAAGGCACAATTTCAAAGCTTCATTGATGAAATTCCTCTGCGATATTTAGTAGTTGGTGACCTAAACGCACATAATTCCCTATGGCGCGACTCCCGTTTGGATGCATGAGGACACCTAGTAGAACAATTTCTGTTTTCGGCAGGTGCATGTTAACTTAACAAAAAAGAATCAACATATTATAGCACTACACACAACACATACTCTTCTATTTACCTGAGTATTGTCTCGAGTACACAAATTACATATCTGGAGTGGTCTGTTATAAAGAGCCCCTTTAGGAGTGACCACTTCCCGATAATGTTGAAGCTAACAAAAAAGATTCGCCTGAATTTCCTCGTTGAAACAGCAAGTCAGCCGACTGGAAACTGTTCCGAGAAGAAACAATTTTAGATGGAGATGTTATTGCTGATATCAATTTAGACGATGGTGTGGCATGCCTAACAGGTTTAATTATTGACGCTGCAGTAAAATGTATTAAGCAAACTAACGAAATGACTAATAAGCGTCGCATCCCATGGTAGAACGACGATTGTCGGAAAGTGCGCAATAGTCAAAATAAAGTTTGGAGATTACTACGAAATTACTCAACGGCTGAAAACCTCGTCAATTTCAAACAGGTCACGTCACAAACCAGAAGAACGCGTCGTCTTGCAAAGAAAGAAAGTTGGAATAGGTACATCTCTGGTATCAATTCTTACACCGACGAAAAAAAGATTTGGAATAGGGTAAACAACTTAATGGGTCGGGAATCGCACCCCCTACCCTTGGTAAGTAGCCAAGGGGAGAGCCTGGAGGAGCAGGCGGACTGCCTAGGCGAACACTTTGAATATGTCTCAAGTGCATCACACTATACAGAAACGTTCTTAAAAATCCAAGAACGCGAAGAGCGGCCGCCCCTTAAATGTAAACGTCCATCCAGTGAGACTTACAACTGCCCATATACATTAGCTGAACTTAAGGCATCTCTTGCGTGCTGCAACAACACGGCGCCAGGTGGCGATCATATAACGTACGAAATGGTCAAGTACCTTCACTCCGAAGCACTAAAAACACTCCTAAACCTCTTCAATATCAAGTGGGCAGCTGGGTATATTCCATTGTCATGGAAAGAAACTATAGTCATCCTGGTACTTAAACAAGGCCCGTCCTTGGCTGCCAGCTACAGGCCGATAGCGCTAACAAGCTGTCTATGCAAGCTATTGGAGAAAATTAAAAAGCGGCGCTTAATCCACTTTCCAGAAAGTAACAGTATACTAGACCCCCTTCAGTGTGGTTTCAGACAGGGGAAGTCGACAATAGACCACCTTGTTCGCATAGAGACATACATCAGAGATGCATTTATTAATAGGCAGTTTGTACTTTCGGTATTCCTAGGCTTAAAGAAGGCGTACGATACCGCATGGCGATTCGGGATTCTACGCGATCTTGCCGCCATGGGCATCCTTGGGAATATGCTGAACACGATTTAATGTTATCTGTCTAACCGAACCTTTCGCATAAAAGTGGGAAATGCTCTCTCTAGATCGTTTACCCAAGAGACTGGTGTTCCGCAAGGGGGCGTGCTTAGTTCCACACTCTTTCTTGTAAAAATGAACTCCTTGCAGTCAGTCATTCCAACCGCGATGTTTTATTCCGTGTATGTTGAAGATGTGCAGATGAGTTTCAAATCATGGAATATGTCTATCTGCGAACGTCAAGTGCAGCTTGAAATGAATAAATTCTCTGAATGGGCGGATGAGAATGGTTTTAAAATAAACACCAAGAAAAGTGCTTGCGTACTTTTCTCCAACAAACGAGGGGTAACGCCACTACCAAATGTTGCGATCAAGAGAGACCAACTCCCTAATAGTAGCGAGCATAGATTCCTGTGAACCACCTTAGATTCTAATCTCACGTTTATTCCTCATATTAAATATGTCAAAAGGAAATGTTTGAAAGCAATGAACGTCCTAACACTTCTATCACGTACAACTTGGGGTAGGGATCGAAAGTGCCTCTTGAAGTTGTACAAAAGCCTTGTCGGGTCGCGCCTTGATTATGCCTCTATAATTTATCATTCTGCAACGCCAAGTTTATTAAAAATCTTAGACCCCGTTTACCATCAGGGCATCCTACTTGCAACCAGTGCTTTCAGGAAAAGTCTGATCGAGAGCCTCTATATAGAGTCGAATCAGTGGTCACTTCACCATAAGCCATCCTATAGCGGTTTCACATATTTTATAAAGGTACGCGCAAACATCAAGCTTCCATCTTATTCCACTATAAACGATATGACCGCTGCCACCCTCTTCCATAATCGACCCGCAGTGACAAAGCCGTTCTCTTTGCGTGTGAGATAATTGAGTGAAGAAATGGGTGTTCCACTGCGAGAACTTTGTCCTGCGGCCACAGCGAAACCTTTACCGCCGTCGCAGTGGCAGCTTATAGACTGTGACACCTCATTGGTCGAGATCACTAAACACGCCCCAGAAGCACATATTAAAATGCACTTCCGACAACTCCAGTCCATATACCCATGCGCAGAGTTTTATACCAATGCTTCTAAGTCGCATGCAGGGGTGGCTTATGCAGCCGTCGGACCATTCTTCTTGGAATCCGGTGTACTGAACCCGGAAACAACTATATATACGGCTGAGGGTTACGCACTATTGTCGGCTGTGAAGCATACACGGAAATAGAACATACAAAAATCAATTATATTTACAGACCCGTTAAGCATCGTAAATGCGATAAGATCACTTTTTAGATTCATATATCTGGTAACAATTGAGTTGTATTCCGTACTGTGTACTGCGTATATGTCCAACCTGCATGTTACTATTTGCTGGGTACCTGGCCATAGAAGTATCGAGGGCAATGTGTTACCTGACCAAATGGCCACGTCAAAATTATTTTGCCGTTATTAACCCTACCGCTACTGTCCCTGCAGCAGACCTAAAACCCTTCCTACGTAAGAAACTGTGAAGCTACTGGCAACGCTTGTGGGACACAGAAATAAATAATAAGATTCGCTTGATTAAGCGGCAGTTAGGTTACTCGCCCTCCGCTACAAGAACACGGCGAACTGATCTCCAATTCTGTCGCCTCAGAATAGGACACACTTATGGTACCCATAGCTTTCTTCTGACTGACGATGAACTTTCTACTTGTGGTAGATGTGGTGAGAGGCTAACCGTCCTCCACGTCCTCCTGGAGTGTCCGGAAGCTGAAAGAGAAAGAAATAAGTATTTTCCTTTAGCATACCGCTATCATCTTCCTTTACATCCTATTATGTTTCTCAGCGAAGAGCCGCTTTTTGATGCAAAATCAGTTCTAAGCTTTCTAAAGGATGTAGTAGTGAATGTTTTTGACCCAACAAGCTCATAGCGCATTATCTGTCCAGAAGATGCCGCTGTGATAGCCGCTTTCAATGAGCCCAGGCCTCCATGCTCTTGTTTTCTTGTTTTAAGGGCTCTGCCGAGGCACTGGGGTTCCACGCCAAGTTTTTATTTCGAATACGTATCATTTTGAAAGCATTTCATGTCTCCATAGCACACATCTTTTTTCATTGTCATAATTTTACTATATGTATATTTTAAGCACCTACAGCGACTATTTAGGCTCATTTAAGGCCACGTCGCATCTGTTTTATTCCCACTGCATATCGCACAGTTCATTACCATCGCTCTGGCGCTCTTTGGCCACACCTGGCCCTTGCGCCAATAAACTCCACTAATCTATCTATCTCACCCATGCACTTCAAAGGCACGGAGGTGAGAGTTAATGACAAATGCTCGTGCATGGTGGCTCTTAAGAGTCTCTGAAATGCAATTTTAAATTCATAGAGACCGAAAAATGTTGTTTTCTACTTTACGAAGTCCCCGATTTATCAAAATAATTCCAAGGTCCCAGTGCTTGCTCTAATCAAAACTTAAACTGTAGATGACTAATATGTCGCACAATTCCATCCATTTCATATAGACGGTTAGTGTACCACGTATGTTGTTGCACAATTTTGATTGGGGTGGAACCGTAAGCGTGCAATATAAAATGGGTCCTAGCCACCCACCTACTAGCGTCTATTCCTTCTGCATTTTGGTGATGTCAAAATGTTCGCTATGTGCGAAGCCGAGTAGGCACACCCGCCCGGGTGCGCATTTTTATAGTTTGCACTGGACATCAAGCGTGGCCCGCATGCCGGACTCTTTTCTATTGCGCACACTCTATATTTCGTGCCGACATAGAGAGCCCTTTTACCCGCGTACGAAGACGTCTTCATAACCCGGCGTTTACTTTCGCGCATACGAGCGAGAGGTTCAGCAGACCATCATAAGATCGTATGACGCATTTTCGTCGGGGTAGACAAATGGTCATGCCAGCTGCAAATGCTGTGCACTGGTACTGACAAGAATAACGTTCATGTTAGTATTTAATGCGACCTGAAACCATGCGCCCAAAACTGCGAACAAGCAACTTTTAAATATTTTAATCTGGAGAGCTCTTTCCGATTATGCACAGAACGCGATGCTTTACCTGGAACTACATTTTATGGGTAGTCTTTTGTAAAATGAGTGATGCCAACCTAATAGCTCATAGTTACGTACTAAAATTTGTAAATTCTAATTAAACTACTTTTTTTATGTCGTGAATAAACTATGCCTATAAAACCGCGGATACCTTTGTGTAAAGCTTTAGCAATTGAAGCAAACAAAACGCCCATCTCCTACAATTCTGCGGATTTTCTGACCATCAAAACAAATATATATGCGACCCATTCAACTAGCTATTAAAATGAAATCAATGCATCAGTGAAAGCTGCACAATTCACTCAACCTAATATTGCTTGCATCAGAACTACACGTGCGATACTGCATCCAAACTTCAGGCAGTCTGCTGTTCTTGTTGAACGAATAAACAGATCGAATAAGCGGCTCATGTTCATGCCCAATCAGCCACTTGAAATGACATGCCTTCCACACACCTGGTACAAGACACTTTGAACATCGCATTGTGTGATTGCACTGATGTCATCTTTTCTGTTGCTAATGAACAGGTCAAAACGTTGTCCGTTTGTTCATTTCGATGTCATAGAGAAAGCAGGTTGCTTAGTGAAACACAAGGAGTGATACACTATTAGTTAGGAAGGTGACATCTACTCTCTGCCCTTGACCTGCGGCAAATAGTTTAGTTGACCCTCGGGACGATGTCAGAATGCAAGCTCAGTGAGCTTAGTAATCATGTTGGAAAGACTGTCATTTCAGTCCACGTATACATTAAATTTAAAAGAGAAGGGTGGGCTGACTAGACGACAGATTGAAACATACGATATTGATCGTGACAAACAATTGCTTAGGCATTCCTTACTTCACGCTTTCGAAAATGGAGATTGCATTTCCGAATGAAGATTGGCAAATACAAAATGATGAATATAAAATTCTTAGTGCGTTTTTCCAGCGTTGGTGTCCATCAGGTAATATTTTAGCGACTCGTTGCTTGTCATAATGAATTTATAGAATAAGCAAATGCCTGATTGTGCGCTCGCAAGAGCCAGCACTTGTTATATGCAGGACGTTTGTCAAACGTCTCTTTTGCACAGATGCTTCTTCACTTCGACAGTGAAATGAACCTGTCATATAGCTATAAGAGCTACTCACAAAATAAAACCCTGCCTTGCACGAGCATCACCCTTTCGAGCCAGATAAAAAGGGCATACTTAACGAGAATCGTAAAGTCAAGTTGACTTTAGTGAATACTTCCTGAGGCAAGGGCCATCTCAAAGAAAGCATATGCGAGTTATTTGCATTGCAGAAGCGTTGTTATTTGCGTTCATCCGGATTTCAACCGTTGCAAAAGCGGAAAACGGCAGCTGTGCTGCCGTTTTACGCTTCTGCAACGGATTAAATCCACTCTCACCTACTCGTTCAGTCCTAGCAACTCCGAAACCAAAGATTTGTATCGCTAGAAAAATTAATGAAAAAGGACAGAAAACTTGGCACGCAGTTGAGACTGTCGATGTGCTAAAGGCCTGTTCCTACTTTCACGGGATCAGGCAGCCACTCTAGAGGACGCACGGCGAAGGCGCAGAAAGAATTGTTTGGTGCACTGAGCCCGACAAAGTGCTACACTTTCAGCATCCCAATAAAAAATTTATCCGTAAAGCAGATGCTTCTGATAAAAAATGATTGAACAAAGTTCATATGACGTTGGGCAGTTACTTTTAGAAAAAAATTTTGAAACCCAGTTTATTGCTGAACCACAAAAAATAGATGTAAAAAGCCTATACGAGTGTGATTTCAGAAGCAACAGAAAAGGTTTTGATCATCTGCAATAATGTCATGATGGTTGCCCCTATGTGAGTGAAACATGAGAACAGCTCCCCTTTTTTGCAGTTTAATGTCCACTTTTCCACCTGAAAATAAGAACGGCATCACAATAAAAAGAAAGTAGATGTCATTGCCAATGATATTGTCACGAGGTCATGACAACGGCTATGCGAGCAGACAGTAGGTCGAAGATTAAGCTGTTTATTCAGCCGAACTTGCGAACACGTAAAATGAAATTGAGATTACACAAGACATTGGCACAGATATCGGCACACTGAGCGTCGGTGGTCGATCAACTGACAAGCGGCGAAGCATGTCGGCATTTATACGCTTGCCATCGAATATTCTGGCGTTATTGCTAGTGACGACGTAGGTACCATATTATTTTTTTTCTTTTCACGCTATGGTCGTAATCTTATAAAAACAATCTACAACAGCCTCAAAGCTTTTCGAACATCTTAGGCGCGGTTTGGGCTGAACGTAGTATTACGGGCCGATAACAAAACTTGCGGAAAGGAACGTGGCAATATCTACAGAAATCAGATTCAACATAGAAAATTCCATCATGACGTTACAGTCACAGTGCTTTGCAGAGGAACATTGCATGAGACTGCTTTTAGAAATTACTAAAGCTTGCACATCCTGTACTGTTCAATATTGCCACCTGGTGTTCTGTGCCAGTCTACAGTGAGCCAGTTCTGTGCCAGTGAACGAAGAAGAGGAAGACGAGCAACCCGTGCCAGCGGAGACGCGCTTCTTGTGTTTAAGATTTTGACAGTCGCGTCTCCTTGTACGTTTCTTCGAGCTCCTAGCGCGTGACAACTGGTGGAGGTGCTGGGTACCCAGCACCTCCACCAGCACCTCCCGATCGCCAAGAGCGAGCTGAGTGTGAAATTCACTGCCGTATGCTGATGCCAAATGAAGGCGTAGCAATGTATGTCGAGGACATGATGCGTCTTTTTCGACGAGCCGACCGTCACATGCTGGAAGAAAAGAAGGTGCGATACCTGATGCGTGAAGAGAAGGAGACGTTGTTCGGTGGTCTCGTACGCAGCCCCCCTCCCAAGACTACTTCAGAGTTTCTTGCTGAAGCCGTCCTAATTGAAAGCACGTCTCGGCAACCTACACAGATGTACGAGCGACAAGTGAACTTTGCCTCTGCTACAGACTACATGGGCGGTCTTGGGGGCCACGTTGACTTCTTCCAAGAAATCATACGCTCTGTATTCCGCACAGAACTGCAGAAGTTATCAGTACCCTCAATCCCCACTGTCAATTCTTTGTCCGGCTTCGTCCGAGATGAAGTTCAGCACGCACTACGAGAACCGTCCTGTCAGACAGAGCCACGGTCCCTAAATGACTTCGCTCGCATCTCGTATGCGCAAACTCTGCTCCAGCCAGCACCACCTTTGGCTCCGCCTCCCATCGCGGCCACTGCCATGCTTCCGGGGACCAAACTCTGCGCCAACCTGCACAGCATTTCACTCCGCCTCATACCACAGTCCCTGCCATGCTTCAGGCAGTCCAAGCGGGCCATTACCTCAGCGACCGCCAACCGATTCCGCGAAAATCAGACGTGTGGCGGGCCCCTGTTCTACGTCCTTTTTGCTATCACTGTGGCGAAACCGGGCACATCTACCGACAGTGCACTTATCGAGATCTGGGACTTCGTGGTTTTTCGGCCTTCTCCCAACCTCCTAGGTTCGGCCAGTGGCCTTCGGAAATTGCTGACTACGTTGCCCAGCAGCGCGGATCAACATCTCGGCACCACTCACGTCTTCCATCACCGCGGTGGTTCTCGCCGAATCATCGCACCTATTCGGGCATGGTGCAGGGTCGGTTACCTAGCCCGCGTCGGGAAAACTAGCCACAGTGACCTTCAGGGGCAAGGCCGCTCAGACTGGCATGCTCATGGCCCCCTATCGACGCAGACTGAAGATACCGACGATACATCGACAACGACATCATCGGCTGATTGTGGAAGAGTTTCCATAGATATTCTTTTTTCTTAGATTGTCGCGAAGTCAGCGCTTTAGTGGACACTGGTGTGGACTATTCCAATATTAGCAAAAAACTGACCGCCCTTCTGAAGAAAGTAACGACGCCTTGGAACAGAACGCCAATTCGTACAGCTGGTGGGCATATCGTCACGCCACTGGGTATGTGCACGGCAAGATTGCAAGTGCGCGGTTGTACATTTGTGTTCAGTTTGAGCATTCTCTGGCATTGTTCTCGAGACCTTTTTATTGGCATGGATTTTCTCAGGGAGCATGTTGCTATAATTGACATTCGACGACGTCTAGTCACTTTCGCGACCACAAACGCCACAACAGCTTACACGGACCCCGGCCACTCCCGAGTGTCTTTCGCGTTATCGACGACGGTGTCACGTTACCACCCCATGCTACTGTTGTGGTTAAGGTGGCGTGAGACGGAGTGATGCACGGTGAAGCAGTCGTGGGAAGCAATCACTCGCTGTCGCCGTCTCAAAGTGTCTGCGTAGCAAGAAGCCTCGTTGATATTCGTGATGATCACTGCGACGTTTTTATCACAAACATCAGCTACGAGCACAGGCACCTTTTTCCTGGAACTGTCATCGCCTACGCCGACCCATCGCCAATATCACCGAGTGTTTTGCTTCCGAGGCCAACGGCACTGCATGATATAGTTCATTATTATTATTATTATTAATATTATTATTATTATTAATATTATTATACTCATCAGCCTATCGGTCTACAAATTAGTCAGCAAAGACTAACACACATATATGAATCAATTTCTCTCACCTAAACGACTATCATGGCGTCTTTTCTGAAGAGTGCTGCATGAAACTTCAAGAGCTCGGTCGATGGGAAAATTTCAGCTCAGACCTCTCGAATCACAGTGACCGTGCTCTCCTCCAGCATTGTGCAAGGAGCTCTCACTTTCTTAGCGCAGAGATAAGCGACAAAAATGGGGTGCACCAGCGAAGCTCTTGCACCGTAGAAGGCGTGCGATGAAAGACAGAAGACAGAAATGGGCGATTTCCAACACGAAACTGCCGCTCTTTTAATGTTAGGCCGCTTAAGGATAAGTTCGCACGGATTCCGGCTGGCCTCTTGTGCTGTGAAGTGGTGATGTCGTCATAACACGATTTTGTCTTGTTTACACATTTAATGGATGTCTCTCAGTAGCCAAGTGGACGTGTGTTGGAAGAAGAATGAGATAGCGGCCACCCGAACAGAAAGTTTAGGCGATGAAATAAAGCTTAGCTATACTGTAGACCATGTACGGCGGGATACGCTTTATTCACTGCGTGTTCTGCAAAATGCAAAGCTCATGTGGACTACTTTTTGTGAGGGCGTCATTGTCAAGGCTGGGAAGAGTTACTCGGAAAAAGTATTCAGAAATAGAGATAACCATATACATGGGTTGGAAGTTTAAAATAAAAAATACTGTGATGCAAAAGCCATTGACATAACACTTCTGAAATACTTTTGCAAAGAGATACAAGAATAAAGTTGCTGCAATGCTTTTTTACTTAGTTAATAAATGCACATATCCCACAAAGACGTGTTAACTACGGCATCATGTTGTAAACTGATTCGCAGCACATTGAAACTTGGTCTCATTCACCCAACGCCAGTAAGACACAGATTGGGTAGGAAAAGGAGTTGAAAACAGAAAGTGCGCTACTGCCCGAGTCCTCGCCAATTAGAGGAAGCTGAAATCGACAGCCCATCACATGGACACACCGAAAATTTGTGGAAATAACTTTCTTCTGGAAACAGCTTTACTGCACGTTCAGAAGCGCTGACCTAGTGAAGGGTCGAAATTTTATGTGTACTGAATACTGAATTGTCGAAAATTTGTGTCAACATTCTCCCTTAGGGTTAATAATAAAAGATCAATGGCGGCACCCCGCAATTATTGTGAGGTGGCGATGGCGAGAGTGGCGTGAGCAAAGCATCCCGGCGGCGCAGCAAATACACATGAATAGTTACAATGAACCTTCAGTTTTCTTCTGGTATGGCCATAGTGTTCAAGAACTCTTTAACATGCCCCGGCACGGTGACCTGAACCTATGCTCTGTGTCGAATCAGCGATGCTCTTCTGCTCTGACACCGCTTTCTCTGTTTTGCAGTTTTGACAGTAACCATTAGCTACTACAAAATAAAGGCTTGCTTATTGAGTAATCATGGAGTTTAATGAGTGGAATGGTGAAGTGCCGCTGAATGACAATCTGGGTGCATCCATATGTTGGTGCGTTGTAGCTTCCAAACACCAATAAACATCCCGCATACTCTCATATAGATGTTGATTAAACATTCAAATGCATATACAAAGGCACGTATCCCCTTTGTGTTATGCCAGTTTCTATAGTGTAGGGATCAACCTTACTATTTTTTTTTATTTCCCAGCTAATCGCATCCATCTGGCTGACGCATTTGCGCGATGGCAATCACTTATGAATGTCCTGTTGGACGCTTGAATAAAACACCTTTGAGTTGAAAAGGTATTTGCATACTATACAGCATTTGATATTGCTCGAGAGAATCCTTTTGTTTACATCTGTAAGTTAAGGCACGTCATTCATTGGTATGGTCTTTTTGAATTGCAATGCTGAATATAAACGGAAGTAATAAATAAACCGTGAATTGATTGGGGCCATTGTTCTTGTGAACGTTCGTTCTAGTGAAGTGCCACTACAATATTTCTGCAATTGCACTGAACTACTAAGCTTGAACATTCGTGTGCGTAGAATAGACTTCGGCGCGTGTTCTGTTTGTACTAGCTAGTGAACGCGTTCAAGCGACGGAACACGCTGGGCCAGCGCTCCCACCAGCTAACGTCTCTAAAGAAGAGACCTGACACATGGAGACGTTACGATACGCGAACAAACCAACGACGCAAGATTTCCTAAGTTCGCTCACACAGAATGAGATATGCGTCAATTATGATCACCGAAGGACTCGAATGGCACAAATAAACAATGAAAAAGTTTGAGAACTTTTCGGGCGAGTGCTTTTCCAACGCAATGGTATGGCGATAGAAACAACTATTTTTGCTGCGTCATGGCTGACACGCACTTGCAGCCCAGCCGCTCTCGATCTGGCACTGACGTGTGCTCGAGTGTGATTCATGACTGGCGTGAACGATGCGTCGTTGGCACTATAAATAAAAAGGTCGATATTTTCAAAAGACAGCACACTGCAGTGGCGGGAAAAAAAATGTGTTATGTTTAGTAGCTGAGGTGTGCTGCTGTATTACACCCTAAATAAAACGCGTGCCACCATCATACCCCTTTAAAACGACTGTTCCTTCGAAAAGCATATAATGGGGGGCTAGTTGGCAAGACATTTAGGAAAATTAGAACTATGCAAAAAACAAGACACGAGAGTAAAATGAACAGGATGACAACAGGCCAATCTGCGATCGTCCTGTTCATTTCTTTCTCGTGTCTTGCTTTTAGCGCAGTTACAATTTTTCTCAAGGACTGTAATTTATGGTCTGCTTTTAGCAGTTCAGATCGCAAATGCCACTATGCTGTGTTATGTTTTACGAACGCAGCTTGCTAAATTTGTTCAGATAGTCATAACAAAACAACGGCAGTGAATAGCCTGATTCTCATCAGTTGATTTTCTTTGGTACCTTAATAAAAGCGTAAGGTAAGTTGCATGTGGTGCATTGTCTTCACTTTGTGATTGTTTTACTCCACCTTTTTATTGGATGACAAACCTAATATTACAGCAAGCTACACTTGAAAATACTATCAAAGAGGGAGGAGGCATTTGTAATTAGCGCTTTACCGTTGAAAGCTGGCAATGGTGAGGGGGGGATTAATATGTGCACCCCAGTTCGTAATCCACGTTCTGTGACAACGCAGCTGCCAGTGGAGGTGAGGCATACGCTGATTGGATTAAAGGATGACTCTGCAAGCGTTATCGTAACAAGACGTGCACACACCACTGGCACAAGCATATAAATTACAAACAGCTAACCTTTAAAATGTAGTGAGGTTCGCATTACAACGCCGCCCCAAGCTGCAAACAGTGAAGCTTGCTGATTCTGAAGACTATTCTGGTTGCTCTCAAGTGTTTCATAGGTAATTAACGATGCTTCTACGTCGCCCCGCCACGATGGTCTAGTGGCTAAGGTACTCGGCTGCTGACCCGACGGTCGCGGGATCAAATCCCGGCTGTAACAGCTGCATTCCTGATGGAGGCGGAAATGTTGTGGGCCCGTGTGCTCAGATTTGGGTGCATGTTAAAGAACCCCAGGTGGTCAAAAATTTTCGGAGCCCTTAACTACGGTGTCTCTCATATTAATATGGTGGTTCTGGGACGTTAAACCCCACATAATAATCAAATCATGCTTCTACGTTGCTTATTGGTCGTTGCTTGGCTTTAGGTACCTGTCTATGTTGTTTATACGTTCTGTATGAGTGCGTAGAGGTTTAGGTAAGCAACAGACACTAACAGACATGACAATGTTGTACGAACTCTATTGAGAAAAAAAAATTGCAGATCCCATGAACCTTGAGAATCGACGTTATGCGAGGCATTCGGAGGGAAAATGACTGTGTTGTAACTTTTGTGTTGAGCGAAACGTTATGAAATGATGCTTCATATGTGTAAAAATGTTGCACGCACAGGCATAGGTTGAACAGTTGCACAAGATTATATAACCAGTTGTTTGTACTTGCGCAGCGATACCAACAGGAACATAAGTGTTCGTGACACCGCATGCGATAAGCTGATATGAAGCGCTGGTGCTGGCTGAACCCTTATACATAAATCAACTGCAGTGGATGGCACTGACAACAATGATATGCAGCTGACGTGATGGCTGTATCTTAGGGGTGTATATGTATTGTTTATAAAAATGGATAGCCAGCACGTCAACGACAATTGACGTTTCTCGATTATTAGGGCCTAATTGAGAAGTAGTTTCATGACCTAGCGTGGCTCTGTTATATCCATACTTGGTTGCCACGCAGAATGATGGGGTTCCATTCCTGTTTGATGCCTCAATTTTATCCTTTCCATTCGTCGGGTCCATGCTGCCAATGGCAGCTTATTATCAACGCTCACGCGTTGAAATTACTTCTCGACGTTTCTTGGTAGATACTACGGGGCAATCACATGTGGCACTGGAGAATGGCACAGACAATGGCACATATAATAGGCAATCACCTGTGGTATGTGCCACTTTCTAGCGGAAGGTGTTTCACAATGGATGCGACGAATTGTGCTTTTTAGCTGCACGTCATAATCGTCAAACAATGTTACCCTCCATTACTGATTTTGGTTCCTCCCAATGGAAGAGATAATTATGAAAGCACCCAGACGTAAGCGGCTAAATAAATAGACAGATAGACAGGCAGATAGGTGCATAGACGCCAAAGCTGCTTGCAGTACGCAAAAAAATGTTACACGTTTAAAACCAGCGTCGCGACTAGGCGTTTGCGTCTCTCATATATCTATGGGCTCGTCGTTCTTTCCATATAGCCCACAATCGCTTGGGGATCTTCTCACCCATCCCAGTGGCTATCTCGTTACCCAGTTTTCTCTCGTTCTACGTAATCGGGGGTTTGGGCCCACCGCAATCGCTTCACAGCTTTTTGTTGAGAGCACTGTGGCATTCTCCATATTTAATGAACTGCTGGTGGGTAGTGGTATTTACGTAAGTTCCGTGAGTGGCACACAATTCTTTATGATGATGACAATTTTCTTGTAAGCCGCAGAGTGACACATGCCCATTAATCAAGCGTGAAATCTATCATATACTTTGTCATAATCATAATTTCCGTCGTGTTCATCGCTACATTGTTGTCAAATAGATGAAATTCAGCTGACTGCGATTGAGCTTTCAATTTCTAAACCAAAACGCCTATATTTATAGTGTACATCAATATTTGGGTCTCTTGTATATTTTCGTGCCCAGTGAAAATGGTCTTGAAATCATTGAATAAACGAATCAGCACATAATTTCATTAGAGTTCCTCGGTCACATGTATAGGCTAACTACTGTCAACTTCAGTTTGGGACTGTTTGCTGCGAGAACACGGTGTGGAAATTTAAATTGCTGCCGTCACGCAGATGAGAACATGTTCGTTATTTTGTCGCTCATTACTCGACAATGTGCTAAGTAAAGCTGCCCCCCCCTCTACCGAAAAAAGCAGAAATAAAATTGAGCGTCTATAAATTCTTTATCAATATATTTAACGAGATCAAAGGAAGTAACGAAAAATGAAGACAGAGTAATCTTTTCTGGGATCACTTGTTGTTCCAGAGCGCGAAAACATGACATCAAAACTTCATATCCCGAAAAGTGTGACCAATTCGCTTCATTTTTCTTCTGAATACAAAAATGCACCCTGATTTCGATCATTAAATCATGCACTGCCACTTGGCCATTACCAGTGGAGAGTATGATAGAATATCATACAAACGTATTTAACGTGTGTAGGTCATTTATATAAAAACGAAGCAGTAACGATACATCGAAATCACCGAGGCAGAGGAAACCACGCCCTTCAGGTTCGTCTGGCCTCAGTGCGCGACGCACGTAATTTTGTGATGGTGAGAAAGAGGCAACAGGAAGTAGACAGCAATGACGGAGAGAAGGAAAAGCACGAATCGTCGTCGCAATTGACCACCTCGTTTGTGTTGCGATTGAAGAGCCGTAGCTAGACGTCTTTTGTCGAGCGCAGAGACATGATTGCTGTTCGGCCGTCGCCGATCCCGCAACACCTCAAACTAGCTCCATTTTGATCTTCTGGTTTCACTTGTTTTTCTTTACCTGATTTTTTTAAGTCAGATGTTTGTTGCTTTTATGCGGGTGTGATTGATCAGCCTGCTTACTTTTGTTTTGTGACATCCGTGATTCGAATCGACAAACTGGCTCGGTATTTATCTTTAGGTTGTATTTTTCTGTAGCAATGTTTACAGAGTTCACAGAGTGCGCTCTTTCGAGTAGATGTTCGTCGGCTGACTGGTTTTAAGAAACGACGGTACTCTTGAAATTTGGCATTTTATTGTTGGGGGGTAGTGCGAAATTTCTGTTGGTACCAATACCTACCAAGAAAGGCCGACCACCGTTGTTAGGGCATGCAGCGTTGCTTGCAACGAAACGAAGCCAAGGCGTAGGTTGACATTTTCGTAGGAGGAAATAGTTTGCTCAAGGGAATCGCATTAGGAATGTCAAGAAATTATTGCCGTCAACTAAGAAGCACGTGTGCTCAAAAAGGTGTCCCGTGATATTCTTATTTCTTTGTCACATGTTAACGGTGCCATGATTTTACACAAGGGGAAACAGACCTAGCAACGGGTATGCCTAGCACTTACTTTGCCATTATAGCAATCACCGTGGAAATTACACACGTGTGCGCCATTCATGACCCCTGTGGCTGCTTTGTCCTGGGAGAAACAACAGCATTGACAATGAAGAGATGCCCCCACGTTAATTATTCATAAACATACGTGTGCATGCTCGTATATGGTTACACGTGTCCCTTTATGAGAGTCTGGGAGAAATTACAACCTGACGCTTTGCTTTTATTCTATAAGTGTCGATACCATCTTGTGAACTCTCGTTGTACGTGAACTAAATTATTTTGAGTCGTTAGGACCATTTATCTGTGCCTCTGATGGACTACATGCACCATTTCTGGTGCCAAGCTGGCCAGTACTGGGATGCTCTTGTGAGCAGAATATGTATTGTTTTGCTGATGAGAAATTCCAATACTACACCCTCAGTACACTTTCGTGGAGTCATGTAGAATGAGATTTTTTTTGCTGAAATGCCACGATTGTCTAGTTGCCAAGGCACTCGGCTGCCGACCCGCAGGTCGTGGGTTCAAAGCCTGGCCACGACGGCCGTATTTTAGTTGGAGGCGAAAATGCCTGAGACCCATGTGCTTAGATTTAGGTGCACGTTAAATGACCACAGGAAGTCGAAATTTCCGGAGGCCTCCACCACGGCATATCTCGTAATTATACTTTGTTTTTGTAACGTTAAACCACACAAAAAAGAATATGATATTGTGTTGCTAACTTGTGCTGGTTCACAGTAAGTGAACCGTTAATAAAGTCATTTTTGTTCGCAAAGATGTCCAGGCGTAGAATGATTTTGCGTATAGGCATTCTTGACGCATACGGGCCAAACTTGGACAAATATAATAAATGCTCTGTGTAATAAAAGATGTGAGCGTTAATAATAATTCATAAGTTCATCTGAATCGACTCATACATCCGGAATCCACAAGACCCGATGTGCCAAGGACAGTGCCATTTTTTCATGGCCTATAAAAAGAGATCAGCGAAAATGTGCGGCTAAAGCATAGATATCGCCATTTTTCTTACGTCTGCCGAGACAGTAATCTGCATGCGCACTTCAGCCACACAGTGAACTCTCATGCAAACGTCTGCAAGGAAATATACTCTTTATATGTTTGGCCTTCAAGAGTGCGGTTGGCATACCTGTCAACACGAGCACTGACATGTTCTTTGAGCTGGGCCTGCACAAAACCCTTGACGAACTGATCGAGGCCCACAACATTGCACAATATAAGCGATTGTCCAAGTTCGAGACGGGCCAGCGCATCTTCGAATCTCTAGGCATAACATACCACACCGATTCGGGGAGAAGACGATGGTTCCTATCACGGTCCACGACCGTCTCATCGTCCCACCGCTCCCCAGGAACATGCACCCGCCACACCACGTCGGGCGCCACAACCAAAGAGCGAGTGACCTCCAAAGATTGTATGGTAACAGCGACGAAACGGTGTATGTGGACGCCACGCGATACCCAGAGGGAAGGCCTCCTCGCATTATCGCCGTTGTGAATTGCACAGGCAAATGCCTCGCGAGCGCCACGGTGCGTACGGAACACACAGAGGCGTCTGAAAGGCGGCAATTGCTATTGCACTGGTCGCAGCACCGGAAGCTGCGGTCGTGATCAGCGACTCACAAGGTGCCGCCCGTGGCTTCGCGCGTGGTCACATCTTGTGTCTGGCGGCCCGAATACTGCAATCAAGTAATGACAACAAGGACGGCGGCGAGCTTTGAGGAGCGATGGCGTCGGCGTCGCCGTCCTCGTATCTCAAAACTGAAAATGCAAATGTCTTCCTTCTGTGTACCCTGGCTCACACAAGCGTCCTGCTTGCAGGTGACCAGGCGGCCCACACCACGGCTCAAGATCCCACTCACCGAGCCAAGCTGATTTGGCGGCCGCCTTCAACTCCGAGAGTGGGGTGACGGCACTATCCACAAAACAACCACTGGAATGGTCGTGGGGTGATCGCTTGACCACATTCAATGACATTACACAACATTGCGGACAAAACAGACGCAAACACCCACCACCACACTACAAATACGACAAAAGGCAGGTCGTAACTCTGAGGTTATTACAGACCAATACGCACCCCAGCCCGGTGATCCTACGCCTGTGTTATCCTCACCTATATCCGACGGACGCATGTAAAGCATGTGGAGAAAGAGCCACACTGCGGCACATGCTTTAAGAGTGTGCTGGAAAAGCTAACGTCACTGCCACTGCTCTCTTCCCGACATATGTTAGGCAGGGATGAACTCACCACCGCGCGAGGGCACGGGCCGGCCTCCACCGCGGCGGCGGTTGCCGATCGGCGGTGTCAGCTGCGCTGCGACTGGGAGGCGGAACTAACAAGCGACGAACTGGCCAACCAGCTTTGGGCCGTCTGGCAAGCTGAAGATACCGCCCAGGTGCAAGGACTTTGAGCGGTCACCTGAGGCACCGCCATCATAATCGACGGAGAGTGGGAAAGGACAGCGGTTAATCCCTTCTGCTCCCACCTCGCCAGATAAAACTGCCAGACTTTAAATAAGCTTTATTCCTTCGTTCATTTAATCCTTCATACATATTTGGCACTTTAATTACCTGTAAATGTAGTTCGGAAGTAGACCATTGCCTCGAAGCAAGATAATTAGAAAACCATGTAATTACAGGTTGCGGGAACAATCTCTTTTCTTTTTGTCTTCAAGTGAGCCAGATACACTCAGTTACAATAGCATGCGCATATGCCGTTTCGTTTTTTCGCGGCGCCGTGTTTACATGCGCAAAGAAAAGCCGTGACTTTCATCATCTTTCACTTAAGGGAGTAAGTGCTGTCGTGTGAACTTTTGTACAAGGAGTTCATACGCGAAAGCGCACCACATAAACATGTCTTGGTTGGCCCTGATCGAGATGCAACCTTCTAGTACAGACAAATCACCGCTACACAATGCAAACCACACATACGGTTCACTTCACCGAGAGCAACGCTAAGTGAAGTAATGACTGTGCACTAAGCACAGAGGAAATAACTTGTTAGCTTCCGCACGACTGTTATCTCCAGTACATGAAACACTCCGGCTTCATTATTTGTAACTTGCGAGCAAACTCTTTATGCGACAAACATTCAACCAGCAACGCTGGTAACGTCTGTAAGCGCGCTGAAGTCACTCACTTGTAGGAACATAGTATGAGAAGTCCAGCAGAGCGTTCAGCTGAAGTGGAACTCAGAGGTAACGAAGAAGAGAGGAAACTCTTGCATTTATGCAGAGAAATGCATCACTTCCTTGAACACAAAGTATAATTCAAAAAACGTTCGCGAGCACCTGTCACGAAGTGCACGACAGCCTGTCATCTTTATGGCAACCCGTTTACACGGGAAACATGAAGCGTTTCGCATATTTTACTGCATACCCAAGTAGGCAGTACTGCTCTTGACTCGAGTCTGCCTGTTATAAGAATGTGACTTTTGCCGCTACTGCCTCGCACGAGTACGTACTAATGCTCACCGCTTCCCGGTCTTTTGTCGTCATCGCTTCTCAACGTAGAATTGGGCAGCTGATAGGCTGAGAAGAAAATAAGTATTCGCTTGTCTGTCTTTCTGCGCAATTATAATAGGATTTCATCATTGAAAGCCAACTGCCGTAAATCACATACATTTTGAGACTTTCAACTTTCCAGGTATCACATAAAGATATTTTATTACAAAAATGTGTGAAATTCGCTTGATTAAATGATTTATTTTGATGTGTTTATGAATTCACCCACGCACCTGTCTTCAGATAAATAAAGGTACACGTCTATATCTGCTTGAAGCTTCTTCAAAAAGCGCTGTAAGCAGTAAAGTGTGTGATTGTGCGTTTTTATCGTCAAGAATGAAAAGTAGAACTTAAAAAATTGCCACGTTTGCCTCATACACTCTTGAAAAAATTGAGTGACGTTCTCTCCATTTAAGGAAAAACGGCGATGTCCCCAATGTTCGTCTGCAAATGAAGAAACGTTGCTACTTTTGCCGCGAAGAATTTGCCCCATCAGAATCAAGATGGCTGACTCCAGGTTAGCGAAGCGAGTATAGGCCGAGCAAATGCATTGATTCTCGACTGATAAGAAGTACGCGGCGCTGAAAATTACAAAAAATGGTCGCGGTAAGTTTGATATTGAACAAAATGATTATAAAAACAAGCAGGCGAACCTGCGGTGATGAAAACATCGCGAAACAGAACGACAGAGGTAGTAGGTTTCGTTCGGCCAGCGAGACGACGTTCACATAGAAAGATGCCGAGACTACGAAAGCCAGGCTTGCTGTTTTATTTCTCGCAAATTCTCGTAGTCTAGCCACGTTATCTATGCGTTAAAGGCGCCGTAGTACATGAGGTGTGCCTCCAAACCGTAGACTAGATCGCAGCGAAACCATTCCGGCTCAGCAGTGCAGTTTCGATAGATAGATGTTCAATGTTATATAGGTATCTGGAAGTGTGAGAGCTCCCATCCGTGGAGTGCGCGGTAGTTGGCGCTATCTGGAGGAACTGAAAACTGACAAAAAAAATGTTGCCTGTGGCGACCAACGTAGACACAACCACATTCTCTCCAGCGGATAGTTTGTCAGTCAGTCCATTAATTTGTTACTCACTGGCACCGGATGACTATTATAGGCTGATGCAATGAATATAGCTACAAATACACTTAAGTACGCATAGTACACATACATACATATGGACTGAACTTTATGAACAGGAACACAATCAACAATGTGCCACAGCGGCCCACACTTCAACGTGTTTACAATTTTTCGCTTTATTTCATAGGCGCATACATCAAACCACAAGCGCAACCAAAACAAGCAGTAACAGTCCGACACAAACTAAAATTCTCCAAGTGCTGCCAAGGACTCTATCCTCGACAACTACTCAGGTACAGTCTCCTGAGTTTTCTGCAGTTCAACAAACTTGGTCATACATTCACGGAAATACATTCGGGCAGGCCGTGCACCCTGATCGTAATAAAAACCCGCCACACGGGCCCACCATAAAGAGTGAAGGCCACATAGCATAGTCAAATTAAAATGCATTCCCTCTTCGTCCACTATTGTCAGGAATCTTATACCATAAGAATTCAAAGGTAATTCCTTCTTTTACGTCCTTTGAAGCACAACCCAAAAATATACTCCCTCCCAACAATGTAAGAAAACTTAATTTAAATTTTCTGGTTTTTCACAGATAAGTCAATTTGTCCCCCAAGGTGAGTAAAAACCATGGTCTGCTTCAAATGTCTTGACAGATAATGTACCTGTATGAAGCTTAATAAGAAGAACTTCGCGGCAGGAGCCGCTTGCATTCTCTTCACTTGTTTAAGCACATCTTGCCCTTGACCTCCAGTGTACATGGCACGGTACAGGGGTCCAGGTAAAGCGACGACACACAAATCTTTGTACATCTTTTTGTGAGTCACTGAAAACAAATATTTATTGAAAAATCTAACAGAGAAAAACCGTACACTTAGAATATCCTTCTCAAGATACCCGCAGACAGCACCGGTCATGTCATTAGTGCTAATCACATATCCAGGTAAAGCCCGCATCAGTGTCAGTTGCCACACTGTACGTAAAAAAAGATCCCTTGTGTAGCGAAACAAAAAGACGACTTGGCGTATCAAAAGATGTGGTAAACCCAGCCCTCCGTGTTTCACTTTTCGAAACAGATTAGTTGAACTGCATCTCTCCTAGTTCGAGGCCCACACGAACACTGCGAAGATGCGATAGAGCTTCTGTATCTCTGCCCTTGAACAATGCAACACTTGATTCATATACCAAAGTCTTGAGGCAAAAAAAAGATATTACAAACAGTTGCCTTCAAAAACACTGACACATGATTACCATTGCATCTATTGACTTTCGTCCGGATTTCTTTCACTTGTTCTTGCCAGTAGTTCTCATTATACTCATATTATTCCAGTGGCACCCCAAGCTACTTGACAGGTGATGTCACCCATTTAACATTGGCAAAGTAGCCTTGTCTTGACAACTACTCTCCATGCCAGACACCCAGACACTTTCCCCCGTTTACTAGATTGCCAGTTGCATTGCCGAACCATTTAACTACAGTAAAGGTAGCGGTAACACTATCTTGATCGGTACAACAAACAGCCACATCGTCGGCATATATACGCCAGAATTTTAACTTCGGATTCTTGTAATCTAAAGCCATGAATGCTACTGTTTTAAGTTATTGCTAAGCACAACGACTCTATATATAAACTGAACAGTAGGGGAATCGGCAGGCAGCCCTGACGGACAGAATGCTTTATATTTGTTGTACCTCCTAGCGTCTTGTTGATTACCAGACGGGTTGTGCAGTTCCGGTATATCATAGATACCTCATCTCTGTTTACAGAACCAACGTTTACATGGTCAAGAATAGCAAGCAGAAGGTTGCGGGAAACACAATCAAAAGCTTTCTCGAGATCAATTTGTAGAATGGCTACCCCTCCTGGATTCACATCGCAAGACTAGAGCACGCAGCGCATCTTTTGTATATTGGTCACAATGGAGCATTCCATAATCTCGCATGTTTGGTGAGGCCCTATCAATTTTTTGATACCCCTTGAAGTCGCCATGCTAGTACTTTCATTAAAATTTTGTAATCACAATTAGTTAGTGATATAGGTCTATACGAAGAAAGTAATTTTAACTTGTATGAGTGTTCTGTTTACTTATCGAAACTGTATGTGCCTAACTAAAGGACCTAGGGAGGCCATCAAGTTTATAAGCCTGATTGAAGACATCTACGAGTACTTGGAATAATTTATTTTTAACCTCCCTATAAAAGGAATGACAAAGCCAGTCCGGTCCAGAAGATTTACCAGGGTTCATTTTATCTATAGCCCTTTCTACTTCCGTTGGCGTTATAGGTAGCTCTAAAGCTGATTTGGTGCTATCTGACAATTTCGGCATTTTGCTAAGAAACTCTCTCTTAAATGCCTGATTGGATCGACTTTACCTTACCGCGGATGCGATAGCGCAGTGTAGCAGTTATAACGTCCCTGTTTTCTTTTCTGATCACTGTCCTGTAAAATGAAATATCGAGTCAAAAAAAAAGAAAAGAACGCCTTTCTTTGGAGCAATAGAAGTGAAACTTTAACATCTTAAGGAATGAGTCATTTAGCGCATCGGTTGTAAAAGAAATTAATATTATTACCAGGGAGAGTATGGAACAAAGTACGAGAATAACTTGAGCTATTCAAGCAGCGAATCGAAATGAAATCAATAGAGAGATCTAGCGCTTTACCTTTTGAACCTAAAAAGAACGAGAAAGAGCTTAGACGGACGCTTGAGAGGCTAACAGCTTTTGAATGTGATAAACTTTGAGTATATGGTGAAAAGTTGCAAAGTATCAAACTGGGGATAGAGGTATATGAGGAGAAAAGCTATCGCAGAGCGCAAGTGCGAGCCAAAGCAACACTAATGATTGTGGATTATCGCCCGACGAAGCGTGCGCTTGAATTAAAGAAGAGTCATGCTAGCCAAAATCCTGGAGATATCATTGAAGTCAACGGATCGAAGTTTCAGACAATGAGAGCATAGGACTAGTGTTTGGCAAACACTACGAAGCACTATTTGATTCCACGTGTTTAGTCACGCAAAACAACGAAAACGCACAAGATTATTTGGCAAGGAATTTCGCCTAACCGTGGCACGATTCACAAGTAAGCTTTGATGAGCTTTTTTTTTTTACGTTTCGTGGCCGTGCTACAACATGGGCACACATAAATATATTGTATCTGAATCATAGACGGTCAGAAGTTTAGCAACGAATGCTCAATAATGAATGGAATATTTACTAGAGCTTATCAAGTTTCCGCGAAAACGATGACCCAGAGCCATGCATAGAATGCCAACGGCATTCCGAAGGCTGCGCCACCTCTTGACCACTGCCACAGATACCTTTTTTTGTTGTTGTTGTTGTTTTTGTTGTTGAAGCCGCCGAGAAGGCAAACGCTTGCCGCGCGCTTGCCATTTCAGAAGTTCCATTTTTTTGTTGTTGTTGTTGCTGTTGTTGTTCTTCTTCTTCCACTTGTTACTGGAAGTGGGCGCAGCATGCAGGCCAGACTTAGTCTCCTTCGTCACGTCGACTTCATTTAGTTGTTTCGTGTTAACTTTTGCGTATAATCTATTTGCGTGCTTACCACAAGTGTGACTGTTAGGCATGGATAAAGTACACTGCTAGCCCTTGATTGTCAATGTTTTTGATGCGATAACGACCGTCCCAATGCTGTACACGTGCGTTAAAATGCCGGTAGTGCTAGAGAAATAAGAGATGACCTCGCACCCGACGGTGTTCTTTTGTGAGCGATGGCAGTGGCTGTTGGCGTTGCGCCAGCTCGATTACTTGAGTGGAGAAACTAGCACTACAGTGCGCGAATTTCCTCTAACTATATAGCATGCTGTGCCTACATACTACTTCTCTGCTTCAGATGCGTCTCACGATTCACCTCGCGTGTCAACTTGCGGTCAATGTGCGTGCCACAATTGTGTTGTTAGCGTGTGGCTGTGTTACCATTACTCTGGCTTTGGAATACTCTTTCCACAAAGGTGAGTGAGAGTGTTAGTATTTACCTGCAGCGCACAGCTGTTACTACAAGTGCATTTTGTGTTGAGTTTCACGCGACAAAGGATAATCATGTGGACGAGAGAGGCATACTGCTCGCGTGTATATTTGCGACCTTGCTCTCAGTGCTGGAATGGGCAATTCAAAACACATGCGATTGAGAGTTTGGTTCAATTGACAAAAGCCATTGATTTACTTTTCAGAAAAGTGTAGTTATGATGATGTTTAAAACGTTTTAATAAATGTAACCCAGTCTGGCAAATAAACGCTCAGTGAAGCTTTGCAGCTCGTTTCCCTTTGTGTTTTCACCTGCCGTGGTATACACCAGAACACAGCGAGATCAGTGATTGCTGCCCAATCTAAAAGCGCGGCGAAGCAACACTCTCGACTGACAGGTGAGCAGACGCTCTGCAAATCAAACGCGATACTTCACAACTCGATTCCGGCTGTAAGCATGTTTTGGGCTGTTCCTGTGCTGGAAGTTTATGCTGATGTCGTGTGAAACGTCGAGGAGACCTTCCTCGACAGTCCGGAAAGTCTTCAGCACGTGCATTTCAGACTACGGAAGCAGCTTCATCAGGTACACCTACTACTGCGATTGAAAGAAACGCGAACAGCGGAAAGCGTTGCTTTTGACTCACTCGAACCGCGGCGTACCTTGGCTGTGACAAGGCAGAATTTGTGCAGTAAGCCAGCAACAACGTAGCGCTAGAGTCTGGTTCCAACTTACGCTCATGCACTGCATGTGTATCAATTATCAGTCCTGCCGGGCACTCGGAGCACACGCGCGGTGCAAAAGTGCAGCCAGAACAAGATTTTAAAATGCTACGGTGACGCCGGCCGAAAGAACATGTAGATTCGCCTAGTAACAGTTAAGGCACGTCACAGTTCGACCGGGTCGAAAGTCGTGCAGTCCGCGCCATTCACGCATCGCGATAGTAGGCCGTTGCAGTTGTACTAACCATGCGCGGTGCGTGCTTCCACGCGTGAGTCGTAATACGTATATCCTAATATTGACATGTGGCCTGCGATAGAGTACGGCAATAGTTTTGTGCCCCATAGTACAGACATACTGCACGCAAATCGCTGCTGTAAATAGAAACAGCTAGACTGACGCTTGAATAAACACAATAAGTTTACTTACTCGTACGCTTCACAGGGCTCATAGTTTTTCCTGCTGATTGCGATTATATGCTAAGGCGGCGGAGCTAGGAGTTTTTCGTTGTGGACGGAAATCTGTGCCATCGCGAAATACCGCACCGGCACGATTGCCGCAATGCGCTGTGAACTTCACATGCAGTGCTCGGCCATCTCTTCCTCTTGCGCTAGTTGCTGTTGCAACAGATAACAGCGCAGTGGTACCCAGCTGACATTTTATAACCAGGCGCAGCGTGAACAGGCGCTTTTTCGTATTTTAAATTCCCAGAGCCACTGCATTCTATGCTGGCGAGGCGCGCCTTGGCGGATGCAAACAAATATTGCGTCTCTGAGAGCGAGGTTATACCGCCGAAGGCACCTGGGTTCGCGATAGGCGGGCTCTCGTCTATACCATAGCCTCATTGGGTGTCGTATGACTATGCTGGTTGGTGTATTTTCGACTCCAGGCCACAGCAGCCGTATTGCGGTAGGAGGAAAATACAAAGAACACCCGTGTGTTTATGTTTGGATTCACGGCAGGAAAATCCAGTGGGTTCAAATTGATCCATAGACACAATTCACGGCGTGCCTAATATTCATATGGTGGTAGCGGCACGCATAACTGCAGCAATTGTACATGATCGTGCGTTAACGCATGGAATATGCAGTGGCATCACGTTTTCTAGAATGTTGAAAAACGAACTGCGATGTTTTTTTATGCGCCTCGTTGAATTGATGAATGCCACTGCTGCCGTGCGAAACTAAAACAGGGATGCTAACCAACTATGTCAACATCGAAGAAATCCATTATTTTTGTACAGTGTAAGGTAATCGATAAAGCAAGGCTGTTTAGAAAAGCAGAGCTCTTCGTATTCGTGACAAATCGGTAGCATGAAACAACACGAGACACACACGGAATTTAGGGGAGCATCGTGCAAGTGCCTGGCGATCAAAAAAGAAGGCTTTTACACTACACTAATTATATAAAAGTATAAACGTCACTTCTGCATTGCTTGCATCAATCGTAGCTAAAATAATCACTCGCTACTGGTTCGGATCCCGGCTGCAGCGGTTGCATTTCCGATGGAGGCGGAAATGTTGTAGGTCCGTGTGCTCAGATTTGGGTGCACGTTAAAGAACCCCAGGTGGTCTAAATTTCCGGAGTCCTCCACTATGGCGTCTCTCATAATCACATAGTGGTTTCGGGACGTTAAACCCCACATATCAATCGATCAATCAATCGCTCGCTACTGGCCGCAGCCGGCTAGGTTCGGCGTGCGCATGCTCTATTCCCTCATCCTACTAGCAGGCTTTGACTATTTGCATGGTGGTTTAAAAGACCATTGTCATTTATTTAGTATCCCATGGATATAATGTCTTTCAATGGATTAAAAAATGAACGCAATTCATTTTTATTTGATTGATATGTGGGGTTTAACGTCCCAAGACCACCATATGATTATGAGAGACGCCGTAGTGGAGGGCTCCGTAAATTTCGACCACCTGGGGTTCTTTAACGTGCACCCAAATCTGAGTACACGGGCCTACAACATTTCCGCCTCCATCGGAAATGCAGCCGCCGCAGCCGGGATTCGAACCCGCGACGTGCGGGTCAGCAGCCGAGTACCTTAGCCGCTAGACCGCCACGGTGGGGCGCAATTCGTTTTCATTTTGAAGGCTTGTACGGTTGGTTGTTTTTATATTCGTAAGACTGGCTGTGACACACTAAAAGGAACAGCACGAGCTCAACCATCTGGTGTAGTTTTATTATTCGCATGTTTGCGGAAATATAATGATTATTGTATCTGGCAAATACAAACTGAGAATCGTCATTTCGCAAAACCTTATGTGAAGCAGAAAGCAGTGTGCATTTCACTATGATTGCTCGTTTCTGTACTACAGCGGAAACTGAGGGTGACCATATGTCGAAGGGAGAGAGGCGGGTAATTCAGCAGCGACATTTCAGAGCATGGTTCTTTTCCTCGCCCCTTTTCTACCATTTTTTCAGAATTGAGGCCCCCGGCCAGGGGCCGAAGAAAACGAGTAACAAATGTTGTGATATTTTCATTTTTAAAGTCTTTTTTCATGAATAAAAATATAATTTCCCTACAGTAAACGAACAAAGCCTTTTGTCGCCATAGCTGTCCCGCTCTACATTTCACCTGCGTCCGTCAAAATTTGATGTTCTAACTTCTTTTTCGTGAGGTAATGTTCTTTAATAACCTCGTTTAAAAACAGATGTAACGCAACAGATGTAATTTCTAGCATGGAAACAGATGTAACGAAAGAGAAAACGGCAATATACTTGAAAACAAACATGCTTGTTTTGCCGTCAAAAGTACGCATTATCTTTTTATGAAAATAACAATACGTAATTCGGTTAAAAAATGTCCCCGGATCTGCACGTTACACCGCAAATCTCCTCGAAAGACGATAGTCTTGCCTTTGAAGAGAGTGAACAAAACGTTTATTTGATGTTCTGTGCTCGGTGAATGGTATTCTGGAGGCGATGCGTTAGAGTGCCTCGAGGGAGCAGCGGAGCCGAACAAGCGCATCGAGGCGCATTACACTCGAGTGCCATTAGGCAGTTATCGTAGAAAACGAAGGAAGGCGTGCAAGATACGTGCCATTCTCGAAAGCGATGAGGTGTAGAACGCAAAGCGCCGGACAAGTGCCACCACTGTGTCGCCTTAGCAAGGCGTTGGTAACACTTGCCTTTTTGAGCATCACGTTGCACTGTGTCAGCACAGTGTGATAAACGCTACGGTCCTTACCCCCGTATTCAGAAACGCTCCTCGACTTGACTTGCACCCTTCACTTCACAGAGTTGGGCGCTGTGCCACAGCTCGGCTCAAAATGACGCTGTGCGATTTGAGAATCACAGCAGATTATTGCTGATATGCAGTGACTTGCCGTCCCTAGAAATGGCGCCCCCATCGGCTTTCTCAAGCGAAGGAGAAGCGTTGATTGAAGGGACGTTCTAGAATACGGGGGTTAGAATCACTAGTGTGTGCACTCTAGTATAAATGCACACATATGAAACATCGACGTGTTGTTATAGTACCACAGATATGCGTAATAATTGCTTTCTTAATTAATATTCGCACAAGTATGAACGCTGATCCTTGAGCAATATTGGTGGGCACTGCAGATGGTGTGGCCGTTTGAAGTATCGTAAAGGATGGACAAACAGACAAATGTACAGACACACAGACAGACAGACAGACAGACAGACCAAAAATTTTTCGTTGAAGGGCCCCAAGAAAGACTATCGTCTTTAAAACACATAACGTTTCGTCTGTGGTGGTTCCAGATGCGTCAGTCCAAATGGTCTCCTCACAACGCACCTCTTGTTTTGTGGTGAAGTGGAGTCTGAGGAGAGTGGCGGTACGTGCGCTTCGCTTCGTCGTCGCCTTGCAGTCTATTTTAACAAGTTTTGGCAGGACGCGCTCACAAAAAAAACGTGAATTTTATGCTATATTCTGCACTGACATAGTACACTACATCTATGCATGGGGATGAGTGGGCGACGCGTTGCGTTAAGTTTCAAACACAACTTACACAGCTCCAGCGTTGCAGTAAATTGAAAGACCGAGTTGACTTCAGCTTCTTTGAAAAAAAAGGCGAGACTTCTGTGCTTTACACTCACCGAACTGCCTACTGTGCGGGAAGAACAAAACTGAAGCTGTAGAAGAAGATTCGTAGACAGTTCGCTGGCTAACGCGATCTAATACGAAGCCTGTACTTCCCGCAATTCCTATGAGGGTACACCATGGTAGCGCCAGATTCTTTTCTAGGTATTATTGTATAACTCTAAAATTTGTTGATGTCGTTTTCCACCCATGAAGCTTTCTATAATATTTCGTACGCCCTAACCCTCCCAAACAAATATAATATATAATTATTATGAGTAAACGTCTCACTTGATAAGGTATTGTCTAAGACATTTTGATGCTTCGTTTGGTCGCGTTTTACTCATGCCGCATGCCTGAATTGAAAAAAAATATTCTGCTTGGGCAATGTGCACCAAATGTATGAATTTTTCGGCGATAAGTAGCCTGTACTATAAAGTAAGAAACTAAATACGTACGTTGCAGTACTGACGTTGGAGTAACTTCATGCACGGATCCAAAACTTTAGCCTAGCAGAATTCGCCCCTTTTCGACGGGTCACGAACACACGAGCACCAGCCACGTTATAATACTCCCTCGACTAATGCAAGCAATGGCAAACTTTTACAGATAAAAAGGTAGACAACTACCGGCACCAATTTCTGAGATAGAGAAACAAAGAAAAATACTCTTTGTATTAGCTACAGAAGTCAACACTCAAAATGTCTTGTTTTGCCCCTTGTACATTTTAATTTTACCTCACTTTACCCACCATTTGTAATGCATTTTTGTGTGTTAGGCTAAGTGCATATGGTTGCACGGAAACACTTTCCCTGTTCTGTTTCGTGGTGTTACCCGATTAAATACTAGAAATATTGTCATGTTGCAGTGCTCAAAGCACAAATTTTAAGTGCACTTATTTTTTTACAAATGCTGCCACAGAAATCACGATTTCTCCTAGACAGCAATTTATTAGATTCATAGAGATAACGTTAAAAATTACCCTTACAATCACAATTCAATTCCCATCACTCCAATTCCTCGTTTGATATTATCATCTCAGATAGCGTACATGGAGAAAAAGAAGCAAATGCCGCTCGCTAATAAAGATGGATGATGCGACACAGAAATTTCCATTCCAGCCTTCCTCCTCTAAATCCACTTTGGCGGCAGAACAAAGTACACGAAGTCGAAGCAAATGAGGTAATCAAATCTGTGCTTTATGCGCAGCAGCCCGAACTTGTTTTTCTCATGTTGTCTGAGAGAGTTACACCGCTCTTGAGGAGGATACTACGAGACCTCGTAAGCCAAAAAGCACGTGTGGCACTGGCTGTAACAATTGTAGATTGGGAATGGGCCTTTACAAACTCGGCTGAATCAGCCTGAGTATCACTAACAGTGGTCTGAAAAGGGAGCAGTCATCACTTCCTTTAGGCTGCTTAACTTCGGGAGTTGGTGGCAGTCCGTTCGCACTATTTTGTTCTTGCAGTAGCGACGTGACGGAAATACATAAAAGCCAGAGGTATAGACGAATGTTTGCTAGAGACAGTGTGCATTCTCCTATACTTGCGGCCATCTCCTGTCCTATTCGGTGCCGCAAGCCTTTTATGTCGAACGCAGGGTGTCTGCGTTGAATTATTTGTGGGTTTGCTTTCGACACGCACCTTGAGAGAGGAAAGCCGATTAACCATGCATTCTTGGCAAAGGAAGTATAAGAGATGTTGGAACACTGATGAACTAGAGGAGACGGAAGCATGCACTCGCTATTCATTCATGACTACTGTTTTTACAAGGGAGTTTTTAGCACTGGTGCGTAACTTCAATTATATCTGTCTGACGTGGTACCAGCATGCACTGTGCCTACAGTACAAGCATTTATTAGGTGTATAAACGGAACTGGCGTTTGAAATCTCAAAAAGAAATCAGCTTGTGGTATCATAATAAGCTGTATCTGTTTGCCTCAATAAAATAAAGCTTTTGACCCTGTCAGCAAATGAGATTTTGCACATAATGACTTTGGCTACAATGCAATGTAAATAAACCAGCTATGAACAACTAAGTCACGCTGTCATTTAAAAATATCAATCAGTTTTGGGAAGACAGTAGCCCAATCCGCGGGAAATTTCGTGACCTGAAAGCTTTCGTAAAATATGCTGCTGAAACAAAACTATGCAGATAGACTTTCTTAGTCATAAACTCCGTGTTCAGACGCGAGGGACACATACTTGCAGAAATAATATGCCTTCAAAGCAACTCTTTGTCGGAATAAAATACAAGACTAAAAAATTACCCCAAAAACCTCGGGAAGTGCGAAGCAGCAGTGTATCCCATACGTACAAATTAATGCCAATGAGAAGACAGCGTCCTTTCATTGCTATAGACAGCATCACAGACATGATCTAAAGTGTAAACAGTCTTTCCTGAGCAAACGCGCCGCCTTATTTGCCTCTTGGAGAAGCGCAGGTGGTGTAGCCTTTCGCTGGCGAGCCCACATTCTCAGTAGATTTTCCCGAGTGAACGACAGAATAATTTTCCACTCAAGTTGCCGTGCGGGGCTACATCAGGGGACCCCATGAGGGGCTACGAATGCGGTGCGTTGTGAGAGCCCAGCTAACATACGTGGCAAACGTAACTGTGTCAAACACATCGAATTTTGGTGTAGTCACTTTGGTGTACCGTTTCCTGTAAGGATTATTCCTTTCTTACATTTATCACTCTATTTACCCTGTTCTTCTGGTGCCTTCATTTTCTACGGAAGACTGAGATTAAGCACAGTGAGTTGGTAGACGGGTTTCTTTGTGATATGTGGGAGCTGAAAAGAAGCGGGAAAAAAGAAGGTCGTTTCACACAATTCGAAGTCTTCGTCAGAACAGCAAACACGCTGCATTCTAATCTTCACCAGAAACGCGAGGACGGCCATTCACGCTGCTTACAGGCACCTAATAATGCAGCATGTAGTTTTCGTGGTTGTAATGTAGTCTCATGTATTGAAACGGACGCTGTACTTTATGCTGTATGTTTAGTTGCAGAGGAAAATTTGGTGTATCCTATGTACCTTAGAAATTGACGTTATGAGAAGCATGCACATGGAATGTCACCATCTTGTGATGTTCTTATTGAGCGACAAGATTTAAAATGACACTTAACATATGTACGCATGTTACATGCACAGACATATGTTGAACAGTTGCAGATTATTCTATAACCAGTTGTCCGCCTCTGCGCAATGGTGCCAACTGGAACATAAGTATTGAAGACACCAGAATCCATAAAGTTATAAGAAGCACAGGTGCGCGCGAGATAGGTAGGCCTGGACACTGCTACATAAATCAGCTTCAGCGGATGACACGTAACTAGAATTGACGTAAGCACAACGTGAAGGCTCTATCATAGGAGTACATAGGTAATGTTTACAAAAGCAGATAGTGAGCACTGCAACCACAATGGACATTTGAGCATTAGGGGGTGATCAAGGTCCCAAAACTACCATATAATTATGAGATACACTATAGTATAGGGCTTCGGAAATTTTGATCACCTGGGGTTTTTTAACGTGCACACAAATCCGAGGACACGTAACTAAAACATTCAACCTCTATCAAAAATGCACCCGCTGTCGCCATGATTTAATCACGTGACCTGTCCGCCAGCAGCCGACAGAATTTACATTTCACAAATATTTTGGCGTGTTCAACAAGTAGTCCCTAGACATGGTGTGGCTCTAAAGTAGAGTAGTTTATTGCCACGCAAAACGCTGGGGTTAGATTTCTGCTGGGACCCAGACATATATTCTGTGTCTTCGTCGAGTCAGCTCTGCCGATGTCCGCTGTTTTTTACCACTCAAGCGTTGAAATTAACCATCTGTTCTTGCCGTTCATGGGTAGGCTTAAGTGTCAATCGCCTGTGGCACATACCCACGTACTGGTGGCACATACCCAACCGTGCGTACGTGCCACCACCTGGCGGAAAGCGTTTGACGATGTACGTGACGGATTTGTGACATCATTTATGTCTTGTCTAATCTGTTATATTCGTAAAACCTTATGACCCCCTACAAGTCTAACTTCGGTTCATGCCAAGTTTAGATGGTGATCATGAGAGTACTCTGACGTAAATAGATAGATAGATAGATAGATAGATAGATAGATAGATAGATAGATAGATAGATAGATAGATAGATAGATAGATAGATGGCAAAGGTGCTTACAGTACGCAAATAAATGCTTAGCATTTCATATACGCCGTTTGTCTTCAAATGGCGAATGATTTTTTGAATCAGAGATAAAGCGCTTGTTTTAATAAACAAGACCACAAAAGCAGACACACTAAAGAGCATCAAACCACTCATCGAACTACGCTACGCGACGCCACACAGGCTGATAATAGTATTTGCCACACTCGCCGCCATGGCTGTAGGTGGCGCTGACTGACACTCCCACGTTTAAATTTACATTTACAGTTAAGCTTAACACAGAAATTGAGAAACTCATGAAGTGGTGTAATTCTTGGCAAATGTGTGTAAACTATCAAAAAAGTGTGGCCATGTCGATAACAAATAAGAAGTGTCCCCTTGTTTACAATTATACAGCTGATGGAAACATCCTAAATCGAGTAACAGAGTACAAGTATCTAGGCTTGCATATATGTAGCAACCTCCACTGGGATCGACATATCGACAGAATGTCTAATAATGCAATGATGAAATTACATTTTTTGAGACGTTCTCTTCGCTATTCATGATACGACACTAAAATTCTGGCGTACAAATCTCTTATCCAACCCATTTTGGATTATGGAAACATTATCTGGGATCCTTACACCAATGTCAATATCCATAAACTAGATAGAATCCAAAACAAGGCTGTCCGATTTATTTTCAAGAAATACGGCCCAACATCAGTCTCTGAATTAGTTGCCAAAGCGGGATTCAAACGGACTTCAGAAAGAAATAGAATTTCTCGTTTGTTGTTCTTCTTTAAGATAGTTACTGGTCGAATGAATAGTAACACAGGTGAATACTTAAAGTTCTCTTCCGGTTACTCTACCAGACAACGTCATAAACACACTGTCGTTCCTTTCCAGCCCAATAATAATACTTTCAAGTATTCCTTTCTTCCGCGCACTGCCAAAGAATGGAATGAGCTTGACAGCAAAATTATTGAAACAGACAGTATCGAGGCATTTGAAAAATTTATATCTGACTAGTGTTTTTTTTTCTTCGTGAAACATTTTTTATGTTGTTTGAAGTGCTTTGTTCGGTGTTGACTGCAGTATTGTACTGTTGATTTTGTTGTACTATGTACACCCACTCTGCTATGGCCCCAAGTTGGGGCTAGCAGTATTGCTAAATAAAAAATAAATAAATAAACTGAAGCAAAACTGCGATTCGGCCTAGTTGGAATCTATCCATCCTGAAAATGTATGCGCAGGCGAACAAGGACAAAGAAAGGAATACAAACTGGCGCAATCTAACAACTGATTTATTAATCGAAAAACATTGACTCTTTTTTTAACCCTCGGAACAGCGCTCCCTGGTGACCTAAAAAAACACACAATGCACTGCGCACTTACGACAACGATAACAAAAACATAAAAACGATAACAGTTTCATTGATTGACAGACAGGAGCGCGATTTCTTTTGTTAGTAAAGCTACTGAAGGGTGGCTAACACAGTTGTCTTTCTGCTTGTCTATATGATATGCCTCCATTATCTCCCTTGACGTCTTGTTTCTACTCCTATACAGCAAGGTAGTGTCGCTAAAGCAAGGAGAGCATGCGCACTCATTGCAATGCATTGCCAAATGGGTTACAGGCCGACCTTTCAGGCTTGACATATGCTCTCTTAGCCTCGTGTTAATGCACCTGCCAGTCTGCCCTATATACACAACCGCATGATAAAGGTATGCAATACACCACACTGTGTGCACATTCAACAAACCTGAGCTTATGTCTTATGCTACATCTCTTATGTGCGTTGGTCCCTCTGTCGCATTTCTGGTTGACCAACGCGCACACTCCTCCTATTTTGTTTTTGGCCGAAAACACTACTTTCACATCATACTTTCCAGCCACCTTTTTTAATTTATGTGAAAGCCTATGTACATAAGGGACCGCTACTACCTTAGAGCTAGAACCAGTCATCCCACCTGTTTCCAAACATGGCGCCGTTTCCCGTCTGAGCTTCTTTAATAACCTAGTACCTACGGCCAACATCACAGAGAATGGGTACCCCTCGTCCTGGAGCCTAGAGACCTGTTCATGAAACGACGCATGAACAGTATGGAAACAGGATTTAACCAATGCAGACCGAAAACAATTTGTTATAATTCCATTCTTGACCAGCTTAGAATGACATGAAGCGAAACTCATAAGCGGCTTTCCTGCCCTAGGCGAAAAGGTCCAACACACATGATCTGACAAAAAGTCCAGCTTCAAATCCAAAAACTGTAGCTTATTTTCAACCGGTACTTCTGAAGTAAATGTCAACCCCTTTCCTAGAGAATTAAAAGCATTCAATACCGAAACCCTGAAGTCCTCTTTGTGCACATCGCACCCCAACACCAAGTAGTCATCGACATACCTGAAGACCTTGTAGACTACACCTTGTAGGCAAAACGACAAATCTCTATCTATGCTGCTCATGAAAATGTCACTAAGGACCGGCGCTACCTTAGACCCAATGCATACCCCCTTCGCCTGGATGAACGTTTTATCCCCGAACCCCACGTGAGTGTTCTCTAAATAAAAGCTCAGAAGCTCAAGAAAAGACTCGACGGGCATACCACAGGTGTTGCGAAACGTCACTTCATTATTTTCTGTTATGCACTCTAGGACACAATGCATTAAAGGCACATGCGGCAACGAGTAATACAAGTCCTGAGCGTCAATGCTGATACCCCAACTGTTTTTTCTGTTATCTGATGCAAAAAACCCCGTGAGACCCTCAGAATTAGCCAGCAGAAAAGGGTCATTTACTTTCAACGACTTCAACATCTTTTGCAGATACCCCGCAACTAGCTTCTGCCACGCCCCTTTTTCTGAAACAATAGGCCTAAAAGGAACCTCCTGCTTATGGGTTTTTGCTGTGAAAAACACCTTCAATTCCAATCCCTTTGAATTCCCAACATCCGACGCAAGTTTTTCTAAGTTGCATTTCCTTAATAACTCGACAGCCTTCCTCTTCACGCTTTCTACATTCACATGACATTCTTTAAAGCACTTTTGAATTGCCGCAGAGGCTTTATCTACATACATAGTCTCCGGTAGAACAACCAAAAAACCTTCTTTGTCCGCTTGAACAACTCTTAAGTTGTTCTCAACCAAATAACTAGCAACCCTGTGGACAAGCTATCCCTCACAAGAGACATTGCCCGGCAAGTACCCGAAAAGGAAAAAGACAGATGTGTAGTGGAATGTGTGGACGTTGTCGCCAAAGCTTCGGTAAGCACCACGCCTTGCCGTAATGTCGCTCGGGTTGCTAGTTATTTGGTTGAGAACAACTTAAGAGTTGTTCAAGCGGACAAAGAAGGTTTTTTGGTTGTTCTACCGGAGACTATGTATGTAGATAAAGCCTCTGCGGCAATTCAAAAGTGCTTTAAAGAATGTCATGTGAATGTAGAAAGCGTGAAGAGGAAGGCTGTCGAGTTATTAAGGAAATGCAACTTAGAAAAACTTGCGTCGGATGTTGGGAATTCAAAGGGATTGGAATTGAAGGTGTTTTTCACAGCAAAAACCCATAAGCAGGAGGTTCCTTTTAGGCCTATTGTTTCAGAAAAAGGGGCGTGGCAGAAGCTAGTTGCGGGGTATCTGCAAAAGATGTTGAAGTCGTTGAAAGTAAATGACCCTTTTCTGCTGGCTAATTCTGAGGGTCTCACGGGGTTTTTTGCATCAGATAACAGAAAAAACAGTTGGGGTATCAGCATTGACGCTCAGGACTTGTATTACTCGTTGCCGCATGTGCCTTTAATGCATTGTGTCCTAGAGTGCATAACAGAAAATAATGAAGTGACGTTTCGCAACACCTGTGGTATGCCCGTCGAGTCTTTTCTTGAGCTTCTGAGCTTTTATTTAGAGAACACTCACGTGGGGTTCGGGGATAAAACGTTCATCCAGGCGAAGGGGGTATGCATTGGGTCTAAGGTAGCGCCGGTCCTTAGTGACATTTTCATGAGCAGCATAGATAGAGATTTGTCGTTTTGCCTACAAGGTGTAGTCTACAAGGTCTTCAGGTATGTCGATGACTACTTGGTGTTGGGGTGCGATGTGCACAAAGAGGACTTCAGGGTTTCGGTATTGAATGCTTTTAATTCTCTAGGAAAGGGGTTGACATTTACTTCAGAAGTACCGGTTGAAAATAAGCTACAGTTTTTGGATTTGAAGCTGGACTTTTTGTCAGATCATGTGTGTTGGACCTTTTCGCCTAGGGCAGGAAAGCCGCTTATGAGTTTCGCTTCATGTCATTCTAAGCTGGTCAAGAATGGAATTATAACAAATTGTTTTCGGTCTGCATTGGTTAAATCCTGTTTCCATACTGTTCATGCGTCGTTTCATGAACAGGTCTCTAGGCTCCAGGACGAGGGGTACCCATTCTCTGTGATGTTGGCCGTAGGTACTAGGTTATTAAAGAAGCTCAGACGGGAAACGGCGCCATGTTTGGAAACAGGTGGGATGACTGGTTCTAGCTCTAAGGTAGTAGCGGTCCCTTATGTACATAGGCTTTCACATAAATTAAAAAAGGTGGCTGGAAAGTATGATGTGAAAGTAGTGTTTTCGGCCAAAAACAAAATAGGAGGAGTGTGCGCGTTGGTCAACCAGAAATGCGACAGAGGGACCAACGCACATAAGAGATGTAGCATAAGACATAAGCTCAGGTTTGTTGAATGTGCACACAGTGTGGTGTATTGCATACCTTTATCATGCGGTTGTGTATATATAGGGCAGACTGGCAGGTGCATTAACACGAGGCTAAGAGAGCATATGTCAAGCCTGAAAGGTCGGCCTGTAACCCATTTGGCAATGCATTGCAATGAGTGCGCATGCTCTCCTTGCTTTAGCGACACTACCTTGCTGTATAGGAGTAGAAACAAGACGTCAAGGGAGATAATGGAGGCATATCATATAGACAAGCAGAAAGACAACTGTGTTAGCCACCCTTCAGTAGCTTTACTAACAAAAGAAATCGCGCTCCTGTCTGTCAATCAATGAAACTGTTATCGTTTTTATGTTTTTGTTATCGTTGTCGTAAGTGCGCAGTGCATTGTGTGTTTTTTTAGGTCACCAGGGAGCGCTGTTCCGAGGGTTAAAAAAAGAGTCAATGTTTTTCGATTAATAAATCAGTTGTTAGATTGCGCCAGTTTGTATTCCTTTCTTTGTCCTTGTTCGCCTGCGCATACATTTTCAGGATAAATAAATAAATATACCCAATAAAGTGGCTTGGAAGATGGCCATCGTTGCAGCTCAGTGGTAGAGCATCGAAGGCGTTATTCGAACGTCGCAAGCTCGGTTCCTGCCCATGGCGTTATCTTTTCACCCACTTTTCTTTCTTCACTTTTACCTTACAATTCGGCCTAATAACCTCCCCTATACTTTATTGGCATTATTGTCTGTTAGACTTCAAGAATATTGTGTCAAAACACGGAAAAACGAGCCCTTAAGTACACGCTTTTTTCCGTTACTCATTAACGAGAGTCTCGTACTCGCAGGCTTGGTGCCTTAGGTTATATACGAGGGACTATTGGCCAGCTACCAGCTCGTCATAAGTTCAAGTGCTACGCGACGCCACACAAGATCAAAAAAAAGTCTGCCACACTCGCCACCATGGCTACAGGTGGCGCTGAGTGACACTCTCACGTTTAAATTCACATATATAGTAATAAATATGCTGGGAAGATAGCCGCAGTGGTTGCTGAGTGGTAGAGCATCGAACACGGTATTCGGTAGTCGCAAGTACGGTTCATGCCCCTGAACTTTATCGTTTTACCGACTTTTCTTTCTTCTCCTTTACCTTACGTTTCGGACTAATAACCTCTCTTACACTTTCCTTGGCATTATTGACTGTTAGATTTTAAAAAATATTGTGTCAAAACACAGAAAAACGAGCCCTTAAGTAAACGCTTTTTTCCGTTGCTCATTAACGAGGGTCTCGTGCTGGCGGACTTAGCTTGTACACGAGGGAGTATTGGTCAGCTGCCTGCTCATGATAAGTTCACGTGCTACGCGACACCACTCAAGCTCATAAAAGATTGTGCCACACTCGCCGTCATGGCTACAGGTGGCGCTGAGTGACACTCCCAAGTTTAAATTCACATATATACCCAACAAAATGGCTGGAAGGATAGCCGTCGTGGTAGCTCAGTGGTAGAGCATCGAACGCGTTATTCGAAGGTCAGAAGTTTGGTTCCTGCCCACAGCAAGTTATCTTTTCACCCACTTTTCTTTCTTCACTGTTACCTTACGATTTGGTCTAGTGACCTCCCCTATACTTTCCTTGGCATTATTATCTGTTAGATGACACGGGTGGAAAGCGAAAAAGAAGAAGTGCGTTCGGGCATAATTCTGTTTTGAGCAACTTCCGTTCTTTTCTCAAACTGTCAGAATTTCTGACTTTCTCTGAACAAGCTGAACGAAGGACGTAACCCCCAGGGATGGAGGACCATCCATCCAATGAGACCGCGGGCCCCAGCCGTTTGCCTAATGATAGACCGAAGGTGGGTAAACGCGTTGGCGCATCTGCTCCTTGTGATGACTCCACCGACAGCTCATCAGTGGAAGAGATGGAATCAGAAGTCGACTTCAGGACATTCAATACCCGCTGGTTGAAAAGGAAACTTCGCAGGACGTCATCAACAATGGAGCCACAACCGGTGCTAGACAAAGGCAAGGGATGTTTCACCATCTCATATGTACTCATATCTACATCAGACAACCTGAACTCGCTCAACAATTGGCTAATTATTTCAACCGAGTTACACCTGCTCAAGTGAATGAAATTTGCTTAAATAGCAGGAAAAGCATATTGTCAGTTGATGTAACAAACGAAACCATTCTTGCCATGACGCAGCTCGGAAGTCTTTCAGTTCGCGCGTTCCTCGCTCATGGGAAAAGAACAACGACTGGCGTGAAAAATGACGTCGACACTGATATCACAGACGCTGACCCCCAGAATCTCGTGACGTCGACAATCAGAATCGTGACCGTACGCCGCTTCGGCAGTCTTGCTGCATCAAACTAGTATTTGATTCTGAGACTCTGCCTCCTAGCGTGAAGGTTGGATACGCGAGACATCCCGTGCACCCTTACAAGCCACGGCTTTTGCAGTGTCACAAGTGCTGCAAGTTGGGACACGTCAGCACAGTGCGCAAAAGTGAGACAACTTGCCAGCGGTGTGGCGGATCTCATAAGGTGGAAAACTGCGATACTGCTGTTCCTTTGAAATGTCCGAACTGCTCTGGTGCACATGAAGCAATGTCGAAGGAGTGCCTGAATATTGAAGAAGAAATTCGCATCCTGCGGAAGATGGTCAGAGACAACTCGACACACAGAGAGGCTGTCACGTCCATCCGCCGACGCAGACGTCGTTCAAAACGTAGGCACCAGCAAAAGCATAGTGCACGTAGGAGTGATGCATCACCATCAGCAGCAGATGAACGTACGCGTGCGCATTATCAGGCCACTACACCCATGTCTTACGCACCACGTCCCAGGGATCCAAAAAGTCGACCAGCGCCCGCGTGTCACACTGATGCTTCAGATCTTTACTAAGTGGCCTTCGCTACCGACTGGAGCCGTAAAAAATACCACATCATGGGCTGCAACTTCAAAGAGGGCAGAAAATGATAGGCAAGGCACTGAGAACCAAACTATGCTGAAGCATCTACTAAAATCTATTCTTGCAATTCTCAACGAGATACACACGCCAGGTGCAAAAACAGCAGTGCATATCCTCAACGTGCGGTAACCACGACGACTGGCCCTTTCATAAACAATTAGGCGAATTTCTTCGATGAACGTGTACGCACCTCTGCTATTATGCAGTAGAACGCACGAGGTTTGCGAAGCCGACTGTCTGACTTTCGACAACGGATGTTTAAATACAAATTTTCGTTGGTTCATATATGTGAGCCGAATATGATGTCGTCGTTTTGGATTTCCGGATACGTCACCTTGTGGTCACGCGATGATCGAAATACGAGCAAAGTAATTATGTGCATACGTCGAGATTTACCGTACGTGAGGCACGCCGTGGCTCCTCATGCTTCTAACGACTATATTTGCCTATCTATAAAGCACAAGTCACGTTCATTATCAATAATGGTGGATACATTCCTCCTAGAAGCCATGTGGACTGTTCCCATTTCTTGTCTGTGCTCCAAGCTTGCCCTGGACCACATGTATTTGTTGGGGGTTTTAGTGCACATCATCCCTTGTGGGGTTCTGTCTCAATGAACACCCACGGTAGGCAAATTGCCGATTTTGCGCTCAATCAGGGCCTGATGTCCATCAACAATGGCTCACCTACTTACCTCCGTGGTGCATCGTACAGCAGTTGTCTGGACGTATATTTTGTGAGTAGAGGTCTCTTGCCTACTACCTGTTGGTTCGTAGACTTTGAAACACATAGAAGTGACCATCCCCCTACATATATACAGCTAAAAGGATTCCGTCGTTCGGCTCCCCTGCCTGTTAAAAGCGTGACTGGTCAGAATTCCAAGCTTTTGTAAACGCTCAGTGCGGGAACATTCAATCTATATCTGAAATAAAAAACATCATTGCATCATCCATAACAACGCATACGAAACTTGTGAGTGTATCGCTACCATGATCACAACTTCACGCACAATATTAATACCTTTGTGCCATCCGTCGCCGGGCAGAGAGAAAATACAGGAGGACGGATTCGCCATCTGACCTATCTACAGCACGCCAAGCTCAACGACATGTATTGCGACACCTCGATAAGCTCGACAGGCAACGTTGGAGGGTGTTTTGTGGCTCTCTTGATCCTAGAAAACCCCTGTGTCGAACATGGCAAATTGTCCGAAACCTTCAGGCGCCTACGCAACAGTTGTTCCTTTTCTGAGCTTTGGCTCTAAAGCAAGGTCGACCTGAAATAGAGGTTCCAGAAGATTACTGCCACTTACTCGTAGGTATGTTCTCCTCACCGATGTCACCTTCGTGTTTAGCCTCACTGCCATCAAGCGATGATCGCCTCGACTTACCATTCACAATGCATGAACTCGATGCTGCGATTCTGGCGTCCCGACGGTAGTCCGCACCAAGGCCTGACGAAATTACTTATTCGGCTATATATCACCCCAGCCAGAAAGCAAGGCAGGCTCTCTTGTCGTTCTACAACTCTACGTGGGAAATGGCGACAGTCCTAGAGAGTTGGAAGTGCCGCCGCATAGTGGCCTCAATGAAACCAGACAAGTGTTCACACGAGTTGTCTTTTTATAGACACATTGCCCTAGCCAGTTGCATCGGTAAGGTGATGGAACGCATGGTGCTGGCAAGATTGGAAGGGCTGCTGGAGAATATTGTCGGCTTACCAGATTTTTCAAATGGCTTCCGTAGGGGTCGATCATCTATAAACGGTGTTGTAGACCTAGTTTCTTCTGTTGAAAAGACAACGTTGGATATTGGGAGGGGCCATTTTCTTAGATATAAAGGACGCGTACGACAGCATTCATCATGAGGCCATTCTTGACGCACTTGAAGGCATTGGCGTAGGTGGCCGTCTACACGCATGGATAGTGAGCTATCTCAGAGGACGTACAATTTTTATGTCAACATCTGACGGCGACACGACCAGGCAACTTGTAAGCCGTAGAGTTCCGCAAGGCGTCGTCCTGAGAACCATGCTTTTTACCACAGCACTCGTTAGCCTTTAGGCTGAGCTTCCCAACGTTGTCAGAATCAGTGCGTATGCGGACGACATATGCATATGGGCATCTGGAGCAACGCGCCCACAACTGCCAGCAAGGGTACAACAAGGTGCATCAGTAACATCTAAGTAGTTGCGCCGTCAGGGCCTTCAACATTCTATAGCAAAATGTGCTGCATTGGCATTTACGAAGAAGTCAATGTCACGGTACCCAGTCTTCACTGACGGGGAAGCGATTCCCGCAGTCAAGCACCAGCGCTATTTAGGGGTCGTCATTGATCGCAACCTGTCCTGGTCAATGCTATGACTGTGCTACGGAACAAACTAATCAGTTTTGTGTATGTTCTTCGTGTTATGGCAGGACTGAGATGGGGCCCTTCAGAGAAAAGTCTTCTGCAGTTATACAACACATTATCTGTGGGTCATATACTGTACAGCTCACGTACTTTCCGGCATGCGGGCAACGTGCCTTCGTACTTTAGATAGCCTTCAGGCACGAGCCCTGAGAATATGCCTTGGCCTGCCACGGTGCATGTCAACCTCTGGCACTATAGAGGTGTCCTACACCTACCCTATACAGGTTTACACGTCCTGTAAGCCTCTTCGAGTGCACCTTCGTCTGCTGACCCGACACGCACAGCACCCGTTGTCTTCGCTACAAGCAGACCGACCAGGCTATACTAATTCGCGATGCCTACATATGCACAGACACATGATCCCTTCAGGTTTTGTACTGGCCGTAATTCCTGCAGTATCTCGATGGACATTGACTAAACCACTGGCATACCTCTAAATACGAGGAATTTCGTATAGGTCGCGTGTTTCTTATGTTGCCCTAAAGCAACTCACCTTGGCACATTTGGATCACCAATACAGCGACTCTGTGCACATTTACACCGATGGATCCGTAACTTCGTCCGCCTCAGCTGCAGCCTTCGTGATCCCTCAACTCGGTATTTCCCGACAGTACAAATTAGATCACAGGTCATCTTCGACAGCTGCAGAACTGTTTGCGATGCAGGAAGCCATAAAATTTGTGAACGACCAAGCACCGCGTAAATGGACGTTTCTGTCCGATGCAAAATCATCGCTTCAAGCTATCCATTTATGCTCAAGAAGAGGCCAATTTTACGAGTTATCGTTAGGAATCGTCCAATCATTTGACCTAACATACAGAAGCGGTCACTTGATTAAACTCCAAATTCCGGGACACTGCGGCCTGGTTGGCAACGAAATAGAGTGTAGAGTAGCAGGATTGAGCGAACTAGCTCAGGCCGATCTCTCTGCCTTCTAATAAATTCCTACTCATTCTCGCACACACTTGTCTGTAAGATTTCAAAAATATTGTTCAAAACATGAAAAAACGAGCCCTCAAGTAAACGATTTTTAGGGGCGAAGCTCCTTAAGGCGTGGGTTGTGCGTCCCCTGTATGTAGCCACCTCTCGTTTAGTTCTTAGAGCGTTCACTAGATAGCTGTACTTGTAGCTGATGATAAAAAGTTGCAAGATGTTGTAAACTAGATGGCGGTAATTGTAGTTGATGATGAAAGATGCGAGATGTTATAAAATAGAATACAAGTATGGCCCATTTGTACTACCTGGGTACTTCAACGTGGATATCATAGGCTTATCCTACATATGACTTCTAGATATGCACTCAGATGTATATAGATATGCACTCAGATGCATAATGAAGGGACATCGCAAGCCATTCATCGTCTAAAAACAAACAAAAGTTGATTTGTGTATATACACACACATTGTTTCTAACGTATTTACACTATGATCGACTGGGCAAATTACACGGAAGATTCACGGTATACCGATGAATCCTTCCAGAGTTTTTATTTTGAACACCAACGCTCGATGATCATTAAAAATGTGCCGCCATATCCACGAAGTCAATGATGATTGAGTGGGCAAAATGTACGGAGTATTCATGGTTTACCAGGTTTACCTCCGGAGCTTCGCCCACTCATCATCATTCACTTCGTGGATATGTCGGCATTTTTCCTACTCCTACTCATTCCTACTCATTCTCGCACACACTTGTCTGTTAGATTTCAAAAATATTGTTCAAAACATGAAAAAACGAGCCCTCAAGTAAACGACTTTTTCCGTTACTTATTAGCGAGGATCTCGTACCGGCAGACTTGGTGCCTTAGCTTGTATACGACGGACTACTGGTCAGCTGCCAGCTCGTGATAAGTTCACGTGCTGCACGATGCCACTCAAGCTCATAAAATAGTGAGCCACACGCGCCGCCATGGCTACAGGTGACGCTGACCGACACTCCCCAGTTTAAATTCACATATATACCCAATAAAGTGGCCGGGAGGATAGCCTCCGTGGTATCTCAGTGGTAGAGCATCGAACGCGTTATTCGAAGGTCACAAGTTCTGTTCCTGCCCACGGCAAGTTATTTTTTCACCCACTTTTCGTTCTTCATTTTTACCTTACAATTTGGTCTAATTACCTCCCCTACACTTTCCTTGGCAGTATTATTGGTTATATATCAATTATATAGTGACAAAAAACAAAAAACGAGGCCTTAAGTATACACTTCTTTTCCTTATATATATATATATATATATATATATATATATATATATATATATATATATATATATATATATATATATATTATATATATATATATATATGCAGGCTTTGATCTCAGGCTTGCCAGAATGCAAGCCTGCGATCATAGCACGTCTTCTTCTTCCTCTACTCGAGCTCCAACGTCCACTTCCCTCGTTACAATCACCCTCGGGCGATGAGGGAGCCATCCTGGCGACCTCAGGACAGGTATGGTTGAGCCGAGAGATGTGTACGATTTATTTTCCCCGACGGTGCTTGTCCGGAGATGCGTCCAGCGGCTCGACAAGGTAGTTGACAGGGGATGCTTGGCGTACAACTCGATAATGACCATGGTACCTGGACGAAAGCTTGTGGGAGAATCCTGGAGGAGTAGAGGTAATTCATAGCCTTATCAGTGAGTTCGGAGCAAAACTCATAGGCATGCTTGACGCGTCGTGGCGATGTTTTTGGCGCGTGTGTTCGTGTGACGTGAACACACAAGCAAGCTTCCGACATTCTTCAGCGTGTGCTGCGGCTGGAGAAACGGTTTTCAACTCTGAAGGGTCCGGTCTATAAGGAAGCATGGTATCTATTGTTGATGATGACTTGCGTTCATAAAGAAGGAAGAAAGACGAAAGTCCAGTGGTGCTATACGTTGCAGTGTTGAAGACATATGTCACAAAAGGCAGTATGCAATCCCGATTTGACTTGTCGGATGAAGCGTACATGGCCAGCATTTCTCCAAGTGTGCGATTAAAACGCTCTGTCATCTCATTAGTTTGCGGGTGATTGGCTGTGATAGTGCATTGTATGTTGTGACATTCGCTCAACAACGCTTTGATGGCATAGGAGAGAAAAACCCGGCCGCTGTCACTTAATGACTCCCGAGGTGCTCCATGCCTTAAAACCAGTTTTTGCTGTATAAAACATGCAACGTCTTTTGTGGTAGCAGAAGGTAACGTAGCTGTTTCAGCGTACCGCGTCAGTTGGTCACTAGCGACAATGACTTAGCGGTTGCTATTCGAAGTATATGAAAGCGGACCGTAAAGGTCTATTCCGACACAGATCAAAATCTCGTGTTGGACATGGCAACGGCTGCAAGGTACCTGTGGCATGTTGAGCAGGCATTTTTTGTCGCTGGCACGTGTAAGGCAAGACCTTACGTAACGGCGAACAAAACGGTACATACCGTGCCAGTAGTACCGCAGCTGCAAGCGAATGTAAGTTTTTAACACACCAGCGTGGCCACATTGCGGATCATCGTGGAACGTGGCGCAGATGTCAGAGCTCAGATGTTGGGGAACGACAAGCAATAACTTACAGCCGATCGAACTGTAGTTTCGGCGGTAAAGCAGATTATCCCAAATAGCGAAGTGTTGTGCTTTACGGCGAAGCGTCCTGGAAACTGGAGCGGGCGTCCGGTTTGAGAGAAAGTCCAAAAGGGAAGAAATCCAAGCGCCTTTGCGTTGCTCGGAAGGCATGTCTGAAATGCTGATTGGCAAGGCAGCACAGGTGGATATAGGCGAGTCGAAAGGCTCTGGAGCCAATGGCGAACGTGCCAAGACATCGGCGTCGGAATGCTTCCGACCAGAATGGTAGATAACACAAATATCGAACTCCTGTAACCGCAATGCCCAACGAGTGAGCCGACCATTAGGACCTTTTAGTGAAGATAACCAGCAAAGTGCATGGTGGTTTGTCACAATATCAAACGGACGTCCATATAAACAAGGCCAAAATTTTCCGATTACCCAAATAATGGCGAGGCACTCCTTTTCGGTTATACTGTAGTTCTTCTCGGCTTTACTGAGGGTGCGGCTGCCATAGGCAACGACGTACTCGTCAAAGCCATCCTTGCGTTGGGCCAGTAGGGCTCCTAGCCCCACACCACTAGCTTCCGTATGAAGCTCTGTTGGAGCAGATGGATCGAAATGTCGAAGTATGTGAGGCGTAGTGAGGAGCCGTCGGAGTTCCTGAAATGCATCATCACATGCCTGCGACCACGCTCACAAATCAGAACTTCCGGCAAGAACATTGGTCAAGTGGGCGATAATGGAAGCGAAATTGCGGACGTAGCGCCGGAAGTACATAGGCCGACGAAGCTTCGGAGCTCGTTGATGGTGGTTGGTTTTGGGAACGCCGCGATCTCATTAAGCTTTGTAGGGTCCGGAGAATGCCGTCTTTAGAAACCACATGGCCGAGGATTACAAGCTTGCGAGCACCGAAGTGGCATTTTTTCAAGTTAAGTTTAAGTTCCGCCGTGGAAAGGCACGTTAAAACTTGCTCGAGGTGGCTGAGGGGGGTCGCAAAGTCGCTTGAATATACCACATAGTCGTCCAAATAACAGAGGCACGTTTTTCATTTCAGACCTCGCAGAATGGTATCCATCATCCTTTCTACAGTGGCAGGCGCATTGCAGAGGCCAAAGGGCATAACCGCGAATTCATATAGTCCATTCATGTCTTCGGGCACTCACCCTCTGCCATGGACACCTGCCAGTAGCCGGAGTGTAAGTCTAACGAAGAAAAGAGCTCTTCTCCTTGTAGGCAGTCCAAAGCATCATCGATGCGCGGCAGAGAGTATACGTCTTTGCGCGTTGTCTTGTTGAGTCGGTGGTAGTCAACGCAGAACTGGATCGATCCGTCTTTTTTCTTGATAAGAACAACCTGTGAAGCCTAGGGACTATCGGAGGGCGAATATACCACGTTTCAACACGTCGTCCACTTGTTCATCAATGACACGGCGTTCAAAAGATGGTACACGGTACGGACGCTCTCTTAGTGGGGCTTGTTGACCGGTGTCGATACGGTGAACGACCCCAGAGGTTCGGCCTAAGCCTGACTGGTCACGATCAAATGAAGAGCGAAAGCGGAGTAGAAGATTTATAATCTCTTGGCGCTGAGTTGGTGCGAGCTCAGAGTCGATAGCATCCGAGAAGACGTCCAGAACATCATTAGGCGCGTTCGTAGGAGTGACAGCACAAAGTGGGAGCGAAACCGTAGAATCGGGTATAGTAGCCGGAAGAATGCACTCGTAAGGTTTGTAGCTTCCCAGGAATTCTCCACGTAGTAAGGATGATGGACTGTCCGAGGGATCGCACACATAAATAGCAGCGTGACCGTTTCGAAAAATGACGATGGCAAACGGAAGCATGAAATTTCGATGGCACGGAGATGTGACCGAATGGCATAAATAATACAAGCGATATCTGAGGAGAGGCACACGACACCGAGAAAACAGCTGAGAAAGGCGCAATGTCAACGTCAGAAGCAGCAAACACTCTACACGAAGCACCATCGTCGGGGTCATAGCATGGCACAGATAACACGAGTTCGGAACGAGCAAAGTCGACCAAAGCAGAGTTTGCCGAAAGAAAGTCTCACCCAAGGATAACGCCATGCGAAGAACAGAATAAAACTACCAATGCGACAACGTACATCGCACCTTGAATGACGACTCTTGCAGTGCACAAAGCTGAAGGCTGAACATGATGGGACGTAGCTGTCTTCAGAGATAGGTTGGAAAGTTGAGTGGTCACTTTCTTCAAGTTTCGGCACAGTTTCTCGCTAATAACAGACACGGTAGCTCCAGTGTTAACAAGTCTGTGCACCCTAATTGCATCAATATAGAGTTCCATTTCATTCGGGGGACAGCAGTTAGGTTTTGAAAATTTCGCTGCCAACGCAGTTCTTGCCTCCGGAACTGCGCCCGCCAGTTTTTCCCTCGCGGTGGGCTGTTGCGACGTAACATTGGAGAAATAGATCGACGACGAGGAGAAGGCGAACGGCTTGAGCCAGATGGTCGGCAACCGGGCCGTACGTCTAGAGGTGGATCTGCAGGAAAGGGATATCGCGGCTGACTGGGCGTGGTGGGCATGTAATATGAGGCCCCTGCAATGTCATGAGAAGGGAAGCTGCGACGACGGCAGTGACGAGCTATGTGGCCTGGGATGCCAAATGTAAAACATATCGGCCGATTATCCGTAGTGCGCCATTGGCTGATGGTAGGGACACTGTTCGCTGAATTAGGTACAGTAAATGGCCGTGCAGGCGGCGGCGTCATATGAACGTTCTCAGCTGTTTCAGATACAGCCGTAGACGGAACAGTCAATGGGCGGGCAGGTGGCATCGACGTATAAACGTGGCGAGTAGTTTCGTAGATGGCTGGAGACGCTGGCGCACGTGGACGAGCAACAGCGGCTGCATACGTTAGTGGTGCGGTAACAGATGGTGGAGTCTGGGCTGGCGGCAATGCTTCGGCAACTTGCAATTGAACGGTCTGGCGAAGCAAAGGCGACAAGGGCGCCATTGGCGTGGTAGCTCTTGTGATGATAGATAGCTGCCGGGTGACCTCCTCGCGTATTAAATTCTTTATGAGCGGCATCAACGCAGAGTGGTCAGCGGTGTCATGGTGATGGTCGGGGGATGAGATGACCACGATGTCTTGAGCAGCACAACGTGTGGAAGCGCGCTGCCTACGCAGCTCATCCTAGCTTTGGCAGAGCTGAATAACCTCGAGGACTGTCTGGGGATTCTTCGCAGCAAGCATTTGGAATGCCCCGTCGTCGATTTTTTCATGATGTTCTTAATCTTGCCTGCCTCCTCCAGAGTCGAATTGACGAGCTTGCAGAGAAAGAGCACATCTTCGACGTCACTCGTGAAAGTTTCATCTGCTTTCTGTACTATGCCCTGCAAGCGCTATTCAGCACAAAGGCAGCGGACAGCAGGGTGGCCAGGAAAAGTGGGTGAAACGATAACTTGCCGGGGGCAGGAACCGAACCTGTGACCTTCGAATAACGCATTGAAACTCTACCACTGAGCTACCACGGCTGCTATCCTCCCAGCCACTCTAATGGTAATATATGTGAATTTAAACGTGAGAGTGTCAGTCAGCGCCCTCAGTAGCCTTGGCGGCAAGTGTGTCACATTCTATGAGCCTGCGTGGCGTCGCGTAGCACGTAAACTTATTACTAGCTGGCAGCTGCACAATAGTCCCTCGTTTACAAGCTAAGGCACCAAGTCTGCCAGTACGATACCCTTGTCAATGAGTAAAGAGAATCATTTACCATAAGGTGTAGTAGCGCAATTTTCACGGGAACGAAGAGGACAAGAACACACGACCCTCGCTACTTGTCCTCTTCGTTCCCGTGAAAATTGCGCTACTACACCTTATGGTTAAATGATGTCTCACCAACTAGCCCAGCTCTCAACCCTACTGAGTAAAGAGAAGAAGTGTACACTTGTGTTTAGAAAAAGTGGTTAACAATTTAGAGTACTTAGTACTCTACTATGGGAGAGCTGAAAGCCATCCCGTGTTAAATCAGATGAAATGAATGGCAATAATTGTACATTTAAGGGCTCGTTTTAGGGGCGAAGCTCCTTATCGGGACACCCGTTTGTCCCTCGTAGCCGTAGTAGTGCAAACATTTTGGCCTCCAAGGTGGTGCCGCTGAGATATTTCTTCTGTGCGTTGTTGAACAATAAAAGATAGAGCTCAAGGTACTAGACAATGACTGCTAAAGGACAATGAGAGACAGGAGCCTTCGGCTTTTAGGTAAGCCGAATGCTCCTGTCTGCGATCCCCATTAGCAGCCATCGGCATGTACATTGAGCACTATCTGACAGGAAAAGGTTGCTACGTTTTACTCACTGGGCGTAACCTCCTAGGTTTTAGAAAGGTTTAGCGAGCGTTGGGCCACAGTGCCATGAACACAGTGAACTAGTATATACAATGAAGTCGAGGTGGTTAAAGGTGAAAAGTGAACCCGAAGCGCAAGCCGTATGAAAGTGTGCATGTGCCACCTCTCGGTCAGTCCTTGGAATGTCCGCTGGATGGCGGTGCTTCTTTTATATGGGGAATATAAGATGAAAAGATGCGAGATGGTGGTACTTGGAGTGTTGAATAGATGGACGAACGGACACACAGACAGATGCATGGATGGGCGCATGAACGGACGCAGGGGCGGTAGCATGGACGAACGCAGGGACGGACGCACGAAGAGATGCACGCACGGACGGGTGTATGGACTCATGGACGGTCACACAGATGGACGCATGGACGGACGGAAGCAAGAACAAATGAACGGAAGAATGCTTCGCCCTACTCTCTATCATTCGCTCCGTGGATATGCTGCCATGTTTTTTCGTTTTTTGACAGAATAATAATGAGATCTAACAGACAGGAAAAGGAAATGCCAAGGAAAGTATGAAAACATTTATTAGACCGAATCATAATCTGAATGTGAAGCAAGAAAAGTGGGTGAAAAGATAACTTGCCATGGTCAGGAAACGAAGGTTGTTACTCGAAGGTCTCAAATTCGGTATATATATATATATATATATATAATATATATATATATATATAAAATTTGGCCTTCACACAACAATTGTGGGCTGCTGCTATCGCAGTCCTACTTCTGGCGAAGATAGCATGCAATCGCTCTACAACTACATTGAACAAAACATACAAAGCGCAAGATTCATCTTGTTGGGCGATTTTAACCTTCCTGATATCGACTGGCAATCCATGAAATTTCATTCCGCATGCTCAGATGTCCTTATCGACACAATGCTTCGATTTAATCTTCACCAAGTAGTCAACCAACCAACACGTGTCCAGGGAGAAACTTCAAATATTCTTGACCTTATATTCTTGAGTAACCACTTCCCAGCCGATGAAACAAAGATTGAAGTTATGGATGGCATATCTGATCACAAGCTCACTTTGTGCACTGTCCCCTTTCGTGATAAAATAGAACCAACGAACATAAAAATTACTTACCCGGATTTTAAATATGCCGACGACACCAGCATACTAAATTATCTAATTATAAAGTTTCCGTCCTTCGAAGAATTGTCGAATGATAGTTCCACGACCATTGAAATATTATGGTCTCAGTTAAAAGAAATTATGCACCACTGTATTAATACCTTTGTACCTCTTAGAGTGAAAAAAATTAAGAAACACAACCCGTGGATAACACGTGAGGTAATACATGCGAAACGCAAAGTAAAGCGAATACGAAAGAGAATGAAACGAAAACCCGGAGCAGTAACAGTAAATAATTTGACTGCTGCTGTGAGTGACTTAAAAACAAAAATCAAAACAGCGAAGAGCAACTATTTCACTAAAACGTTGCCAAACTTTTTAAAAAATTCACCCAGCAAGTTTTGGAGCTACCTAAAGCCTGCAAAAAACAACAAAAGCAACACACCCCCGGAAAAAGATAACCCGATCACTGCAGACAAAATGAACAACTATTTCAAGTCTGTATTCACTGTCGATGACGGAAACATTCCAGACATCGACACTAGTGCGGAAGGTACCCTGTAACCGATTATTGGCAATGAGGCCGGTGTCATAAATCTCTTGTTAAACTTGGACACAAAAAAAGGAGCAGGGCCTGACAACATTCCTAACATCTTTCTTGTAAGATATGCAGAGGTGCTAGCTAAATATCTGTGCGTCATGTTTAACAAATCACTATCAACGTGCTCTTTACCTGTGGAGTGGAAAAAGGCCAAAGTTGTTCCTGTGCATAAAGGAGGATGCGGAAATGATATATCTAACTTTAGACCTATATCCCTGACATGTACAATCTGTAAAATCTTGGAGCACATAATTCTTAAACAAATAACTGTTTTCCTAGAAGAAAAACGTATATTATCTCCCTATCAGCATGGCTTCCGCCGAGGTCTTTCAACCATAACTCAATTAGTGGAATTAACACATGAGGTATCCCACAGTATTGACAACCAAAAACAAACTGATCTAATCTTCCTCGATTTTGCCAAAGCATTCGACAAGGTATCACACAAGAAACTACTTCAAAAACTTGAGGTCACCGTAGGAAATTCTACTGTTCCTAACTGGATCAAAAATTATCTTACTGATCGTACACAGTATGTGGAATTTAACGATGAAACCTCTGCTACCACCTCCGTCACATCTGGAGTTCCGCAGGGCTGTGTGCTGGCGCCAATTTTGTTTCTTCTCTTTATTAATGATTTGCCTACAAATATAAAGGAAAAAATCAAATTATTTGCGGATGACTGCGTGCTATATTGAGAAATAAACTCAACGGAGGACCATGTAGCTTTAAATAGTGCTTTACAAGATGTTTCCTACTGGTGCCGTAAATGGCAGATGTCACTTAATGCAAACAAGTGTACAATTGTATCAGTAAGTCGAAAAAAAACTAGGTCAAATTTTATTTACACCATTAATGACATTACCATAACTAGAGTAAGTCAGCATAAATATCTTGGAATTATTATAACTGAAGATCTAAGATGGGATGCACACATAAGTTACGTTACTTCAGCTGCACTACGCCGCTTGTTTACACTCGGATACCGGCTTCGCCAGGCCCTGCCTTCTCTAAAACTGCTTGCATACACTTCCCTTGTGCGATCATTACTGGAATACGGTAATATTATTTGGTCACCATTCACAAAACAGCAAATCACGAAACTGGAAGGAATACAAAGGAAAGCTATGAGGTTCATCTACAACAAGTACAGACATACAGATTCTCTGACTGAACTAATGAAAAAAGCTGGATTACTTACTCTAATGAATAAAACAAGGTTAGCACGTGCAAAATTCATACATGAATTGATACATGGTCATTTAAGCATTGATGTATCCGCCTATCTTAGGTTTGATCAAACTAGAAAAACACGCCAAAAACACCCAATGAGACTTAACGAATACTCCTTCAACACAAACTGCTTTAGGTACTCATTCTTTCCGTTAGCCACTAATGAATGGAATAAACTGGATACGAGTATCTCCAGCACTACCGAATTAGCAAAATTTCTAACCCTTGTTGAAAATGAACTTTGTATTATACAAACGGAATCACCTTGTTGATTTTAATATGGGTGTTCGTGTGAACAATGTAAGAGCGAAGTATCATGTCATCATATTTTTTCTTTAAGCAATTTTTAGTACTGAATCCAGGTGAAGAGAAATCGCCCTGTTGATTCTTGAACATGTTTCTGTTTTTCAGTGTGTATAAATTTGCCCTTCCTTGAAATACTTCGCCATATTGTAGGGTAGTTTCTTATTGCTGTAATTTCTTGTTGTGTTTCTTGATGCATATGCCAATATGTCAACCAATGTGTCAACCTAGTCGCTGCATTTATTTTCTTCTGACAACTTTTCTTTACACTAATGTTTTATGCCTTCTTTGATATGAAATTGTTAAATGATCCGATTCTGTTAGTTTCATTCTGTACTTTATCGCGATGTATGTCTTTATTGTGTACCTATTCGAATTTTTATGTTCACGCCCTTCCTGCTAAAATCCCTGATGGGATTGGCAGGTTGTCGAAATAAATAATATATATTGTGAGACGACGTCAGGTACGAAGGAGCGACCGTTTTATTGTCAACCCAGACGCGCGAGCCAGCAACCGAACAAGCAGCGAGCCGCTACGATGATGATGATCACGGTGCTTTGTATGCGCAGGTGAAAGTGAAAATGATGAGCAACACAATCAGCGCTCACACTATTTCCCCCCTACACGAAAGCGGTCTGCAAGACGTTCATTTAGTAAGTGTATGAGCGCTGGATATAAGGTTTCAGGCGAGACACATGGACGATCTCGGTCCCGCGACGACGGCGATCAGAAGCCGAAGTAACCGGCGCGACGCGATAATTTACGGCCGATGTTCGTTCAAGCACGGTGTAAGGACCCAGGTATTTGTGAATGAATTTTTCACAGAGGCCGGGTGTGCGAACAGGTGTCCAGAGGAGCACTTCGTCGCCTGGGTAGAATGACACAACTCGACGTGTCGCATCACAACGAACTTTTCGCTGGGCCTGAATGGTAGAGGTGTTGGCGCGGGCGATTGTGCGGCAGTGGTTGACACGGGCAGCGAATTCTTCCGGAAGGGACGCAGATGGGACAGAAGGCGTGGACAAAAAGCTGGTGTCTAGAACAAAAGATGGTGCACGGCCATACACAAGAAAAAACGGGCTGTAACTTGTAGTGCGTTGTATGGCAGTGTTATAGGCAAACGTGACGAAAGGTAGTATTGTGTCCCAGTTCTTGTGATCGGGTTGGACATACATAGAGATCATGTCTGACAAAGTTCTATGAAAACGCTCAGTAAGACCATTGGTTTGCGGATGATATGCCGAGGTGGTCTTATGGATTGTGTCAGAGGCCTGTAAAACTTCAGCGAGCACACGAGAAAGAAATGTCTTGCCACGGTCACTCAGGAGAACACGAGGGGCGCCGTGGCGCAGGATAATGGCACGCAGAACAAAGTCGGCTACTTCGCTGGCAGCTCCAGTAGGAAGAGCTGCCGTCTCAGCGTAGCGAGTAAGATGGTCTACGGCAGTAACAATCCAGCGGTGACCGGCGGCGGTAAGCGGAAGGGGTCCGTATAAGTCTATGCCGACGAACTCGAAGGGAGCGGATGGGCACGGGAGAGGCTGTAGAGGGCCGGCGGGAAGAGATGTCGAACGTTTTCGGTGCTGACATGATGAACAGGAAGTGACGTACCTGGAAACACTAGTGGAGAGGCCAGGCCAGAAGCAGCGAGTCTTAATGCGATCGTAGGTTTTATGAAAACCCAAGTGGCCAGCCGTCGGGTCGTCATGAAAGGCTTCTAAGACTTGGAGTCGAAGTGAGCGAGGTATGACCGGGACCCATCGGCTACCGAGAGGATGGTAAGTTTGTCGAAGTAGCGTTCCGTCATGAAGTTTGAAACGCGTGAGTTGTCGTCGCAAGCGGCTGTTGGGAGCACGAGATGAGCCGGTGAGCCGATCGATGATTGTACGGCAGTATGTGTCTGCACGTTGGAGCGAGGTGAGGTCTGCGGATTGAAGGAAGTCATCCGGTGCAGTGGGCTCGATGGGACTAAGACTGGTCATCTGCGTGGTCTCTTGGCTGGGAGGTGCTGCGCAGCAGGTAGATGCGTCATGATTTTGCAACAGCGGACAGCGTGACAAAGCGTCGGCATCTTGGTGTTTGCGGCCCGACCGGTATGTGACACTGTAGTCATACTCCTGCAGTCGGAGCACCCAACGACCGAGGCGTCCTGACAAGTTTTTTAATGATGACAACCAACAGAGCGCATGATGATCCGTGACGATCGTGAAGCGGCGGCCATACAAATAGGGGCGAAATTTTTGCACGGCCCATACGATAGCGAGACATTCCTGTTCAGTGATGCTGTAATTGCGTTCCGCTGGGGAGAGAGTACGGCTCGCGTAAGCCACGACTTGCTCTTGTGAAGCCTGGTCACGCTGCAGCAGAACAGCGCCGATTCCGTGCCCACTTGCGTCAGTGTGTAGACGTTCTAGGTGTTGCGAGAAGCTGGATGAAAAGATGACGATGTCATCCAGGTAACAAAGACAGGTCTTCCATTTTAGGCCACGCAGCACCGTATCGATCATCCGCTCAAATGTGGCTGGGGCATTGCAGAGCCCAAAAGGCATCACATTGAATTCGAAGAGACCATCAGGAGTAGCAAACGCTGTCTTCTCTTTATCAGACTCATGCATCGGGATCTGCCAATACCCAGATCGTAGGTCGAGACTTGAGAAATATTCTGCACCCTGTAAGGTGTCAAGTGCATCGTCAATTCGAGGCATAGGATATACATCCTTGCGCGTAATTTTGTTTAGTGCCCTGTAATCAACGCAAAATCGCACTGATCCGTCCCTTTTCTTAACTAGGACAACAGGAGAAGACCAAGGGCTTGTGGAAGGTCTGATAACGTTGCGTGCGAGCATGTCATTGACTTGTTCCTCGATGACCTTGCGTTCTGAAGACGACACGCGGTAAGGGCGACGGCGGATAATACGAGAACCGTCTGTGGCGATGTGATGAGAGGTCACCGTAGTTTGACCTAAGCCATCCGAACAAACGTCAAAACAAGTCTTGTGTTTTGTTAAAAGGGCCATTAAGTCATTAGTTTGCGTTGGAGTGAGATATGGACTCAAAGTGGCTTTAAGCGCATTAGATGAGCCTCCTGGTGGCGTACACTTAGCGACTGACGGCGGAGACGATACAGTGACGACACATACCGGTGCTATGTCGATAAGGCTGGCAACAGTGGACCCCTCTGGCAGTAGTTGTGGCTCTGTTGTCGTGTTGTAGGCGGTGAGACTGGCATGACCACGCGAAAACCGCACTAGACAACATGCGATGGCGATTCCTCGGAAAATGCAGCGCTGATCGGGGACAACCACTGCGTCACCGTCAATGGTATCGCTGGATCTAATGGTGAGGATACGTTCTTGGGCCGGGGGCAGTACAAAGTCTGCAGCTGCAACAAGGTGAGGCGACGAAAAATCGTAAGCACTAGAATTTTCAGTGTCCGTAATGCGAATAACGGGCGGACCACACGAAATGACAGCGGAAGCGGCTGACAGGAAGTCCCAGCCCAATATAATCGGATGAGCACATGAAGAAAGCACAGCCAATTGTATATGGTGACGAATTCCGTCGATCAGAACACGAACAGTGCATTGTCCAATAGGGTAAATTCTATTTTCATTAGCACCACATAACACCGGACCAACATATGGAGTTTGCACTTTTCGTAGACGATGACATAGTTCGCGATCAATGACCGAAATGGCTGCTCCAGTGTCCACGAGTGCGTCAACCGAAATGCCTTCTACACAAACAGTTAGTAAATTTGCAGGGCGCGCAGGAGGAATTGGGACACTTCGACGACAGGCAGTTTCTCCTCCAAAAACTGCAGCTGCTAGTTTTCCGAGTGGCTGTCGAGGGGCATCAGGGCAGAACGTAAAGGCGAAGTAGTACGGCGGAAGGGCGATGGTGAACGACGGCGGGGTGAGCGGGAAGAACGAGGTTCACCGTGGGACAAAGGAGGCGAAGGCGAACGTCGTGACGAGGGAATGTAGGTTCCTGGAACGTAGGGGTCAGACCTCGCAGCCCGGTCACTCTCGTACGAAGAATAACCTCGTCGTTCATCTTGCTGGCGCCGACGGCAAAAGCGGGAGATATGTCCTCTTATGCCACAGTAGTAACAGACGGGGCGCGTAGGGCGCCAGGCAGGGAAGTGTGGTTGTGGTGGTGCCTTGGCTGCCATCGCGGCCAAATGGTCGTATACGACGTCCGTAGTTACAGGTGGAGTAGGTGGAGGAGGCCGTGACACGACTTCGGCATACGTAGGCACATGTAAGGGCACAGGAGGCGGGGCACGTGCGACGCTCGTCATCGACGCCAATTCGTCCTTTATAATTTCCCGCAGGTTAGGAGGGGGTGAGCGGGCAGGTGAAGTCGGTGCGGTGGCAGGAACAAGGCTGTGAAGTTCCTCTCTCACTATGGTGCGAATTAGAGCTCGCAGCTCATGCTCGCCAGTAAGACGAGTGTCATAGGAGGCGTGTGGAAGGCGCATTGAGTAAAGTGCGTCCAGGCGCTGGCAGGTGGTAATAATGTCCTGAACTGTTGTCGGGCTCTGCATGACAAGAGCATTAAAGGCGACGGAGTTGATGCCTTTCATTACTTGCCGAATACGATCGGCCTCCGGCATGTCCTTTTGGGCGCGGCGGCAGAGGGCCAGAACGTCTTCAATGTACGATGTGTACGATTCGTCAGGCCCCTGGATGCGGGTAGCGAGCTTCTGTTTAGCTACCTCAGAGCGTCCTGTAGAAGTGCCGAATATTTGACGCAGCTGCACCGTGAATGCTGACCAATCAGGAAAGTCGCGTTCGTGGTTATGATACCACGTCTTAGCAACCTCCTTCAGATAAAAGGGTACATAGCGCAGCTTATGTGCCTCATCCCAGTAATTGCAAGCACTGGTACGGTCGTAACTGTCCAGCCATTCTTCTACGTCCTCACCGCGAAGGCCAGAAAACACTGGAGGGTCTCGTTGCGAGGTACTCACGGTGTGGTGAGGCCCAGCAGGCTGAGCGGGTGGTGCGAAGAAGGCGGTAGGGGGTGGGTCGTTTTGCGCCATCACTGTTGGCAAGCACAGCCGTCGACCTGATCGGAGCTCCAGGGGTGACCGGTAGTGCACGAGGACTTGGGAATCACAGCACGCTCCACCACTTGTGAGACGACGTCAGGTACGAAGGAGCGACCGTTTTATTGTCAACCCAGACGCGCGAGCCAGCAACCGAACAAGCAGCGAGCCGCTACGATGATGATGATCACGGTGCTTTGTATGCGCAGGTGAAAGTGAAAATGATGAGCAACACAATCAGCGCTCACAATATATATATATATATATATATATTTATTTATTTAATAATATATATATATATATATAAATATATATATATATATATATATATATATTTATATATATATATATATATATATATATATATATATATATATATATATATTTATATATATATATATATATATATATATATATATATATATATATATATATATATATATATATATATATATATATATATATATATATATATATATATATTTATATATATATATATATATATATATATATATATATATATATATATATATATATATATATATAGGCAGGCGTGGTGGTTGAGTGGCCGTAGCGTTGCATATAGTCTAGTAGATCCTCCGTGAGCGGTCACAACGTGGTTTATTTCGACGTTTCGGCCTAGAGTCTGGCCTTCATCAGGAATAAAGATACAGTTTGTCGGTGCTCAGCTTTATACAATCTCAAATCAGAGAACAAGGAAAGAGTAAAAAATAAAAAATAATAATAATATTATACGGTGGACGCCCCTCGGGTGCCCCCCTTCCACTTTTCCCTCCACTTCCCCCCTCATCTCTCTCCCCCCTCTCCCCTTCACCTTTCTGATGTCAGAGGTCTGTGTATGTTTCCGTTCACTAGCGCATTCCTCCCGATCAGACGGCCCCTCCTGGCACTGGTGGTTCGGTGTGGGGCAAAAAAGAGCTTTTCAGGAAGTCCTAAGCCTTTAACTACTCGGGGTCCCGTAAACAATTCGTCGTAGAAGGACGGGGGCCGCGTATTGTGGCAGAGGCTGGTCAGTGGGCATTTTAGGAAGTTCTAAGCCTTTAACTACTCCGCGCCCTGCAACATTTCGTCGTAAAAATAGGGGTGCCCCGTATTGCGGTAGGCTGTGCAAGCGCGTGCAATGCGAATTCCTGTCCCGCTTCTAAATTACGCGTGTCGTGGGGGCCTCCCGGCTGTGCACAGAGTTGCTGTTGGGCATGTCGTGCATGGCACAATTGATTGGGCAGTCAAATAAAACAGAAAACAGACGACAGTTGCACTTAGGAAGAGTAGTTACACTTGGAATTGTTTTGGGTTGTCCAGTGCCCTTCGCAGCTGCAGTGCCGTGAACTCCGTTACTATTTTCATTGTTGCCGTTATTGTTTTCTAATGCTTTAATTGCTGCAAGTGTACCAGGATTCTCATTTATTCCTCTATTGAGGGTGTTAAATCGGTGGATAAGGTATGAATCTCGTTGTTCACGTTCTCGATTTGATTTAAATCCTGTCTCTAGGAGCGTTCCTGATAGTTTGTCGAATGCATGGTCGGGAAGATTGAGATGTTTTGATAGAGGTAGACTTGGGGCTGATTTCGCATGGGCTCTGTGATTATTGAAGCGAATCCTAAATGGTGTTTCTGTTTGTCCGATGTACTGCATACCACACACGTTGCATTCGAGTAGGTACACCACATTAGAGGAATCGCATGTTAGGTTTCCTCGTATGGTAATCGAAAACTTGGATTGCGTGCTGGTTGCTTTGTCTGTTTCTCGCATCGCCTTACATACAAGACATCGTGGCTTTAAGCAAGGGCGGCACGAATTATTGGGGGGGGGGGGGGTGATGTGTTCATTTGGGAGTGGACAAGGGTGTCTTTGAGGTTCCGTGGTCGTCGGTAAACGACGCCTGGAGCGGATGGGAATGCGCGTTTCAGACGTTCACTTTGTTCCAGAATGTTGTAATGTCGTTTAAGGATTTTGTTTACATTGGGGAAGTTTGTGCTGTAAGCCAAGCAGAGGTTTGTTCGTTGTGGGTCTTCTCGTGCTGGTCGCTTCATAAGTAAGTCTTCACGCTTTAGTTTTCTCGCTTTTTGAACAGCGTCAATAATTACATGTGGGGGGTATTTTTGTTGCTCGAGCATAAGTTTTAGCCTCTGTGAGCTCGTGTCAAAGTCAGCGTCTCTAGAGCAGATTCGCTTAAACCGGTGAGCCTGGCTGTATGGAATACTGTTTTTACAGTGGCGTGGGTGATCGCTTTGGTAATGAAGGTATTGTTGTCGATCCGTTGGTTTGCGATATAGGGTTGTAGAGAGCTTCTCTTCTTCTATCGTTATGGTAACATCAAGAAAATTTACGGTAACTTGCGAGTATGTGTGTGTGAAGTGTATGTTTGGATGTACAGCATTTTAAGTGTCTATAAAGCTGAGAAGTTCGTCCTCGCTGTAGGGTCCAAATAAGAAAGATATCGTCTATGTATCTTCTGTATAACATTGGTTTCAAGGAACTTTGTGCAAGAAATTCCGATTCTAGCTTTCCCATAAATATGTTGGCATAATTAGGTGCCATTTTGGTGCCCATAGCGGTCCTGCTGATTTGTCGAAAATACTCTTGGTTAAACTCGAATGAAATTAATTCGAGGACCATCCTCGTCAATGTTGCAATGGCAGAAAAATCTGGGGTGTTAGATTGTCTATGGTTTGTGTACATGTTTTGTGATGCAGCTATGCCGTCATCGTGAGGAATATTTGTATATAATGAAGAGACATCAAGAGTAACCAAGTACGAGTTTTTCAGCATACAGATACCCGCAATGTCTCGAAGAAAATGTGTGGTGTCTTTTATGTACGACGCGAGGGTGCATGGAATGTGGCTTATTAGTTTGTCCACGTACCCTGATATGGGTTCAGTTATTGTACCGAAGCCTGATATGATTGGTCGACCTGGGTTGCCGGGTTTATGAATTTTTGGGAGGATGTAGAAGCGACCCGGACGAGGGTATGCTGCTTGCATCAGTTTGTGGTCAGTGTTGGTTATCTTTTCTGCGTCCAACAGCTTCTTTAGTTCTGTTGGACGCAGAAACTGTTGGACGCAGAAAAGATAACCAACACTGACCACAAACTGATGCAAGCAGCATACCCTCGTCCAGGTCGCTTCTACATCCTCCCAAAAATTCATAAACCCGGCAACCCAGATCGACCAATCATATCAGGCATCGGTACAATAACTGAACTCATATCAGGGTACGTGGACAAACTAATAAGCCACATTCCATGCACCCTCGCTTCGTACATAAAAGACACCACACATTTTCTTCGAGACATTGCGGGTATCTGTGTGCCGAAAAACTCGTACTTGGTTACTCTTGATGTCTCTTCATTATATACAAATATTCCTCACGATGACGGCATTGCTGCATTACAAAACATGTACACAAACCATAGACAATGTAACACCCAAGATTTCTCTGCCATTGCAACATTGACGAAGATGGTCCTTGAATTAAATTCATTCGAGTTTAACTAAGAGTATTTTCGACAAATCAGCGGGACCGCTATGGGCACCAAAATGGCACCTAATTATGCCAACATATTTATGGGAAAGCTAGAATCGGAATTTCTTGCACAAAGTTCCTTGAAACCAATGTTATACAGAAGATACATAGACGACATCTTTCTTATTTGGACCCTACAGCGAGGACGAACTTCTCAGCTTTATAGACACTTACAATGCTGTACATCCGAACATACACTTCACACACACATACTCGCAAGTTACCGTAAATTTTTTTGATGTTACCACAACGATAGAAGAAGAGAAGCTCTCTACAACCCCATTTCGCAAACCAACGGATCGACAACAATACCTTCATTACCAAAGCGATTACCCACGCCACTGTAAAAACAGTATTCCATACAGCATGGCTCACCGGTTTAAGCGAATCTGCTCTAGAGACGATGACTTTGACACGAGCTCACAGAGGCTAAAACTTATGCTCGAGCAACAAAAATACCCCCCACATGTAATTAATGATCAAAAAGCGAGAAAACTAAAGCGTGAAGACTTACTTATGAAGCGACCACCACGAGAAGACCCACAACGAACAAACCTCTGCTTGACTTAAAGCACAAACTTCCCCAATATAAACAAAATCCTTAAACGACATTACAACATTCTGGAACAAAGTGAACGTCTGAAACGCGCATTCCCATCCGCTCCAGGCGTCGTTTACCGACGACCACGGAACCTCAAAGACACCCTTGTCCACTCCCAAATGAACACATCACCCCCCCCCCCCCCAATAATTCGTGCCGCCCTTGATTAAAGCCACGATGTCTTGTATGTAAGGCGATGCGAGAAAGAGACAAAGCAACCAGCACGCACTCCAAGTTTTCGATTAACATACGAGGAAACCTAACATGCGATTCCTCTAATGTGGTGTACCTACTCGAATGCAACGTGTGTGGTATGCAGTACATCGGACAAACAGAAACACCATTTAGGATTCGCTTCAATAATCACAGAGCCCATGCGAAATCAGCCCCAAGTCTACCTCTATCAAAACATCTCAATCTTCCCGACCATGCATTCGACAAACTATCAGTAACGCTCTTAGAAACGGGATTTAAATCAAATCGAGAACGTGAACAACGAGAGTCATACCTTATCCACCGATTTAACACCCTCGATAGAGGAATAAATGAGAATCCTGGTACACTTGCAGCAATTAAAGCATTAGAAAACAATAACGGCAACAATGAAAATAGTAACTGAGTTCACGGCACTGCAGCTGCGAAGGGCACTGGACAACCCAAAACAATTCCAAGTGTAACTACTCTTCCTAAGTGCAACTGTCGTCTGTTTTCTGTTTTATTTGACTACCCAATCAATTGTGCCATGCACGACATGCGCAACAGCAACCATGTGCACAGCCGGGAGGCCCCCACGACACGCGTAATTTAGAAGCGGGCCAGGAATTCGCATTGCACGCGCTTGCACAGCCTACCGCAATACGGGGCACCCCTATTTTTACGACGAAATGTTGACAGGGCGCGGAGTAGTCAAAGGCTTCGAACTTCCTAAAATGCCCGCTGACCAGCCTCTGCCACAATACGCGGCCCCCGTCCTTCTACGACGAATTGTTTACGGGACCCCGAGTAGTTAAAGGCTTAGGACTTCTTGAAAAGCTCTTTTTTGCCCCACACCAAACCGCCAGTGCCAGGAGGGGCCGTCTGATCGGGAGGAATGCGCTAGTGAACGGAAACATACACAGACCTCTGACATCAGAAAGGTGAAGGGGAGAGGGGGAAGAGAGATGAGGGGGAAGTGGAGGGAAAAGTGGAAGGGGGGCACCCGAGGGGCGTCCACCGTATATTATTATTATTTTTTTTTCTTTCCTTGCCCTCTGATTTGAGATTGTATAAAGCTGAGCACCGACAAACTGTATCTTTATTCCTGATGAAGGCCAGACTCTAGGCCGAAACGTCGAAATAAACCACGTTGTGACCGCTCACGGAGGATCTACTAGACTATATATATATATATATATATATATATATATATATATATATATACTCTTTGCACACACGCGAAGACAGTGTGTTCCTAACTGCTCACGCGAGAAGAGGGGAGAGAGATGTCACATGATGCGCAGTGGGAAAGTAAGTGGGCGGTCGCCATGGGCTGGACCGGGCTAAAACTGCTTCGCATTTAAATAGGCAGAGGAATGACATGTCACATGTCACGTTGAGGCGGGGAAGCTGAGCCGGCTAAGCACCATTCTCGGCACCAAGCTCTCCTGTTGTTTCAAGTATTTTCAAGTGGCCGTTCCAAACGTTGGATAAGATTTAATGTACTAGAGTGAGTAGTAAAAATAGAGAAGTGAATTTTCACATTTCACATCGCTTGAAATGTGATAACCAAGTATGACACCATGCCTGTAAATCCATTATTATTGTACTACCGGCCTAAATTTTGGTTTGCGGGCTTCTGAGGTCCTAGTAATTCGTGAAAATACACAAAAATATTCCGGTAAATGCAAAGCAAAATGTGCCTTTGATTTTAGACACTGAGTTTGACGTACTGTAATTTAATGCGGTGGTGTATTTAAATGCTCGGGTCAAACTTAGTGCCAGTACCATCACAGGAAGATGAGGCACAGTGTTGTGCAAAATAACAATAGTACGTGCACGTGAGTGTGTTCATGCAAGTGTCAAGATAATGTGAAAAAAAAACACTTGCTCTCTGATTTCACTGTTGTCACACTTACCTATGCATGACTCGTCGAAGAGGCATGAAAGACACTGAACGAGCGATGTTTCTGTTACGTTTTAGTGGTGGATACCTTCCAGGATGATTATTACAAGGTAAAAGCACAGCTTTTTTTGGGCGCACACAAATCAATCGTTGCGCTTGCAATACCTGAAGGACCACGCCCCCAACTAAAGCGTGATAGAAAATAATCATCAGAGAAGACCCTTGCCGCATGTATTCAATAATTAGGAGGTTATTATGTGTCTTACTGAACCCAGCAGGCCCCACTTACTAAAGTACTAATAATAGAGGTTATAGCTGGAGTAGAACATTACGATTTAGGAACAGAGAAGGGTATCTGCTGAGACCACGGTCATGCCACTATTGACGCATGATTTTTTATGTACGCATACTGCATGAAACATTCATTTACATGCCTATTGTCGTGTACTTACGATAATCGACACTTATTGGTGTTCGATGCTTAATGATGCCTCGTCAAGCTGAAATGCAAGTAGGAACTTATAGTTGGATAGAGAGAGAGTAGCCATGTAGTCTTTTGCGTGCGCTGGTATTTATAATTGTGGTCTCAGCCTTCTGGTACTTTAGGCTTTTCGTTACAGCGATCATTAGGCTGCCATGATCACAATTATCCTTGCATAAATTTGTCTACACATCGCGTTTCTGATTTTACGGAGCCTCGTGGCTTTAGGCCTCGGTAGGTAGCTAATAACTGCCCTATTTTAACACGTGCGTCACTCAAGTCCGCCAGTTACAAGTGCGCCATGTATACGATTGATTCGGAAATTCTGAATAATAAAACGACAATAAAAACGTTTTGAGATTGGCTATAACATTGGTACAAACGCTAATGATCAAAATCTTAACAGCTAAATAATCGCATGTATTGCAAGATACTTCACTGTGAGTGCTGTATGGAATATTTCAGTACAGCGGCCAACTTCTACCCCGAAAGTATCATTACTGATACGTTTACAAGGTCAGCACGTGTCTCAATCATCTTCCATAATGTGTCTCCCACTATCGCTTGTTTTCATTGTACCTACACCTTTCATTTTATGTTAAAATCAATAGCAGATACTTTCCTGATACAGTTTAATGAGTGCATGCACACTTACACATGCGGAATGGCAACGAGCTGCAGTAAACTGTAATAAAGCGATAGCGCTAGACAGTTCGTTTCGTGCAAACTCTGGCCTCGGCGTCACTTGTCTTGAAAAAAATATGAGTTATTAGATGATTTGAGAGAGATACCAACGAATTATTAATAAGCACAGACCCCACCAGGTAATGCATGGTTGCGTCATGGCACAGATGTTGGACTTCTAAGCGGCGCAGAGTTGGCTACGTATACACATTTGTCAGTAATCTGATTGCGTGAATAAAAATCATACGAACAGAACAGACTTTACAGCCACTTTTGGTCTGGAGTTGCTAATATTAAAATTAAAAATGGGCCAAATGTTTTCAAACCGATTGGGTCTCTCCCTAAGGGGGTGGCTGTCTGGCAGGTTCTGAAGCTAGCGACTTTTCATAGCGGCGTCCCCAATAGAAATTATAAAATTGTTATAGCAAGTGTGGCACAAGCACGTATGACTTTCGCGATTATCCGGCACACAAACAGCGGGCAGGTGAACAGTCCCAGAAGCCACATGCCAGGTGTAAGAATTCCTGTAAAATTTACTTCAGGTTGTCCTGACAAAACCACAATCCGTGCGGTATACAAAGTCTTCAAACAGACAGAAATCCTGTACTCGAGAACAAATTATCATATTAAAACTCAGAAGACATTGCTAGTTCAACAAGGCAAGTGGCCAGGGTGAACGCAAGTGAGGTTCGCAAGTCTTCAATTCTAGCGAGCACTGTTTAGTTCACAGCTTGTGTCGTTAAAATAGAACGCGTTTCAAGCTTCGCTGCATTAAAGGATATATTACTGCAAACGCGGCGCACGTATTTTGAGTTCGTTGCTTGCACACTTGTTGAGTCGGGGCCTTTAGCATTCAATGTGTGCGTGCTACACTAGTGGTCCACGCAAATAAAGTGGGCACAAGAAAAAAATATGTTTTTTCGGACTGAATTCTGAAATATACTGCTCTTTATTTATATTATGTCTGGCTGTGGGGATCTGCTATGTTAGCATATAAATATTTACGTAGTGTTTAAAGGTCTATGCAATACCAATATAAACGTCTTCACAGCCTAAAAATTCACAACAAACGCTTCCGCTGATACGTAATGGTGGTGGTCTGTCTTTCTCAACACCTACCAAAGACAACAAAGCAGTCGTACCTGACTAATTGTTGTTACATGTTTGTGTTGAATAAATAAAAATCGCAACTGGTCCAGATAAAACCTGTATTTCTTTCGGTGAACTTTTGCTCAAAGAATTAATAACACGCAATTTGCATTGACATCGCCACAGTTGGTGGCCGGAAATGATATGCTCATCTTAGAAATGCGTCGCCTTGTATACATACCTCATCGAATCTACCAACGTCATCGTTGGCGCTTGCGTTAAGGCCCCCCCGCATGCACGAGATTTCCCAGTGACAGCAACAAGTGGCAGCAACAAATTTGCTACATCGCACCGTCGCTTGGCGACGGCTGCAACCACACGTCGACGAGAAATTGTCATTGTTGCTTGAATAAAACTATCGCGTTCATACTCATAAATGGCAGACAAAAGTTTAAAATTTGGTCGACGACAACTTGTCGAATTTTTACTGTTTTGTGTCACATAAGCTAGCCACAAAAGCATTTCACGGCCTTTTTTTTCACAATAATAGGTTTCACCACGACAGAAGGTGCTGACGCCTACCGCATACTACGGCTACGAAGCACTTCGCAGGGCAATTTCACATTGCAGCAAGCGACCTTAATTGTCGCAAGCTACCGTCAAAACATCAAAACAAACCTTCGATAAGAGTATTACGACATAATACGAACAATCTATCACCCTTTGGATTAGATGCGAATGTCAAAACTGTAAATTCGATCCCGCGACTTTCGGGTCAGCAGCCGAGTACTTTAACCCCTAGACCACCGCGGCGGGGCTGGTCGTTCTTCGACCATATGGGAACTCTAGAGCAGCAAAGATGGCGGTGATTTCTGCAGTCATTTTTATTATGTGAGATGCAATGCTGTGAACATAAGCTTTACAGATTTCTCTGGAATTACCACTGCTCCGGCTGAGCTCACAGGAGCAACCGACCCATCCTTGTAAATGTGAACGTGCCCGCATTGTTTCTCGTGCAGGAACAGTAGTGTTCTTTGTTTTATAGCCCAATATGACATCTGCCTTTTTTTTTATTCGAGGAATGGTTGTCAGAGCTTCCGGTGGATAAGACACCACAGTGGGAGCGGTTGTAATTCTTTGTGCGTGACGTTTGCGGGAATCATCATACGATGTGAAGGAATTGTAGTGCAGAACACAGCGTGTGGCCTGGAAGTTGGAAGGGGGGCGAGGTGTTGCGATGGAGTCTGGGCAACACGTCTTAAGTGCGCTTTGAAGGCCTCGACTCCCCAAATTAGGTTGAGATAGAGTGTTCGTGAGCGATGGCAACAGTCGCTGCATGCTTAGGATGCGCATCTCGAAAGCCAGAGGCATATATTCAGTGCTTGACCTTCTACTGACTGAGGATGTGTACGTTTGCTTTCGGGCCTTGCCCAGTACAAGTAAGCTCTAGCGCATGAAGCCAAGGCAAACTAATTATAGAGTTGAAGCATCGCTGTTACAGGTGCACCTCACGACTTTTCCGCAAGAAACCTTAGAATGAGCGTGATAATGGTGAGTTTCTTTTTCACGTGAGTGATGTGAGAGCTCCAGGACAAGTCACTATCTTATATTGCTCCCACGAAACGGTAATTATTTTCATAGCTGATTGTTCGTCCGTTGATTCTCATGACGTATGGGGTGATTGCCTTGCGCGTAAACGCAACCAGTGAGAATTTCTCAGTTGACTCCTCGAGTCCCCATTATTGAAGGTAGCTTGACGTCAGTGTAGCCGATGTTTGAAGCCTGGCTCATAGCTTTAGACGTGCGACTTCTGAGTCCCAGATTCATGGACCATCCGTATGTCAACAAGGCTAACAAGCGCAATGTTAAAGATTGTGGAGCTCAGAACTCCATTTGAGGGTATCTTGGTGCGTTTTTGCGTCATTTTCTGCATGAACGAAGATTTTGTGCTGCACATAGGTGCATATCTATTGGTACACGCCTCCCCTCCTATTCAATCTTGCCCAAAGCAACCAGGATGACTTCATGCAATATATTGTAATATGCACCTTCATAGTCTAAGAACATTGCCGCTAATAATCTATTTAGGTTTTTCTTTTTCTTTTGTTGCACAGATGTGACAACGTCCATAACATTGTCTATAGAAGACCATCCATGCCTTCAGCCAGTCAAAGCATGGAGAGTATATATTGTTTTGCTCCAGCTACCACTCTAGACGAGTCAGCACTATTCATTTCATCACTCTCCCAAAACAGCTGGTAAGCACGATAGGGTGAAAGGAGCAGTTCAGAAGAGACTTACCTGGTTTGAGCAGGGGCAAAAGACGGCTGCATTTCCATGAAGGAGGAAGCAAACCGTTGCTTCACGAGCTATTGTGAACAGCTAAGAGAGCACGCCAAGCTGCTTGTCTGAGGTTAAAAGGGCCAGGTAAATGACTGCATCAGGTCCAGGAGATGACGAACAATTCACATATCTGGTGCTGCCAAAGCTGCCTGAAGCTCCTTTAGAGAGAACACATTGTCTATCCGAGAGTCTAAGGACATCAGCCCGTTTCTTAGGTTACCCACTGTGATCCCAGGCACCTTGTTGGCAACCCTGTCACAGAACTCTTCTGCTACATCAATTTCTCGTCGGCTTTGGTGAAGAGCGAGGAACTTGAACGAGCGATGTTTTTGTGGCAATGTTCATAGGCCGCAGATGATTCACCATATTTGCGAAAAAAGCTTGGGTGGATCGAGCGACTTGCATAATGACTCCCATCGTGGTGACTGTAGTGCGTTTATTCGAGGTCGAATCTTCTTTTGTAGACGTCTCGCTTTCCTCAATCCGTAAATGGACTTCGTGCGCCTATAACTTTGTTCGGCACGTCGACAGCTTGCTTAGCTTCGTTCGAACCCCACTTCGTGTTCACGCAAGTCTTGCAAAGGTGCACAATTCGGCGTTTTCTCTTGAATAAACGAATTGATTTTACATTCCAGGCTTTAAATATAACCTTATTGGTTTTCCTCACAACATTTCTCTTTGGATTACCTATACTTTTTTCAGTAGATCCGTAGAAAGGTTGTGATCTGTGACTTTATTAGGCCCTTCATTTTTTATATAGAAGATGTGATCACTTCAATGGGTTTTATTGTCCGCAAACCACTGTACCTTGGTACTTGTAATACGTGAAAGAAACTAAGGTTGAGGTGGGTACTATTTGTCAGACCCCGTAAAAACATAACAGCACCGCCATTTATTCAATATGGTTCACGATGCGATGCAAAGGATGACACTTGTCCTCCCGACAATCTATCTTCTGGTTTCCCCACAGCTGATTTGAGCGTTAAAATTGCCTGTAATAATCTATAGCCGAGGTGTCACTGATAAAATGGCGTCTAATCTTAGATTGATATGTGCGGTTTAACGGGTCAAAACCACCATACGATTATGAGAGATGCCATATTGGAGGGCTCCGGAAATTTTGACCACCTGGGGTTCTTTACCGTGCACCCAAATCTGAGCACACGGGCCTACAACATTTCCACCTCCATCGGAAATGCAGCCGCCGCAGCCAGGATCCGAACCCGCGACCTGCGGGTCAGCAGCCGAGTACCTAAGCCACTAGACCACTGCGGCGGGGCGTCTAATCTTAGAGTATCAAAGTGGCTTGAAAGGCGAAATATATAAATCTACTGGCGTCAAATTCCCGTTCTTGCGCTTCACTGTCATTCACACGTATAGGTTGTCGCCATCGCACTTGGTGTTACTGGATGCTCAATATATGTGAGGTCGCTCCTGATATAAACAATGATCTTACTGTGTCGTTAGAGGTCACAGACTTGAAAGCTTCGTAATTATATAGTCGTCTGGCATTGTGAAGGATTGGCTCACATATGACGATAGTTCGAAACCGATTCTACAACAAAAAAAAACTCATCTGGCAGAAAATACGAATTGCCGGGTTTACGGCTTCGCGCATTTCATTAAAAATATTGCTTCTTTGATTTGTTTACAGAATAGATGCAGAGAAATGGTGCTTCTCTAGACTTGACAGCACCAAATTAGAGCACGCATTATCTGAGCGGCACTGTGAGCAGCCAGAATCTGAATATTATTCGGGAATACACGAACGGCATTGATGGGGGTTTTTATTACGGCTGTTACTTCCTCATCTTGACTGTGGCGACTTACTTGCCTGCATTTGTTTTTAAAACGGGCGATGATGCAGCTCTGCTGGCGAATTGATGACAGAAACGCTGGCCGGGTGTCTGGTTGGTCGGTGATTTTCACGTTCTTTTGAGGATGTTTTTTCTTGGCACTTAGTGTTGCTTAGGGTGGTGAATCTGTGGTAAGAGGTGTTACGTAATTCTGGCCTTGGCAGTAGGTCTCTTAGAAATTTACCTGTGATCAGAACACTGCCGTTACTTTAGCAGCAGCCTTACTGATGTTGGAACCGTTTCTGACCATCTGCGTCAGCACTCACATATTCTTCTTCATTTCTGGACACTCGTTTGAAGACGCATCGCGAGAGTCCTGATAATTGCGGCACTTGCAATTTTCTCCATGGCAGGTTGTTGTCTTTTGCGAGTCCGAGCATCGGGAGCACAAAGCAAAGTTTGTGCAAACAGCACTGGCGTGTCCCATTTTACAGCCTATCAGACTCCTCCACAAGGACTTCTAGATACCATACTAGTCTAGGGACTTTTCGCTTCCACACATGTGTTCGTTAACGCAAGAATGCAGTGTTCTGCACTCAGTTACCATTGTTTTGGTTATCACCGGCTCTATATCTAATTAATAATTACTATAGCCAATTGACCTTCCTGCCTTTCCTTTCTCTACCTCCTCTTCTTCCTAAAACCAACAATCTGTACTAGGGGCGCAATCGTACTACACAATGACGTGATTCCGTGCTGCGGCACTGACACCGGGCAAATAGACGAAACATAGCCTATTTCTATACGCTCTCTTAGACGTACTAATGGCACATGCTTTGTACTCTCCTGGAACGTGTGTTGGTTCCAGTGCAGTGGCGCTACATTGTGCAGCAACCAAAGAAATGATTTAGCACTCGTACTGCTGAACTGCAAGGATAAAGATTAAGTGAAAACAATCAAGTGTGTGTACACAGACCTATCCAGACGTATTCAGACCTATGTAGACGGGCGAAGAATGGCTTCCCTAATAGCCATTTGACTAGGGTTTAATGTCGGGTTTAGACCACACATCCCGCCGATAAGCGAACGGTAGCGAAAGCCGCAACCATCACCACTCACAAAGGTCCATTGTCCCGAAACACCAGGCTGGCTCAAATTTTTAGCACCATCGTGAGCACCTCACGGCCCGATGCGCTGGACGGGAGAGCTCAAATTTACCACCGCTTCATCTCCTAATGACTACTATTGAACGGGGCCACAACAGAGAGAAGGGAATGAAAGCGTGTGGTGAAAGCAAATGTGGTTGATTGAGTTTCACGTTAGTAGTCGTATCCCACCAGGTATGGTAGTTGCGGTTCATCTACGCAAGCAGATATAAAGTCAGTCTCGGCCTGCTCAGTGCTTACTGAACTCCTTTTTTGTATTTGCTTCGCTGCAGTGCTTACCTTTATGTACTGTGTAACCCTCCGCTCCTGCGACTGGGCAACGAAAGCCTTCGTGCAACTTGTTCAGCTCAGCCGAGCAGCACACCGCAGATCGCCTACACCTACTGGGACGATGTAATCTACGCATTCGCCGATCTCGAGTCTGTTGCGTTTTTGGTTTTAGCGCTTTCGTTAGACAACCGCGTGCACCGTAGTGAGCCGGGTAGTTTCTTAGCAGCAGCAGAACAAGTCAGGCTGTATGCTTCTTTACATGCAAGGGATAGCTTTGTGAGCCACTATTCCACACACAGGCACGCAAGTGCAATAACCATTATCTCTATGGTGAGCTCATGTCCCGGTGTTAAGAGAAACTCTTCGCTTGCTCAATCTCACCGAGCTTACTTGGAACGCAACATTCTGTGCGCCAGTGTTTTCACATGTTCAGTAGCAGTGCGTAACGTTGATACAATTACTATGGTAAGGTCTAAAAGGCCCCGCTCATGTAAAACCAATTGAAGATTGAACTTTGACTCACAGAAAAGGAGAAGGTTTTCAAACTAATAAATATATTACCAGGGCCTCGGGAGGGATAAGCATATATCACATGTCAGTACAACATGAGATATAAAAAGAACTTGTTAGTTTCGCAGGATACTGCAAACAAAGCAGTGTGCACTAGAAAACAAATCATCCACAAATTCTTCGAAGACCTCTTTTGCAGGAAAACATCCTGTGATATATATATATATAAATTGTCAAAGCCTCAAGATTGCAAATATGCTCTGGTGTTTGAATACGCGAAAATGCGGATGTACTGCTCATACTGTAATTGTGACCCTTGATATTGACCGGACTTCAGGAATGCTTGGGAGCTGTCAACGCATTTTTGTGCCCTCCATTTTGTCGTCATCTGCCCTGCTGTTATTGTTGTTATTTTGCATTATCTTTTCAGCTTTAGAATTATCTATCGTTCCTGTTACTCGCCACGTCATGTCCCCTTGCCATTGAAGTGTCCGATAACCAACAGGTTATGCTTTTTGTGGAACTTAGTGCCTTTCCTTTCGTATTTGCTCTCATTCGTTGCCTCTTTCCAAGTGTCTTCTCAAATCGAGTTCACTAACACCTAACGTACATGCCGCTCTTCTTCAGTTACTAACTGCTTTTATCTTTTTTCTCTCTCACTTTCTCTCTATTTTTCTTTTTCACTCCCTATAGCAACATTTCTCAATGCACTGCGGTTAAGACAGTATGTGTCCGAAACGAAACAGGTGTATGCGCAATTTATTCTAGTGACTATCTGTTTCATCTATCCATCTCACTACAACAGAAGTCACTGAATTACGCCATTCTGTTTCGGAAACAAGTTGGATAAGTTTCAATAATGACGTAGGGAAAGAAGGAGAGCGAAAGCGGGTAATCAGCTTTGCTGCTTTTTTTTCTTCTACATCACAGCAACCTGATTATAATGTATGAATGATTAGTCCATGTTTTACTAAATATAGGCATCAATTGACACGTATCTTTCATTCTTAACATTACGCTACACAAAATCTACAAAATTTCTTATGATATCGACGAAACTTGCGTAGGCAATACATATGCGCAAAAACTGAAATCGTTCAAGAGTTGATAACAAATATTCAATAAACTTCAGTGTTTTTGGTGTCATTTTTAGTCGAATACGGCCTGGCAAAAAGAACAGTAATGTAGCACACTGGTAAAAGTCATGCGAAATCAATCCATAAACTTTAAAAACAGCCTTTTGCACTTTAGCCATTGCTCGTAGTGTAGGAATAAATTCAGTCTCATTGCAATGCATTATTTCGTCTGGTTTTTCGAAGTGAAGCTAAGAAATTTATAGTATAATTATTTGGACTCGTCGGCATAAACACAGCATAGTAAAAAAATAGAGCAAATCTTTGATTACTTCTGCTATTTCATTTTCACTTCCAATACTGGCTCGCACATTCTTTAGTAAAACGCTTCTTTCAAGCAAGCGTAAAAGTAGATTACACTGTTCTGCTTGATATTTTTGTGTGTGAGCTTTGGTCAGAAAGAAAAAAAAGCAAGCGTGCCTAATGTTCGTTTTGCCGTATGAAAGCGTTTTTAATTTGTCCTATTTTACTCAATTCCACTAAGTGACGTATTTTGCAAGTTTAAGAATTTTTATGTATCTGCTAATGACAATAAAGTTTTGGGATGTAAAACAGCAATGATACTTATTTTCAGTGCCGCTACATTGCTAAAATTTGTTAAAGTAAGCCTGGGCAGTTAACAGCAATGTGCTACCAATTTACATCCGTGTCGTTGCCATAGCAAGGACGCAGATGGAGATCAGGCAAGAGACATTGACGATGCGATGTTATTAAGAACGTTGCCTAAGGATTGAACTCACTGTATATGTACGTACACCTGTATGTATATGTATGTACACCTGTATGTATATGTATGTACACCTGCTATGCCAGGTGCGGTATGTACTAAGCTACGGACACGACTACGTGATCACCCGGGCGTAGACAGACAGACAGACAGACAGACAGACAGACAGACAGACAGAACGACAGACAGATGTAGCGGTTGTGGTACGCTGAATATTGCTTCAGAATTAAAAGAAATTAAATATGTATGTGCCAGGCAGCCGCAATTTCATGTGCTTTTACTTCACGAGAAAGTGTAATTTGCTGTGTACAGGAGAAGTGGGAAGATTGTGATGGCAATTCCTCGTAAAATTCTTCAAAAGCACACAGTCATTGCTATAACAATATATCGAACCACCTATTTCAACCTATTTCCGATCGAAACCACCTATTTACTAAATATCAAGCGCTTTCGTGCCAGTGTGAATTGCACAAAAAGTTTCTCTTGCAGAATCGCCCCTCCCCTAACTTCAGGAAGAAGGAAAAAATGTAAATCAGAAGGTAAAGGATGTCCTCCTTTTAGGAGGTCTCGTTTCCCACCCCTCAAAAGGTCTCCATGCCTTTAGAAAAGGGCTCTGGGTCTTCTGTAACTTATGTTTTATATGAAAGAAAATAAACGGAAAAGCGCCTTTCTGACTATGTAGTTGGTTGACCAGGCTTGAAGGAAAATAATGAACGCGACAGATGCTTTCACTGCCGGTAAATTGCTAAATGAATAGTTAACTTCAAGGCTTTTGAAGCCATGGCCAGCGGGTGTACTCCTCGCGAGGCTCAATTAGTCGAGCACGAGGCAGATGTGCGGTTTGTTGTTATACTCGCCGACAACTTTTCTTGGCATTGAAAGGAAAGCTACGGGGGTGGAGCTTCTGCATGTGTAGCCCCACGCAAAGTAGTCCGACATTGCTGCGCGTCTCGTAACGCTGTGGAAAGTGTCGGGGCGCACCGTCAGGGTTTCATGTAGTAGACGCAGACGCCGGTAGACGATCGAGTTTACATAAAAAGGCGGGACTTTCTTGCACGTCCGAAAAATCTCTAAGGGCTAATTATTACAATTGCCTTACTTGTGTGCACTGCATCCTGTCTCAAATATCTCCAAGTAGATATTCAAGAAGGAAATATTAAGTTTCACGAGGAGATAAGGTTGCTATTGCGGTGCCAAATTCACTGACCGCAAAACTCACGCGATATGGCTCTGTAGCCTTTGCTCCAACCCCACGAAAAGTTTTTGCCGAGCAGTGGCAATTGTTTCATCTCGTGGTTCTAGCGTAACAATTATTCACGCAGCCCTCAACGTCGTGTCAAGGCCACGCATAAACTCGCTAAACATACATCCGAGCCGTTTTTCTACAAGGTCCAACCTACCACCTGGTTTCGCATCTGCACAAATATCGCCAACGCTAACCTCTTCCATGCAATACACAAATCAAGACAATAATCAAGCACCCAATCTACTTGACTCTTTATCTTGCTTACGTAAGCCATCATTTGTTTTGCGCCAAGTAACTCGTCTGGTGCTCGTCACTCTCATCGCACCCCTCAAGATATCGCCACATACGCAACAGACCACCTGAAATATCGGCCAAATAACTTTCCAAGCCACTGCTATTCCGAAAGCGGTTGTACTTCAGGAGCGCTTGGCTCAATTCTCCCGCAAAGAAACAAACATACGGAATCTAGACCACGTCAAGCCATGTTTGCGGTGATGTCATCCTCAGGAACCGGAACAACCGAAAGTCGAAGCAGTACGGAGTCACTATTGTATGCAAGTCTCGCCGATAAAAAAGAAAATGTATCTAATGCTTTCCTTTACACAAATCATGCTTGTATCCCACTCATAAATAATGCTGGTAGTACCGACAGCGTCTCCTTAACCAACGACGATGACCACCCACAATTTTCTCAACACCATCACTAAATCAAGAAAAGACGAAGACGAATTAAAACTTCAACGGAAGCACGCTCCCAACTTGAACGACTTAAAAATTATGAACTTTGATCCAAGGGCCACTTCAAGAAAAAAAGGCGTTTCCGGATGAAGCAACATCGCCACAGACGCTCTCTGCGCCAGTGGTTACACCGACGACAACACCGCGAAAAACGCCCATTAATACGCGGAGCAACTTCTTGCACGCCGCCAGCATACAGGCATTTAGCCGTCACCATCTCTCAAAAAGCACGCATACTAGATACAATGCATCTGTCGCAGCCAAGACTCAGAATCCAACGCATTAGACATCCAACCTTCCAACGCTACAAGGACTCTCAACGTTGTTCGTTTTTCGCTACTATCCAGGCTGTGTCATCATCATTTTTTACGTCGAATGCACGGTTATGCTCTCCAGAACACAACAGCCAACCTCGCCCACCTGAGGTCTCCTAGATGTCACTGGACTGCCTTCCCTGTGAATGTTTTTGTGCAAGTGCATGGAACTGTCGTGTTACTAGGAACTACTCTATTTTATGATATTTTTTCCTATGATCAGACACCACTTGTTCATGCTTCATAGTTTGTAGCTCGCGCATTCTTTGGGGGGAGGAGGAATCATGTGACGTAAGAAGGTAGCGATGGTTGGTAGAAGCAGAGAAGGAAGAAGTGCTTTAGAATAAACATGGCGCATGAGCACCGCTCTAGATCACCGCTCTAAAGCACCGCTCTAGATCTGCTCGTTCTAGAACATCCACCAAGAGGTTCGACTGTGAGGCTCGACTGTGAAGAAGCTGCCCGGGCTCAGGATCGGGCGGCAGTATCCTTATTGTTCTTTGAGAGTTCGTTATTTTCCGGTAACTGTATTGGTCTTTCTCAGCTGAAGCGAGTCATTCAATCTTGATGTCATTTTCTTCCCCCGGCCAAGTGCACTCCCCTTGGTTAGCTTCCACTCCCGCCAGGGATTGGCCGATAGACTGTTTGTTACGCAGTGGAGCGAGAAATGTCCCTGTGGCGCTGGTACCTACAGATGGGGGCAGTATTCCGATGAAGAACCCAAAGGCGATTCAAGTGGAGCTTTGAAAAGCCACTTCGCATCTTCAGGAGATCACTGAGGTCAGCCAGTTTGGTCGCGGAGGCATCTTGTGCTGTTCTGCAGATCATGATTGCATTCGTGAGCTCCTGCAATGTTCCGAATTCGCAGCGCATCCGGTAAGTCCAATTATTCCGGCACACCTCGCATGCTCGAAAGGATTAGTCCGCGGTGTAGACACAAGCCTGACACCTGCAGAAGTGCTCGATTTGTTTTCGGTGGCGGGTGTAATTTCAGTGTACAGGTGCACCCGTACAATTGACAACATAAAATCCCCAACGGAATCGGTGATAGTGACCTTTTTAGGAACAGTCCGACCTTCCGAAATTAAGGCATGGCCACTGATCAATAAGGTAGAGCCATTTTCTCCCAAACCCCTGCAGTGTTTGAAATGTTGGCGATATGGACATAGCGTCAGAGGGTGCCGATCAGTTCTTAGATGCTGTCTGTGTGGTGAAAATCATGACAGCCGCGAGTGCAGCTCTGAGAAAGAGAGGTGCTGCTTATGTAATGGAGCGCACCCTGCAGACTCCGCAGACTGTGCAGCAAAAGAAAGGGAGCTTGCCATATTGGATATTGTAGAACGCAAGAGGTGCTCTCGGAGAGAAGCCGTTGCAGAAATGCAGAAGAGATCCAAAGGATATGCAGGTGTTGCAGCACGTAATACCACCGCAATGGATGCATCTCTCGCAACATCTATCGCAGAGGCCGTAGGGAAGGCTATGGAAAAGGCAATGGAACGCCTCGCAAACAATCTTTTTGAAAGCTTGGCACAATTGGTTTCCAATCAACTATCTCAAATTCTAGGTGTAGCATCTACGAACGATTGGGCGCCTCAGACATCATTGGTATCGCAGCGTACGGAAATAGAAAGTGCGACAACACGTCAGCGAGCGGTTTCTCCTGAGGCAGGGACTTCCAAAACAACGGAAGACGGCGATCTTACGGATGATTCGGAAGCATGTGCAGATATGGATATGGACTCTCATAAGGCTCTGAAGCGAACCCGATCTCCCCAATCAAAAAACTCTTCGCATAATTCGAAATCAAAAAGTATCTATCCAAAAAAGAAATCTTTGAGAACATGTCTAAGAAAGACTTTTTGCGAAAGGACATTTTGGACCAAGCAGTTTCTGCGACGGTTCTGTCGTCAAAATAGGCTCACTAACCATATTACAGTGGAATTGCAGATCTATATTTTTCGCAGCCGCAGACCTATCATACCTTTCTTCACAACTTTCCCTGGATATTATATCACTGCAAGAAACCTGGCTTTCAACCAGCCAGAAGTTTTACCTAAAAAATTATCGGCTATTTCGATTGGACCGACCTAGGAGAGGTGGTGGGCTTGCTGTCTTGATAGCAACTAAGTTTAGTCACAAAGCAACGATCTCTTATCGTTGTGTGACTCCAGATTGTGAAATTTTGATAGTAGACATAATATTACCAGACGCTTCTCCCTTGTCGTTTGTAAATGCGTATTTCCCAGCCGGGGTGCAAGACACACGAAGTCTAGATGATATGTTCTCTGCCTGCAGAAAGGATATATTAATCACTGGAGACTTCAATTGACATCATGTGGCCTGGGGTTTTAAAACAGATTTAAGTGGAAAACGCTTGTGGGAATGGGCTATTGACAAGAATTTATCTTGTTTGAATTCGCAATCTGCTACTTTTGTCCGAGGTCTCTAAATCTGTAATTGACTTGACGTTTTCAAGCTCCTCTCTAAATATATGTTCGTGGCAAACTTTAGACTGTGCTACTAACAGTGACCACTTGCCTATTAGTTTTGTACTGAACTTTCCAAGAATGCATGTCGCCGAAAAGGCCCGCTTATTCTTCAACTATAAAACATTAGAGAAACACTTGAGGGCTACTTTTGATCACTGCAAGGACATACAAGGTGACATTAAGGCTATGAGTCTGTGTGCAGTGTTAAAAAGATCAGTAAAAGACGCAACGTTTAAATTAGACTAGGCCACAAGAGGTTCTTTTAATTCATGGTGGACTGAAGAGTGCACGAGGAGCTATAGAAAACGAAAAGCTGCATGGAAACAACTGCTGGTCAACCAATGTTCGAAAAATTGGTGTGATTATATATTCGCAGCAGCAGACTTCAAACGCACAGTAAGTACAGCGAAAGATGGTTATAATATGGAACGACATGAGTATCTTTAGAGGGCTAAAAACCAAAAAGCGCTCTTCAGATTTTTAAGATCTCAAAAGATGTTACCACCCGCTGAAAGTATTGACTCTTCTTTTCTTACCCCCCGTGAGCTCTCTGATTTAGTAGAAAATATTGCGAAAGGGCTCCAAGATAGATTTATGTCAACTATACCACTGCACATTGTGAACCCAATGGCAGGCGAGGATTTCGAGAAGGTTACTTTACATGAGCTGGCGGAGATAATAAGGCACTTATCTCTTTCGGCACCTTGACCAGACGGGATAACAAATGCAATGATAAAAGCAATATTCGAGATTTGTCCAACTGAAGTACCTAATCTGGTGACTTTTTCTTTGACAAAAGCTTGGATACCTGCGGAATGGAAGCTGTCTAAGGTGATTCCACTTCTTAAAAAGCAGGAAAAAGAATTCGCCTTGGACAATGTAAGGCCGATATCACTCACGTCAAGTCGGGTTAAGCTAATTGAAAGAGTTTTGAATGCCCGGGTAATGGAATATATTAATAATAACGCAATAATAAACCCCAGTCAAATTGGTTTTAGATCCGGTTGCTCAATATGGTGTGCGCATGTTGATTTAGAGAGCCGAATACAACTGGCTTGGCGTCGGCGCCAATACTGTGCTTTAGTTACTCTAGATTTGGCTAAAGCGTACGATAGGGTTGAGCATTCAATTTTATTAAAACAGTTGGAATATCACCACTTTCCCAACTACATCACTGCGTGGGTGTCGGAGTTTTTAAGAGGGAGAGAATATTACTGCTTTAAAGATGGGTACTCATCGAATAGATATAAGCAGACACGTGCCGTACCACAGGGGGCTGACCTGTCGCCAGTTTTATTTAACATATTCTTAAGCTCCATTCCATCAACTAAGGATATTCAGTTATATGTGTACGCGGACGATATTGCTTTCTTTGCAAGTAATACCGACCTTTAATCGTTATACCAGAGTCTACAAAATTATTTCAATATGATAGAAAGATGGCTTAAAAATATTCATATGACCCCGAACGTAAAGAAAAGTGTGCCTCTTGCATTCTCTTTTCTGCAGCCTATCAACATCTCGTTAATGTACAGTAATGAGCTCATTCCGCAGGCGAATTCCCTTAAATATTTGGGCATCATATATAATGACACATTAAATTGGAGAAGTCACATTGATGATGTGTTCTCCAAGGCAACACGGGCCATGGGGTGGCTACGGAAGCTTGCAAACCGTAAAGCGGGTTTAAGAAGAGATGTGCTAATATAAAATATATAAACTTTATGTGCGGCCCATCATGGAATTCGGATGTGTATTATTTTCTGGCAGCCCAGCTTATAAAATGAGACCCCTAATACTGCTGCAAAGAGAAGCGTTGCGTTTGTGTCTGGGTCTACCAAAGTTTGTTGCATATAACGTGTTGTATATGGAAGCTCGCCTACCTTCTCTGCTAAATAGGTTTGAAATTCTTACTGTGCAAGCATTCTTAAAGATATAAAGTTCACACCAAAGACTCTCATTTTACGCTTTCATTCAAGAACCGACTTTACTTTTCGAAACCCATTGGTTGCGACTACACACCCCGCAAATAGTATTTGCACAAGTGCTACTAGAGGAACTGAATGTAAAAATTAGACATATTGGTCCAATACACAACCTAAAGTCAATGCTTAGCATACAATTCGATGATATATTTCCTCATAACGCGAAACAATTGCCATATAGGTATATAAATGACCAGTTAGCAAATTATCTAGCTCACCTAGAAATAAGCAATATCATAGCGACTAATGCATCTGTGTCAAAAGAAAAGGCTGGGGTTGGCATCTTCTCTCATTCTTTGGACTGGTCCTTTTCGATTCGACTCCCAGATTATACCCCGGTATTCATTGCAGAATTATTGGCCATTGTTCTTGCCCTACGCAAATTACCCTCAAGCGAATCATTAGCAGTTATCATTACAGATTCGTTAGCAGTTTGTAATGCACTTTCTGCGGCAGTAAATTCAGAGCTGATGAATACGTTTCGGAATTTAGTACAAAAACGTAAAAAAACTGCATTTGCTATGGGTACCAGGCCACCGCGGATTATATTTGAAGGAAATGGCGGACTCTTTAGCAGCACTATCCCTGGGTGGGCCCACCATCCCAGTTTTGCCAGATACGGCTTACGTAACCGCGCTAAGGTTCCGAAATGCTTGCCTACAATGGGGAAAAGGTAATTTGAATAAATTCAAAGATTTCGAGCATTTGAGCTATTGCTGGAATAAACAGTGGTGTGTATCTCGCCAGTTAGAGGTCACTTATACCAGATTGCGCTGTGCAGTTCCACAACTAAATTATTACCTTAACAAAGCTCTGCTCAAGGCGTCACCGCTAGGCATTTGGTGCAACGAAATTGAAACAATTGAACATTTCCATTTATTCTGTCATCGTTATTCTTATCAGAGAAAAAGATATTTAGTAGCCCAATTACAAAAGCTACGAATACAAGTAAATCTACCAGTAATTTTATCACTTGGCGGAACTTCATTTGGTTACTGCCACAGGGATGTCTGCTCCGCTGTGTTTGATTACATCAACGCAACTAAAAGATTACCACGCTAGTGAACCCCTACCTTTTCAGATCTTTAGTTTATAATTCGTAGTTATGTCTTTCAAAAACAAAAGATGGTTTGACCGCTTGCTCAGCAAACATTTTTGTTTTTTGGTAGTATTATTTTAGGCTACTTTTTCAGATTGCCTTCATTTTCATTTTAGTTTCATTTAAGTATTCTGCCGCCCGGATCTTGGCCCATCCTCCTTTGTGGGTAAGCGCCATCCATCAGAGGTCATCAGCATCAGTATGAGCCAGGCCACATCGCCCCTTCATTATAGCGTCACACAATTCGGTAGGATGGAGACCTGCCTGCCCCTTCATCAGTCACTCATCATCGACGCAGTTCCCCAAAAGACATCCTGATCATACATTGACAACCGAATCATCGCCTAGAAGGACAACGACCAGCACCATGACAGAACCATCGACTGACCTCGACATCCCCAGGTACACCGGATCAGTGAACGACGGACCCATACAGGACTGGTTCAACCTATTCGAGCTCCACGCCGCCGCTGCATCTTGGTCGCAACGGGAGATGGTTATAAACTTCAGCGACTACGTCACCGGTGAGGCATTTATATTTTACCTCATCCACATATTCGACAACGACGAGTCTTGGCAAAAGATAAAAGAAGAAATGATCATCTGGTTTCAAGACTATAATGAAGATTCGATTAGAACACACACTGTCAGTGCATTCGAACTGAGTCATCGCAGTCATAAGCAGCCTTCACGCATTCGACCACAGAGCATGAATTTACAATTCCCGTCAGGTGAAGTTAGCCACATGCTCACGGAAAGACCACGCGGTTGTTTTCCCAACCTTCAACCTGGCTCCTTATCCAAGCAAATATCGCCAGTGCTTAACTCTCCGCTGCATAAAAGAATGCAATCCACTATTGATGACCCAGATCAATTCAGTAATTCGTGGCGCATGCGTACTTTACAAACGGACTTGGTATTCAGCTCAGCAGTTCCACAAAGACAGAAGCATTCGCAATCAGCATATTGTGAAGAAAAGTCTTCTGCAGAAGCGTGTAGTGTTCATCAATCACAAGATCGACACGACGGCAATCCAGTGTACAACCTCACTGCCAACACTGAAAACAAAAGCGTAGGTGTGACTTCTGATGACATAAGCACCCTTCAGGCAACGACCAACAATGAGCGGTTTATGAATACAGAAGATTCAAGTGCGCGAAAACCCCCACATTGTCTTGTGCCAGAAACAGCTGCATTGGTTGGCGTCGTAAAAGCTTGTGGAGGACTTGCTAAGAATCCTGGCACACCACGATCAATGTCACACCACAGCAAGTCGACGAAACCAAGAAACTACAACGTCAACCTATACTTCAACATTGTCAGTGACGAAAGAAAGTCATCGAAACCACTCTTGAGGCTCAAAGAGCATCGCGAAAAGGCCCATCGTTGTGGATACATTCTCCACCAGAGATTGAAAATGCGCCTTCGATCAAAACATCTGCGACATCGCTATAGAAAAATCTCCAAAAGCCACAAAATCACCCCTTGTACCCGGCAGGAACACAGGCAGCGGCCAATCAACCTCGATCAACGCGCACGCAAGCTACCTGCACGACCTGTGTATCACCCAGGACGAGGAATTCGATGTCTACAAGATCGGAACTGTCGATTCTGCAAGATGTTCGAATCTCGTTCGTTCTTCACAAGAATGCCAGCTGTGATAACCCTTATCTCCACGTCCAAAGCATTTTTGTGTTATCTAGGACGCAACCACCAGCCTTGCCCACCAGAACTCCTGCGTTAACTGGACTGCTGCACTCTCCCCTGAAGTCTTTGAAAGTTTACGGAACTTCCCTGGAGCATAGAAGCAATTGTGAACTTTGACATTTGTGACTTTTTAACCTCTCCTTGTTGACTTTTTTATTGTTCGTAATCCACGCTTTCTTTCGCGGGGAGGGGGAATCGTGTGACGTATGAAGTGATGGTTGGTAGTGGTAGAAGAAGGAGAGTAGAATAAACATGGCGTATGAGCCAGGCCACGTCGCCCATTCATTATAGCTTCACATACAGGCGCGAGAAGTTAGTACACCACAATCACACAGACAGCATCACGAGGAAGAATCAGAGAGGCATGGGAACAGCGGAACGCATGGCTGAAATCGCAGTGGACCTCATCGGTACAAAAGAACACATCAGCGCCTTGATATATGAGGGGGGGCGCCAATTTTTAGAACCTTGGTTTATTTCGTGCCTGCAGAAAGTTGAAATTAGACACCAATTCATTCTGTGACGGGTGAATAACCAACGTGGTGCTTCTACACTCCTTAGCTCTTAATGTTTGTCCTGATGTTCGGTGTTCAGTGTATCCGCGTAATATTTCGTCTCTTACCTCACCTGCACTAAATACGAGTAATGATGATATGAAGCCTTATGTGGCAAGGCCACACTACGATCATGAATAGCGCTGTATGTGCTAGACTGCGGGTGGATTTTGACAATCGGGAAGACCTTGGCATGCACATAAATCAAACAAATAGGTATCTTTTCAATTACCACTCATGAAAATGCGGCTGCCGTAGGCGGAGGACGAAGCCTCATTATCACTAGCAGAAATTGAATTTGCGCTCCCTAATTTTTGCCATTTCCTTATCAATTTTGAGACGTATTTTATTCATTCATTTGTTGCCTGGGTGTTCATTTAGCTGACCGGGCACGTGTGTTGTATGTGTTTTTAGAAGGCCACACTCCCTGCGACACACGCAGCCAAGCAAGCTCCTGTTGATGACAGTGCCATTAACAGAAATTTCGTAGTACAGAAGAGAAGCTACACAGCGGTTACCGAAAAACGTGTAACCGCCCGTTGCCTCGGCCATAATGATCTCGTTTGCTGTCTGGTGGAGAAGTCAAAACCACATCCTTACCTGAAGTGTGGACTACGTTAAAACAAACCCTTGCCATAGCAAAAGGATGTGTCTTTTGCATAGTATAAGAGCGTTACTTTAGAAATGGTCGAAAGCTCAACGAAGCCACGCACAACGATGCCGGAGATTCAAGATGGCGTTACATTGTCTACCTGATACTCCGACCACGTTTCCTGAGCTTGCGCTTAAGCTTATGCTACGTAAATATGCAGAAACTATCTGATCTCTCAGGAACACGCTGTGTATGGCAAATATTCGGCTGTCACACCGATAATCGCACCTATTTTACTAAATGGGAAGCATCCGATAAGGATAAAAACTTGCTTCCGAAAAAAAAGAAGAGGCTCTGGAACGTTCAAAATCATCAATTTGCTTTACTTCACTCTATCGACCCACATCTCAAAACTAGACTCTGATCCAGAATTCCTCGACATCTAGAAACTCTCTACCATGCATGGCCTCCGACTGAACAGTGCTTATGGAAACAGCTTACGGTACTGCTTCAGTCAAACAAAATGTTTAAACTAGAATATCTGTGGTTCTACTGAAACTGCCGAGCACAGTTTCTTTGAGTGCTCAGCGTGTGGTGACAAGCGTGTTCTCTATGAACATTACATGTATTTGCTAACTCAAAATAACTTTATCAGTGAATCATAAGATGAACAAGTGAAGGCACTTCAACTGTTTATATTATGATTCATCCCACTACGTTGTCTTTACCTGTCGGCTCCCATCAAGATTTTCGTTTATGAGTGAAGTGTGTTTTGGGCCCTTTGATCTGCTTGACGCCACAAAGGCACGCGATGAAACCTTTGTTCACGCATTTGAACGTTATCGGTCAGGAAGAGAATATGTATTGGCACCTTGAAAACTCCTACCAAGTCATTCTGGCGATGAAACCTTTGTTCATGCATTTGAACGTTATCGGTCAGGAAGAGAAACTGAATTGGCACCTTGAAAACTCCTACCAAGTCATTCTGGCGATGAAACCTTTGTTCACGCATTTGAACGTTATCGGTCAGGAAGAGAAACTGTATTGGCACCTTGAAAACTTGTACCAAGTCATTCTGTCAGTACATGTCCCTGCCCAAGAGACAAAAGCCTGTCTCAATAATAAATATTTTTTTCTTTCCGTTGTAGCTTTTAATATTTCCTTCTCTCTCTTTCAATCTTCAATCCCTATCCCCCCGTAGATTAGCAAGTCGGCGATCTGCGCACACCGTCCACATGCTCTGCATTTCACTAAACAGTTTTTTCTACCCCTCTCTCTCTCATCTTCATAAACTCCCCAGAATATTTACCACGACTGATATGCGCCAGTTAATGTTGTGAGTTCACAAAAGCACAACGATCACTTTTCAACACTCTGTGAATGTTATAAAAACATTCTGACAACACAGTTGCAGAAAAAACGAAAGTTTTTGTGAAAAATAGGTACCAGTGCTGAAGATAATGCATCTACCGTCACTACTCGCTAGCTCGAACGAGGGCCGTTTCTCTTTCACTTACCTCCTATTCGTCTAGTCTCTGCTTACATTGGTGGTGACGACAAGTCATACCATACATAATTGACTAAAAAATAATGACGTGTTGATTGTGCAGGATAAAGGACAACTCCTAGTCGCAGACTTGGTTATGTATATAAAGATCTTCTACTGAAAGATTAGGTACGGAAAAAAAGCGCTACGCTGTCACCAGGGCAGTGATGTATGATAGTGAAGAAAATAAAACACCGAGCAAGCAAGAAACTACGAAAAAAGGTTTTTTTATTCAAATTAGTACACCTTTTGCATTTGTGTGTGCGATGGAATATAGCTATTTATATATTTTCTTTCTTTTTAATGAGCACGCTCTAAGCTAGAACGATATTAGCGTCATCCACCTATACTAAAGTTTTCACATGGACCATAAAGTTTCTCGCCTTTCTGTATTCGCCACCTCGTTGCAGCGTCATAAAAATCCCGAAGCACATTTGTGACCGGTGGCGAACGAGGCAGCTGCTGCGGCAGCGAACATGTTTTTGAACATCAAATACATCATCGTACAGTACGTTTAGGAGTTAATAGAACACGACAAACACATTAATAAGCAATTTCTCATTCGCCTTCGCAAGTACTGCGCCACGCACTCTTTTTGCATATCGTGTTCCAAAATCTTCCTCGAACATTATTCCAGGTGGTACTTTGATAATCAAAGATTATTTAGAAGACCGACACACGAAGTTTAGCAAACGTATGAAAGAAAAAAGAAAGAAACAGCTAAAACCAGACAAGAGGTAAAATAAATACTGCGGTACACACGAAAGAAGGACACTCTTGCTTTTCGTACTTTTTTTTATTCTTACCGAATACTTGTTCCCTCTGATGGATCACACGGCAGATTTCGTTAGAGCATTTGAGCAAACTTCAAAATGAAGAAAGAAGTGAATTTTTTTTTGTTTTTTTCACTGTGTCTTTTCCCAGTGCTGATCATACAGACCAAGATTTTTCAAACTTTTGCTGTTATTTCTGGGGGCAACTGGTAATAAATCTTCGCGGCGTTCTTCTCGCAAATTCTTTTTTATTTGGAGATTTTGTGCTGAAGAGAGAAAAGAGATTTGGAAGGATTAAAATTGGCACTCATAGGTATTAACGACGTAAATACGTCCGTACTAAATTGCAAGTTACAAGAGCGTTACAACAGGCGATTTTTTTAGGCTCTCGTTTAGTGCTTGATGGATGCCTAAAACTGATCATGAGCCGGCCAGCGAATGGTAACTTACCTTAACATTAGGACTCTATTTGGTATCCTCGCACTCCGTATGCGAGAGTGACCTTATAACGACTATAATGAGGAGTTGTCTCTGTCTTGATTACTCTCATATACGCAAACATAAAAGCGACTGTACTATGCGCCGAGTATGCGGGTATTCGTAGCCGAGGTCAACACGTTACTGTGAAATGGCAAGATTTCAAATCCATGAACAGTTACACGTGAGTGTGGCCTTGCTCGCTGTTAAAGCCACCTAAAACACGTCATTGGCTAACGTGAAAAAGTAGGACCGTAATCTGCGACGCCAACTAGATAAGGTTAACAAAAAAACTACCATGCACATTTTAATTGATAACAAATTTAGAAGAAGGGTAATCTATCTCGCACCTCTGAGATTTATTTGGCTCAAGTTTCTTTCCGACTTCCGTGTTAGGCACTATTAGCGCAGCATTTATTATTTAGTCATGGTAGATGCTGCAACTCTGTATATTAATTTTGTTCCCAGACGAAGCTGCGTTGATTAGCCTGTCCATGCCAGGAGTGAACAATATGGATCGAAGAACATGCTTTTGTCGGCATGCATAACTGAGCAAGAATGCCATCCAGGGCCATTGAAGTTTGCAGCCGTCGATCCTTGTGACAAGTTTATGAGGGTGCGCATCACGAGATTATTCTCTTTCGTTTATTCTAAACTGTTTGGGCTGTTCGTTGTGCAAGCGGTGGAGTCAATCAAAAGTTAGTATCCAGAAAATAGAACTGCTGCGATGCCTGAAATTTACGTATGCTGATGAGCTTATCAATTATGACTTGCTACATGATATTCTTTTAAGTGCCTTTATTTGCACCAAAAAGAGATTCTGACGAGATTAAAAAAAGCTACAAGAATTCGCTGCTTACAGCTGACACCGGAGACATGCTTTTAATGGTCACGAAACTTTGCCGTCACAGGGCGTCTTCATACACTGCCTAAACCAGCCGTAACACGCCACCGCTGAGGCACGCTGATAGCCTGTCCCGAAACGCTTTCGCCGTGATATGCTCACTTTCTTTTTACAATATTCGCTACCCGCCTTCTGTACTGTATATTTTTAATAATACTTTCAACATGTTTTTTTCTCTATATAGGCTTATTGGGCAACGTCTGTCAGAGGTAATTAATAATAATTAGTAATTTAGGTCACTGTGGCTTTCAGCTTAACCATGTGGAGTGAGTTGCTATTTTCGCCCTGTTTACACTATATAAAGGTCACCGTGCCTAAATGTATGCTCGGCGGCTCACTCCAGGCACACTGAGTCATTCACTGACTCATTATTTATGGAGAGAAAACCACTCCTTTTTGCAACCGCTAACCACAGCGCATCTGATCTGTCTCGACATGGCATTGTTGCGCCTCTAGCCAATTAACCAGAGCGTCGCGCATATGCAGCCTAGTGTCGCGGTTTGTCACTGATCAATGAAAACTCTACAATGTCGCTCATGATTTGATCATTGGAAACTGAATTATTCTCAGTCTTCGGGCTCTCTAAACTTCCGACTGCCACTGATGCGAGAATGAAGCTCGATGTAGTGGTTTATTTTCTGCTGAAGGCACAGTAAACTATTATAGATTTTATAGCTTAGGAAGCACAGCAGCCACGAAACTTAATAAAGATTGTTCAGTCAATACAAATTTGCTAACTTGAAGTATTGAAGCGTAGTCTACTTCGCATACTTTGGAAAAGCTATGTTTTTGCGCTGGTACTTTATTTTGTGTGTTTAGAAAAAGTGGGTAATGATTTAGAGTACTAGCTTCTCTACTATGGGAGAGCGTAAAGCCGTCCCGGTAATTTATTTTAGGGGCAAAGCTTTTTATAGCGGCACCCGTTCTTCCCTCATAGCCGTTGTAGTAGTGTCTGACAAGTAGAACATTTTGACCTCCAAGGTGGTGCCGGTGAGACATTTCTTCTGTGCGTGGTTGAACAATAAAAGATAGTGCTCAATGTACATGCCAATGGCTGCTGAGGAGGAATGAGAAACAGGAGCATTTTGCTTTTAGTTAACGCGCATGCTGCAATCGCCATCAGCAGCCATTGGCATGTACACTGAGCACTATCTGACAAGAAATGTTTGCTACGTTATACTCGCTGGGTGTCCCCTCCTCTTTTTAATTGATATGATATATAAGGAGATGTTGGCGCACCATTATGGCGCCGGCTACTCCTTAGCCATTGATTGAAACTTGAACACGTATCTTGAAACAAAACATACAAAGCAGTGCATGGAAAATAGAAAACTCGGGCACAGATATGCAACGACACACTTATACGCACATATCACAATGGTAAGTAAATGTTCGAAAGTCAATGTAAGAAATCTCTGGAAATGTCCCTCGTTAATGTTCGGTCCACCAGCACAAAACAGCAAAGCACACGTCTGGTCCTTATAAAGATGCATTTGCTCGTATGTACATAATAGTCGACACGTCATTCATTTCACAACACACACGTGATGGGTGTCACATGATACTGTACATAATAGGTACATGTGTTACAAATAAAAGTTTGTTCTTTGTTAATACTTGTCAGTGATCCCGCTGTCTTGTAAAAAACGTGTTAATGCTTTTAAAGCATGGTACTGTAAAACTCCAGTTGGCCACGGGCCCAGAAGTTTTTTCATGCTAAATGGTCTGCGGTCCAATGCGAACAGTTCGGACTTAAGACGGCGCATCGGCGTGTCATGATGTGAACAGTCTATGAGAAGGTGACAGACGTCTTCATCTATAAATCCACATTCGCATTCGGAAGTTTCAGCTCTGCCGATTCTGTGCAAAAAATGTTTTGTGTATGTGGTGCCTAGCCTCAATCGGTGAATTAGAGTTTCCATCCTTCTATCTAATGCCAGCGTAATTTTGAATTCAATAAATGAATGGATGTGATATAAATCACAACTCTTTGTACTTTGGTTAAACCAAGCAGTTTCGCTCATTCTGAAAGTTGTGTTCTTTATAATAATACGCAATTCATTTTTCGAAATAAGTAAACAAACAGTAACGTCTTTACGATGTGCTTGTTGTGCTGCTTCATAGGCAGCTGTGTTTCCAGGAATGTTGCAGTGGCCAGGTATCCACTGGAATTTGATCTCATGTTGCGCCTTCTATGCTTTGGTGAGCTCCTTCAGCGTTTCGTATGTCATACTATCACTTATTACTGTCCTGTTTGTACTGGAGAGTGATCTTAATGCGGCCTGTGAGTCACTGAAAAGTACCCGTTTTCTAGCCTCTGCTACCGGGTTTATAAACTTTAGAGCATACAGAATAGCGAAGAGCTCGGATGTAGTAGATGACGTCATGCGACATAATTTAAACGATTCCTGAATATCGAGCTATGGTATGATAAATGCCGATGTTGAAGACGTTGTACTACTTGAGCCATCTGTGTAAATATGTATGTACCCTGGATACCGCATGTGTATCTGATAAAGCGCTAGTTGTTGAGCAGCTTGGATGAACATGTCTCTCTTTCTGATAATACCATCCACTGAGAATTCAATGCTTGGTATTACAAGCAGCCATGGAGGATAGTCCGTTTCAGAGCTCCAAAATTTATTTCTGGGTAATATATGTACATTACTCTGTACATCATTATGAGCACTGCTTTTATCCCTTAGTAAAATCTCCAGTGCCAATGGGTGTTCCCTGTGTTGCGTCTGTAAGCGAAAAAAATGGCGGCATGTTTCAATTGTTCTCAGGACTGGAAAGGGTGGTTGTCGAGTCTCTGCTATGACAAGGCTGCTGGAAGTCGCTCGTGGAACACCTATGCAGACACGCAGTCCCCTAGCTAATAGTCTTTGAAGTCGCTCCTATGAAGTGCGGGAAAGGCCGTGTAACACTGCTGCAGAATATGCAACTTTTTGTCGTATTAAAGCATTGTGAACAGCAAGCATGGATGATACAGATCCGCCCCATGATGTCCCAGCAATTCTGAGGAGTATATTCACTAGCGTATTCACCTCGTTTTCGAGTTTCTTTATGTAAGGTGCCCATGATAGCTGCCTATCAAGTATTACTCCGAGAAACTGATGCTGTGTCACAATCATTAATGGTTCTTCTTCTAAATTGAGATTGAAGTTCTTTAACTTCTTACGGGTGAAGGGCAATACAGCTGTCTTTGCGTGCGATGGAATCATTCCTCTTTCTTTTAAAAAGTTGTTGATAATATTTATTCAGTCTTGCAATGCAATCTGAATTAACCGTATGTCCGTTCCAGATGCCCAAATGCACACATCATCTGCAAATAAGAAGTATTTCAACCTGGAATGCAGTCTTTTAGCTAAATCAGCCATAACACAGTTGAAAAGAAGAGGGCTGAGTACGCTTCCTTGTGGCACTCCCTGTCTGACGTCGTGTTCTGCACTTTTTCCTTCGCTCGTCTGAATGAATATTTTACGACCTGATAAAAATTTGGATACCCACCGCAAAGACCTGCCTGACAGTTCGAGTTCCAACATACTCAGCAGAACATGAGTTTGACTAACTGTGTCAAATGCCCTTTTGATGTCCAAGAACACTGCGACCGCCAAACTACCACAGGCACGTTCATGCTCCACATACGTTACTAAGTCCAGTATTGCATCCATTGTGCATCTCTGTTTCCTAAAACCTGTCAAGTAGTTGGAGAATACACCAGTTCTGTTGCACCACCATTGATGTCGCGCATCAATAATTTTTTCTATTACTTAACATAGACAGCTTGTCAGACTGATTGGACGGAATGATTCAAGGTTCAAGGGCGTCTTAGCCGGTTTTAAGATCGGAATGATGCGAGCAGGCTTCCAAGACTCGGGTACAATTTCTTGCGTCCATAGATTATTGTAAATATCTAAGAAAATAGTTGTGCCTGTGGGCCCAAGGTTCTTTAGCATATTGTACGTAATGCCGTCCGGTCCAGAGGCCGATCTTTGACGACATGATGCTATAGCACAATGCAGCTCCCTTAACGTAAAAACAGGGTCTAGTTGAGGATGCTGGGCCCAAAAGCAAGCATTATTTTCTGGCTGGCTAAAGCGACAGAATTATCAAATAAGGCACATTGTGATGCGGCGGGCCTACTGATAAGTTGAAAAAATTCATCTGCTACCACAGCTTCCGGTTTGTCCAAGGCTACAGCAAGAGCACGAAATGGGAAGCTCTGTGATACAGGGCCACTAAGTGCTCGAATTACAAGCCAAAATCTTGGAACAGGTGTGTGGGGAGAAAGTGTGCCACAGAAATCACGCCAGCGTCGTTTACCTAAATGTTCTAGCCGTCTGCGCATTACACTGTAGATTTTCTGTGCATTTTTGTATGCTTCTAAACTTCCGCTGCGTCGATATGCCCTTTCTGAACGTCGTCTGATGGCTCCTAAATGTTGATACTCTCCATCGACTGCAGCATAGTCTTTTGGAATCGGGACTTCCTTTGTACCTTTATTCGCATTAGCTCGCAGAAATTCAGCAAAGCTTTAAACTGTCGTGAGTTCACTATTTTCGTTTGTTAGGTGTTACCGAAAAGCTTTCCAGTTCGTCAGTTTGCTGTAGCGTCTGGTGTCGTCTTTTCGCAAGTAGGGGTGATTTATTAGAATGAGAAAATGGTAACTCCCACGTGTTTCTACATCCGTTGTCGATACCACATCATTACCAAGATCTTGGGAACACAAGGTTACATCGATGCAACTAGAGTATTTATGCCCTCGAAGAAAACTTGGGGAGCCATCATTCAAAAATTGTCAAATTGCATTTGTCTGCGGCACACTCAACAATGTTCCGACGTGCATCACATCGTTCACTACCCCAGATTATGTTGTGCGCTATAAAGTCTCCGCATATAAACGTATATGAATTAGAAATGTTGAAGACATTTGTTAGCTCTTCCACCGAAATGCGGCTTGAAGGTTGTAGGTAAAAATTGATCACTGTTACGCACTGCTCACCAAAGGATACTTTGCAGGCGACGAATTCCGGGAAGTCCGAATCACTTGAGTGAACTTGGTGAGAAGGTAGGTCCTTTCTGACGCACAAATGCACTCTGCTAGGACCACTTCGACGAGATGACTTGTATATCACGTAGTTGGAGAACCGAAAATCATCATTCATTCCTGCCTCTTGGATGCAAAGTATTGGAAAATTATACTGCAGAAGGAGGTTACAGAAGTCAGCACACTTCCTTCGAAGACCATTGGCATTCCACTGGTATATGGAGACATCTTTTTAGCGCTTATTTATATGTTACTTGTCGCAGGTTTGATTCGGACTGTTGACACAGTAGTGCTTCCAGAGGCAGCAGGGCTTTTACTTCTGGCAGGTTGTTTGCTTCCGGTAGGATTACCTTAAGTTCTGCGAAAAGCATTGGCAGAATCAATTGCATGACTGATGCAGAGCACGGTCTCCATTGAATGGTTGATTTTCTGAGGCCTGTTGAGAATGACGTGACGTTTCGATGTTGTAGTTGGGGCGAAGACTGGCACTGTCGGTTTTGCTACTTTCCGGCAGAGGTCGCGTGGGCGTTTGCAGCTTTGACGCGTAGGTTGGTTTACTTGGAGGTACTTCTCGTGAGTGGTCTCTCGGGTGTGCTCTTGGCGGCTCTCTTGGCGGTTCTCTTGGCGTGCTTGTCGGCTGTTGTTGTGGTGGCCGCTGACGTGGATCACGTACAGGATGAACAATCTCAAGGTTTGGAGATGGTTCATTGGGGCGCGGTTTTCTTCTATGGATGAGCTCATGCCGACGCATTTTTGCAGCAGCTTTACTTTGCGGGCAGCCTGAATATGAGGCAGCGTGATTACCTGCACAGTTTGCACACTTAGGCTAAAGAACAGACTTGCACTCCTTATGATGGTGTTCTGAGCAGATCTTACACCGGCGTGTGTTACGGCAACTTTTCACCACGTGTCCGAATCGCTGGCAGTTATAGCACCGAAGTGCTGGACCAAGATATTCTTCTACTGGGTGACTGGTGAATCCTAAGTAGATTCTTCCGGGAATCGGGCGGTCATCTCGAAAAGTCAGAATCACTGAGTGAAGTGGACGCGACGTTACTCCTCCATCTTCCTTGGCGGTAGTATTGTATTTGCCGTCACACCAATATAACCCCTGCATCTCTCAAGTACTCTAGGAGTTGTTCATCTGAATACTGCAGAGGAACATGTTTTACTTTCCCAACGTTCCGAGTGTATGACTCTGGGATGAAAGGCTTAACTTCCAGGCCACCTACTTTTGAAAGCATCAGAAGACGCTTGGCTGAACTTAAGGAAGCAACTCTGACACTGAAGCTTCCATCTCTGGTCGCTCTGAATGACTGCACTTTTTCTTTAGCAGCGGAAACTACTTCAGCTGACACTCAATTGGGGTTCACTTTCCAGAAGCTAGCACCTTCAGCTGTTGGACGAAAGACGACTGGGATACCCTCTGCTCGTTTTTTTTATAGGTAACCAACGTAAATGGTTCATCTTCGCCCATGTCTTCTTCATCACTTAGGTAATAAGTTGACGTTTTATCGTCGAGAGGATTCTCTTCTAAGCGAAGCTTCTTGCTCTCAGCTTCATCGTATTCCATCGCTGCTGTGCTCGTTGGAGCCAATTCGCGGTTGTGAATTTGCAAATGTGCCGGCTTTAAGATGCTTGGGCGCCTCTGTAAGCCCCCAGGCTTTTCATTGTGTCCTGCAGTATCACTCATGTGGTTTGACGCACTTGGACGAGCATAAGGCTGGTGGCGATGGCTACCAACCACCGTATTGGTCGCGTACTAGCCAAGTCTTTGATAAAGGAACCTCGTACCTGTAGGGCGCCGAGCCCTCGAAGTCTTCACTCGACGTCTTGTTGGCACACCGCGAAGAAATGGATGTCAGCGTAATAGTCCAAGAAAAGAGCAGAAATTGAACAGTGCACAAAAACAGCGACTGAACAAATCCACTTCTTCTAACCTCCTTAGTTTTATAAAGGTTAGCGAGCAGCTCCGGATGGTTTTGAATCAACTTGACCCCAGACCATTTTGTGTGCAGAAGATACTAGGACCTTGGGCGTCTGCCTCAGTTGCGCAGAAAGCAACTAAAGCACTGCTACTTTACCTAAAGTCAACAAACGTGAGCGACCGCCTGTAGACTGTGTGTGCTCCCCGAGTGTGCTCGTGATTGTGTGTACCTTCCCATCGTTTCGCAACCTCTTTTCTCCACTTTGTCCCGTCCCCAGTGCATGGTAGCAAACCGTATGTGCGTCTGGTTAACCTCCCTGCCTTTCTTTGCATTTTTATCTCCCTCTCTCTAGCGAGCGTTCAGCCGCAGTGCCACGAATACAATGAACTAGTATATACCATGAACTCGAGGTGCTTAAAGGTAGGAAGTAGACACGAAGTGAGAGCCGTAAGAAAGTAAAAGGTGAATTCTCTTGTCTCTCATTTCCCATTAGCAGCCATTGGCATGTACATTGAGCACTATCTGACAAAAAAAGGTTGCTACGTTATACTCGCTGGGCGTAACCTCCTTGGTTTTAGAAAGGTTTAGCGAGCGTTGGGCCGCAGTGCCATGAATACAGTGAACTAGTATATACCATGAACTCGAGGTAGGTTAAAGGTGTGAAATAGACCCGAAGCGCAAACCGTAAGAAAGTGTGCGTGTGCCATTTCTCGTTTAGACCTTGGAATGTCCGCTGGATGGTGGTGCTTCTGTATGAGGAATATATGATGAAAAGAAGCGAGATGGTGGTACTTGGAGTGTCGAATGGGTGGACGAACGGACACACAGACAGATGCATGGATATTTGCATGAACGGACGCAGGGGCGGATGCATGGATGAACGCAGGGACGGACGCACGAACAGACGCACGCATGGACGGTCCGATGGACGCATGGACGGTCACACAGACCGACGCAAGGACGGACGGAAGCGAGAACGAATGAACGGATGAACACTTCGCCCCACTCTGCATTATTCACTCCGTGGATATGCTGCCAATTTTTCAAAGAGGTTCCCCTTCTCAGTTTATCATTATTCAGTGAAGTGACAGCAGCAAAATGTAGAGCTCGTACAAATTTTTTTACCAAAAAAAGACGTAGCTACCTAATTAGTGAGCCAAAGATAATGGATGCAATCGAGCTGCTGTGAATGTTACGAGCACTATTTTAATTCCTTACACTAATTATGATATGAATGGGCTGAATGTAAAGTGTACGTAAAGGCACTTTGCTGGAGGCAGGAACAGAACCTACAATCTTTGGATTAGGCACCCTGTGCTCTATTGATTGCGCAGTTGTTCTCTCGTCTTCTTTATCTTGTATTTACCGTTAATTGTATCGTTTTAACTCTCTTTGAAGAAATTAGTTGTAGTATTATGTGTTATAATTAAAAAAATAAAAAAAGAAAAATAAAACTCAGTGCTGGAGGGGAACGAACCTGAATCTTTCTGATAACCAGCCCTATGTTCTTGAAATTAGGTGATTGCTAAACACATTACAAAATAGTCGACAACTTTTCCCCTGTCGGAAAAATGTGCGAATGTGGAACTTGGAATGTGTGCCGTGGTCGTGCCTATTTAGCTATCTTATGCCTAATGGCTCGTACTGTGGAGCAGGCGCTGGCACGCGAAGCCATGCATTCATATTAAGTCAGCATTGGCAACTTTGATAAACAATGACAACGGTAAGCACATTGAATGGCTACATCAGCAACGCACACGACCGTCGTGAGTTCGTAAAGAAAGCCTGTCTATAAGGCCGATGAATAAAAGATCGAGAGAGTTCAACTATTTTCTATCCGTAATTAAATTTTACACCTTTAGGGGCAAAGCACCTTAAAGCGTAGGCTTGTCCGCCGTTGCTGTCCGTCGTAGCCTCCGCTAAGGCGATGGCAATGGCGCTGAGAAGCTCGCACCGCTAGTACTCGGCTTGCTCAATAAATGGTGCTGCGGCGCTCGGTCCACTCCAATGCGTGCTTCAATGTGATAGGAGACCACTAGAGACGCAGCTATAAAATGCGTTTGCTCTTTGCATGCCTCCTCTTCCGCCAGCAGTCTGTGTGCTTCCAGTATGAGAGACGAAGACGGTGGAGCGGAGGGCTCAGAAAGCGGCTGCAGCACGCTCTGCAGAGAGAGTCCGCGAAGCGGAAGGTCCACGGAAGCGCCGGCAAGATGGTTCTGAGCTGAGAGCCGACGAAGCCTTGGCGCAACGCGCACAACGTGGTTGTCACGTCTTTACATGACAATTGACTGGGCCACATTTACGGAGGCTTCACGGTTTACCGATGTACGTCAGGGGCTTTTCCACTCATCATCGTATCTTTCCATTTATATGCTGTGACTTTTCCGTCTTTTATTTTACGGCTACATTCCCGGCGCACATCATTGTTAAGGAAACTTTATTACTGGTTTGGGTTAAACGTCCCAGAAAACCACCAAATGATCATGAGAAGCTGTTGTGGAGAACTCCAGAAATTTTGACAACAAAGTTCTTTTAATGTGCACGTAAATATGAGCACAAAAGCATTTTTACAATTCGACCGCCCTATCGGGATTTGAACTCGTGGCGTGTGCGTCGAGCTTCATAAGCGACATCCACACCACCGTGTGCCAAAATTATGGGAAACGGCGGAAACAATGAAGCGCTCGTTCTTTATATAATTATGGAGTCACCTAAACACCCTTTGAAGCATTGAAAACTTGACTTGACAAAGCTAACGCATGCTTGTTGAACGGCACTCACACTAGCAAATCCTTGGATCAAAATTCGATGGTTTTTTCGACAGAATGAAGTAGATCGAAGATCTTCGCATTTTTTCGAAAAGATCAACCTCAATTTTTGTTCCATTTACAAAGTCCGCCACAATAGATCAATGCCTATGGTGCTCGAATGTAGGCCCAAATATTGTGGGTAATATTTCGATGGGGGTGGTCATACTTCTATAGAGGTAAAATGCAAAAGTCCCATGTTGCAAGCTTTCCATGCGAGAGTCCCATGTGGTATCAGTGCACGTTATATGACACCAGATGATCAAATTTTCCGCCGTCCTTTACAATGGCGTCTCTTACAATGGTAAATTCGTTTTGGGGACGTGAACCGCAGATATCCTTATTTTATTTTTCTTACTGCAACCCAGGCCTTTGTAAAGCGGTACATCCATTAGTGACCGACACTGGTAATACTGCTCGGCATTTAATTCAATCGAACACTGCGTACATGACCTCTAACAGGAGGACGATATGTTCATGTACCCTTGAAAATGACGCGCTGGACGCTCGTGCGTATACGCTGGCTGGAGCCCCGCTATAAGCGAGGCTTTTTTAAGGCTGCTCGTAAAGTGGGCCGCTTCATTGTTTATTTATTTGCTGCTTCACGTTTAAGGCGACCAAGGCGCAGAAGCGGGAACAGCGAGTACTTTTCGTTCTGTTCTGCCATCACAAATAGATCAGAATCACTCGAAAGTGTCACGCTGACCCCACGGCGTATCTCGTGCTGTGCTAGAATAAACGCTTGATGATCGGCGCCTCTGGATACGTAAAAAGAACATTGTTTTCCGAGTTAAGTACAGCAGTCGTGAAGCTGCGTTGGCGACAAGGTTGTTGTCGAAGAGTACTGCACGCCGCCGATTGTGAGATGTGGCAGGGTGAGCCATTGCACGGCTTTGTTGCAGATGCCCGTGACTTTTAAAGCGGCTTCTAGTTTTGGCCCTTCATTTGCTCCGCAGCCCGTGACTAACGCACTCTATTCTCCGACTATCCGCTATCAAATTTATTTCTCTTTTTCTCTTTCTTTACCACAACACTTCGCTAAACCTTTCTAAAACTAAGGAGGTTACACCCAGCGAGTATAATGTAGCAACCCTTTCTTGTCTGATAGTGCTCAATGTACATGCCAATGGCTGCTAATAGGGATCGAAGCGTGCGCGTTGACTAAAAGCCGAATGCTCCTGTCTCTCATTCCCCATTAGTAGCCATTGGCATGTACATTGAGCACTATTTTTTATTGTTAAACAACGCACAGAAGAAGTCTCTCACCGGCACCACCTTGGAGGTCAAATGCGATACCTATTTCGGGTATGTGCCACTGGTGGTTACGTACTACGAGGGACGTCCAAGCCACGCCATAAGGAAGACGAAGAGGAAGTGATCCTGTTGACGTCGCTGCGTGTTCCACGTCAGGGACGTCCTCCTCATCTAGCCATGGCCCCATCGACGTCGTGGGCGCCTTCGAAGGCGCAGGCCTTCGACGTTGTCGTCCCTGCGGGGACTAGTCCGGAGACCGTCGTCGACGCGACGGCCTCAATAGTTGGCCTCTAAGAGGTACACTGCGTTCAGCACATGGGAGGCATGAACTTCCAAGTAACTGCCAAGAGCATGGCTTCTTTGACTCTCATCGTCGACGCTGGCTACCTGAACATCGGTGGTGAGCGTATCCCTGTCGTTCCCGTCGGCCCGCAGGTAACTAACGTCGCCTGCTTGTTTTTACCAGCCTTCGTCTCCAACGAGATACTCGTCCAGGCTTTGTCCCCATACGGCAAGGTATTGACTGTGACCACTGGCGTCATGAGCGCAAGGCGCGGAGTTCTCACAGGCACACGCTATGTCCGGATGGCAATGATTCCCACAAATCGCGTCCCCAAGTATCTTCGCGTTTCTGGTCAACGAGTCACCTTCGACTACTGCGGTCTGCAACTTGTTTGTCATCGGTGTGGCTCTAGTGGTCATTGACGAGCACAGTGCACAGCACCATTCTGTGGTCGCTGTGGTATGCACGGACACGAAAGCGAAGGTCGCGACCGCCCCTGCCGACGTTGTGGAGATAACCACCCTACCACCGTCTGCCCTGTGCGTCGTTCATATTCTGATGCTTTCCTTTCCTTTATTTGATGCTTTCCTTTCCTTTCCTGCCCTACCGTCCATGTCACCAACGGCAACAGATGAACGAGAACCCGGAGCTGTATTAGAAGAACGCCAGAATCCGATTCTGAGAGCTCCATTAAACTATGAAGAAGTTTGCAGCTTGGTGAACCCGAGCGCGCCACGTCTGCGAATCTGAGCGATAGATACAGCCACCGCGATTGACCTCGCGTCTGTCCCAGGCAAACATATCGTGCCATGTCTGACGTCGGCGCAGGCCGAGAAAGAAACGCTGGTAGGCACCGGGGCACCGGACTTATCGTTGAACCTAGCAGCTGAGTGCCCAGAAGACGCCGACGTTGCAAGATCTACGGTCGCTGGTGTCTTGCCAGGAACAGAATTAAAACCGAATGAGCAAAGCCCATCGTATCATTCCGAAAGCCAGGCACGTGACATCCTTGAACAAGTAGCAAGACGCCATGGGAGTTCTTTACTGACGCGTCTCGACAAGCAATCCGTGATCAAGGTCATTGGAGGCGGCGACAACGTTGACGCTGCAGCCCTACAACCATTTGATTCGTCAGACAGCAGCTTCAGCCTCGAAGTCGACAGTATCATCGGACTCTCTTCTAGCCCAGACGGGTGTGACGCGGAAATGCAAGCCCCGCGAGAGGTCAAGCGTGCTCACAAGTCTGGCATCAGCTCAGACGGCACCCAAGCTAGCCGCTCCGAATTCCAGCAACCGAAGAAACCTCGACCCTCTTCTAGAGGGTCGAATTGTGCTGTGTAGTGTACGTACTCCAGTTCCCCCGGACAGATCCCCGGGGTATACCGAATCGACAAACACGACCAGGTCAGTCACCCATCTTTTTTCAATATGACTGACACCCTGAAAATCCTTTTTTTTAAATGTTCAAGGGTTTCGTAACCCAGTAAAGCAAGCCGAGGTTATCAGCATAGCCCGCGCAGAACATTGTGATATTCTGTGTTTACAAGAAACAAATTTTTTCACCATTGGCCATGTTCGTGCATTCAAACGCGCATTTAATTTAGGCTGTTATTTTTTCTTCGCGACATCTCGCTTCTCTGGAGTTGAAATTATTATTTTTAACGGTGCTCCTCTGCGCAATCATTATGTTTTTCATGACGTGTTTGGACGGGTATGGGCTTTTGACTGCGTCGTATCATCCTTCAAGCTGCGTGTTTTGTGTATTTATGAGCCAGCTCAAGCAGCGATGTCTATAATTTTTTCCGTGTCCTGGACGTGTATTTTCTAGACGGTCGTCATATCATACTCACTGGAGACTTTAATTGTACATTAGACACGCGATCTGACGTGCAAGGCCCAGGATGGGTTCACTCTGGTTGGAACGCGTGAGAGCTGCGTCGCCTAGTGCAACATTTCGCTTTGATAGATACGCACAGACTAGCGCATGGACCACAGTATGCTTGGACTTGGCGGCGTAGCACGTCGTCTAGTCGTTTGGATTGTTTCTATGTGCGGAGCGCGCTGGCTTCTTACATATCGCACTCTGACGTTGTAACATTACCATCATCGCCTGTTTATATATCAGACCACCGACCAGTGACGCTCGAGGCTCACTTTCCCTTTTCATCATCAGTGAAACCTTGGCGTCTTGACATCCGCATTCTGCACGACGCGCGTACACGCTCCAGTTTATCTAGAAGCTTGCGTGCCTCTATATTGGGATGCGATCCGGAGGTGTGGGATGCGCTCAATACATAGTGGCGTTTACACTGCTCAGTAGCAGGGAGGGCTCTTAGACGTCGTACGTCCGAAGAATAAGCGGACACTACCAAAGAGCTGCGTATTGCTCTTCGGGTTGATCGACTAACTCCCTTGATGCGCGCATGGCAGCGAGAGTTAAGGGGTTGTTTTCAACGCCTCATTGCAGCTTCGTCATTGACGGCAGCTGCTTGGCGTTGCAGACTTAATGCATGTGCTCACCCTGAGGTTCTACGCTTAGCGAAAAGCTCGCTTCTCAAGCCGTCGAGTCGACTAGGAACTCCGGAGGAGAGATTCTTACAGACTGCGTTGCCGCCGACACGTGATCAATCAGTTTTCCTAGCTCACTTTGCCAACATGGCTTGTACGACAATGTCATCACAACGAGGTACCACCAAGACAGCCACAATGTTAAGTAGGCTACCTCAAATTTCATCTCAAGTAGCTGAACAACTGTGCACAAGTCCGTCAGCTGACGAAGTGAAAGAGGCACTGTCTTCCATGAAGTGTGGCTTGGCCCCCGGGCCGGATGGTTTGCCTGTTGAGTTTTATTTACCGTTTTGGGACGAAATTGGTGCTCTTTTCACCTCTGTTATTTGCCGCTGTTTCGATAACTTTGATTTTCCTGATAGCTTTCGCGATGGTCGAATGGTTTTAATACCTAAACATGACCCAAGGTCAGTTCGCCCAGAGGAGTGGCGACCAATAACGCTCCTCAACGTTAATTATAAAACTTTCGCGGCAGTTATCACTCGGCGTTTGAGAAGCCTGATGCCCTCCTTAATAGGTCATCATCAGGCGTGCTCTATTTCTGGAAGAGAAATCCACAGTTTTTCCTTTGTTACGCGCGATATAGTTGCGTACACGTTAACAAGATCAGCTCGGGGACTCTTGGTTTCACTTGACCAGAAAAAGGCATTCGATCGCCTCGAACATAGCTTTATATTTAGCGTAATGGCAGCATTTGGCTTCTCACAAACCTTCGTTGAGCTTTTCAGAAACGCATACCGAAATATACGCAGCACGTTGTTTCTTGATGGTTTAGAGAGTGCGCCATTTCCGGTTACCCCTGGTGTTCGCCAGGGGTGTCCTTTATCCCCTGCATTTTTTGTACTCAGCCTCGAACCATTCCTTCAATCGCTAATCGCTGATCCTTACGTTAGAGGCCTTCCTCTTCCAGGTAGTGGTACCGTGACAGTGACAGCATTTGCTGATGAAATCGCGTTGTATTTCAAGAATGAGGACAGTTTATCCCGTAGCCTATGACTTTTTACAACGTATGGCACGATTTCTGGTGCTGCGTTAAATTTTTTCAAATGTCCATATTTATTAATTGGTTCCACAGAAGCATGTCTAAGTTCCTTTTTTGTCTTCAAAAAAGTGACTCTATTCGCATTCTGGGGCTTGATTATACTTTCTACGGCATATTAGCCTCCTTGTGGAATTCAGTAGTCGAAGATGTAAAACAGCACGTCCGGGAAACACAATAGTATGATTTACCGGTGCTCGAAAGGAGGTATTGAGCACAGACGGTGTTTTGCGGCCGTGCATGGTACATATCTCATGTCTTACAGCCCCCATTACGAATCACAAGGTCGTTGCAATCCCTCATTGGCTCCTTTTTTCTGGTCAGGTGAAACCGAGCTGGTTTGCCGAGCAGCTCTTGGGCAACCGAGAAACTGCAGTGGATTCGCATTCCCATTCATCTCTGCTCGCTGCCGGCTGCTTGCCCTACGATTCTTACTTCGGTTGTTGCATGGTGATCAGTGACCCGCGCGTGATCTTGCCTGTTATTTCTTAGGCACCAAGCTACGTTATTTACTACCAGATGCACGGCTTAATTCTGCACCGCAAACACTTAGCGTGCCTGCATTTTACTCAACGGCAGTAGCACTTTATCGACACGCGCAGCAGGTTTGTCCCGATGGGGACATTCTTGAAAGCCGCATTGTAGATACAACGGCGGCTCTTCTGCTTCCACTGGTTCTTCCCGCCCGTCTAGCACGATCGAGACATGTCTCGTGGAGCGCGATAACGGCATCGCTTTTGCCTGGTCACCTCCGTGATTTTATGTGGCGTCTTGGATGGAGAATACTCCCAACACGGGACAGGCTGGAGAGGTGGGGCATGGTCCCATCTTCCACTTGTCCTAACTGCCCGTTAAAGGAGTCTATCCAGCATATGCTGCAGCAATGTGTCATTGCAAAGGTGTTTTGGAAGTCAGTTAACACTAGTTTTCGTGGCCTAGGTGTTAGTCGTTTTGTAACATCTGGTCGCTGCTCGCATAGTCGCTCTGCACGCCTTCTAATAGCTGCGGGAGCTTTTAAGTGTGAATACACTTTATAAGCGACCCCAAACCATCCACCGTCGTCGGCGGCGTCCGCAGTCTTCTCTCTATCTTTAAAAGAAAGAGGACTTGGCGGGCCACAGCGCGACGCTCTACAGAATAAGCCACGGACGCGACGGTTGTGGTGGTAGTGGTTAGAATGAAGAGGAAAAAGGCACCTAATTTCTGTCTGCCTTCAGGCGACACGGCGCAGTGCCTTATATGGGTGGGGGAAGGAGGGATAAAAAAGAATAGAAGGAAAATACACGAAGAAGTAGACAGGCAAGCGACGGAAAAAACTCCAATGCATTTCCCCGAGGGTGAACATGGTTAAGTGCGAATGACGGGGTGATGCTATGAGGGGTATTTATTAATTCGCACTATTATATTTATTATTCACACTATGGTGCCATCGCCGCATCCATCTGCTTCAAGACGTCATCTCTCGAGAGGCTCGGGGCCAGGTAGATGGTCACAACCAGGACGGCATCGCCGGAGTAGGCACTGGTGTAAACGGAGGCGTACGGCGAGTCGTCTCTGAGCGGCGAAGTACACATGGCATGCGAGAGGACGTTGGCGTAGACGTGTCCAACCAAGCACACGCCGCAGTACTCGCCCCGAGCGGCGTCTTGACGCCGGCCTTCATCGCTCTTCTCCGCCTGACGCTTGCGTTGTCGTTCCGCTTCTTGGGCCGCGTTCGCGGCTCGATGCTGACGCCTCATCTCGGCCTCGCGAGCGCGCAGTTCACCATCCGCTGCAAGCTTCGCCGGTTTGTTCTCGGCCTCGCGAGCGCGAAGTTCGGCATCCTCTGCACGCTTCGCCCGCTTGTCCTCGGCCTCGCGAGCGCGCAGTTTGGCATCCACTGCACGCTTCGCCCGCTTGCACTCGGCCTCGCGAGCACGCAGTTCGGCATCCGCTGCACGCTTCGCCCGCTTACGTTCGGTCTCACGAGCCCTTCGCAGCGCCGCCTTGTCTTCCAACGTCAGCAAAACCACCGCGGTACCGTCACCTCCAACGACGGGTGCAGTGCTGGCATTCGGTTGTACTGCATTCGTTGTTGATGGTAGCGTTGCCTCCGGGACATCCATCGCACGACCCGCTCTCGACGGGAGACTGAGAGAGAAGGCGAGTGCGCGAGAGAGAGGGGTGCGCGCGCAGCTGCAGCGAGCGAGGAGATCGGAGGAGCGAGCGAAGGGGAAGGGGGACGCGCGCAGCGGGGTTAAAGATATAAGGCGCGCTACTGACACCGATGTCAGCGTCGCGTCCGTGGCTTATTCGGCAGAACGTCATGCTGCGGCCCGCCAAGTCCTCTTTCTTTTAAAGATAGAGAGAAGAGTGCGGATGCCGCCGACGGCGGTGGATGGTTTGGGGTCGCTTATAAAGTGTATTTACACTAAAAAGAAGGAGATAGGAAAGTGGGGATCCGGTCGAAGCAGTCCAAGGGCGGGGCGCCACAATGCGAGAGCTGCATGGCGTTAGGAGACCGCGGAGGGCGAACCAATCGGCGGGGAGCTACGCTGGCGTCGGAGATCGCGAGGGCACAACCGTCCAGCTTGAAATCCTGCGAGCGAATCCCACGGACGCGACGCTGATATCGGTTGTCAGTAACGCGCCTTATACCCCCTCCCCCTTCGCTCTCTCCTCCGCTCTCACTCGCTCCTGCAGCTGCGCGCGCACCCCTCTCTCTCGCGCGCCCGCCTTTTCTCTCAGTCTCTCGTCGAGAGCGGATCGTGAGGGGGAGTAAAGTTAAAATTCGTTGTCATTCGCCAGTGAGTTAACGTAAACTCCCCCGTGTGATCAAATTGCGATTCCCAGGAACCATTACACCATAAAGGCACCATAGTGTGATTAATAAATAGAATAGTGCGAGTTAATAAATACTTCTCACAGCATCAACCCGTGTATTCGCACTGACCCATGTCACCCTCGGGGAAATGTTGGGTGTTTTTGTTTACGGCGTAATTAGTGCGAAGCTGTTGCGGGCATCATCGGCGTCGTGCCTTTCCTTTCTCCGATTCTCAGGAACGCTCTACTCTGAATCTTGTCGTTTCCTGTCGGATGATGTTCTCCTTGGGGAGGAAATTTCTGTGACAATGGTCATGACCGTTCTTTCCGTAGTTGACAGACGCGTTCGATAGCTTCCACCTGGCGGTTCCTATAGCCAGTCACATGTCAATGTCTGATTGGTGCATGTAATCAGTATGTGTGTACTATTTTTATGTGTTGTGTAATGTCCCAAGGGTGTGGCGCTTCTCTATATATGCACTTCATTCTACTGGGCCTGTAAGTTATGTCACCAAAAAAGAAAAATAAAACTCAGTGCTGGAGGGGAACGAACCTGAATCTTTTTGATAACCAGCCCTATGTTCCTGAAATTAGGTGACTGCTAAACACATTACAAAATAGTCGACAACTTTTCCCCTGTCGGAAAAATGTGCGAATGTGGAACTTGGAATGTGTGCCGTGGTCGTGCCTATTTAGCTATCTTATGCCTAATGGCTCGTACTGTGGAGCAGGCGCTGGCACGCGAAGCCATGCATTCATATTAAGTCAGCATTGGCAACTTTGATAAACAATGACAACGGTAAGCACATTGAATGGCTACATCAGCAACGCACACGACCGTCGTGAGTTCGTAAAGAAAGCCTGTCTATAAGGCCGATGAATAAATGATCGTGAGAGTTCAGCTATTTTCTATCCGTAATTAAATTTTTACACCTTTAGGAGCAAAGCACCTAGAGGCGTAGGCTTGTCCGCCGTTGCTGTCCGTCGTAGCCTCCGCTAAGGTGATGGCAATGGCGCTGAGAAGCTCGCACCGCTAGTACTCGGCTTGCTCAGTAAATGGTGCTGCGGCACTTGGTCCACTACAATGCGTGCTTCATTGTGATAGAAGACCACTAGAGACGCAGCTATAAAATGCGTTTGCTCTTTGCATGTCTCCTATTTCGCCAGCTGTCTGTGTGCTTCCAGTATGAGAGAAGAAGACGGTGGAGTGGAGGGCTCAGAAAGCGGCTGCAGCACGCTCTGCAGTGAGAGTCCGCGAAGAGAAAGGTCCACGGAAGCGCCGGCAAGATGGTCCTGAGCTGAGAGCCCACGAAGCCTTGGCGCAACGCGCACAACGTGGTTGTCACGTCTTTACATGACAATGGACTGGGCCACATTTACGGAGGCTTCACGGTTTACCGATGTACGTCAGGGGCTTTTCCATTCATCATCGTATCTTTCCATTTATATGCTGTGACTTTTCCGTCTTTTATTTTGCGGCTACATTCCCGACGCACATCATTGTTAAGGAAACTTTATTACTGGTTTGGGTTAAACGTCCCAGAAAACCACCAAATGATCATGAGAAGCTGTTGTGGAGAACTCCAGAAATTTTGACAACAAAGTTCTTTTAACGTGCACGTAAATATGAGCGCAAAAGCATTTTTACAATTCGACCGCCCTATCGGGATTTGAACTCGTGGCGTGTGCGTCGAGCTTCATAAGCGACATCCACACCACCGTGTGCCAAAATTATGGGAAACGGCGGAAACAATGAAGCGCTCGTTCTTTATATAATTATGGAGTCACCTAAACACCCTTTGAAGCATTGAAAACTTGACTTGACAAAGCTAACGCATGCTTGTTGAACGGCACTCACACTAGCAAATCCTTGGATCAAAATTCGATGGTTTTTTCGACGGAATGAAGTAGATCGAAGATCTTCGCATTTTTTCGAAAAGATCAACCTCAATTTTTGTTCCATTTACAAAGTCCGCCACAATAGATCAATGCCTATGGTGCTCGAATGCAGGCCCAAATATTGTGGGTAATATTTCGATGGGGGTGGTCATACTTCTATAGAAGTAAAATGCAAGAGTCCCATGTTGCAAGCTTTCCATGCGAGAGTCCCATGTGGTATCAGTGCACGTTATATGACACCAGATGATCAACTTTTCCGCCGTCCTTTACAATGGCGTCTCTTACAATGGTAAATTCGTTTTGGGACGTGAACCGCAGATATCCTTATTTTATTTTTCTTACTGCAACCCAGGCCTTTGTAAAGCGGTACATCCATTAGTGACCGACACTGGTAATACTGCTCGGCATTTAATTCAATCGAACACTGCGTACAATGACCTCTAACAGGAGGACGATATGTTCATGTACCCTTGAAAATGACGCGCTGGACGCTCGTGCGTATACGCTGGCTGGAGCCCCGCTATAAGCGAGGCTTTTTTAAGGCTGCTCGTAAAGTGGGCCGCTTCATTGTTTATTTATTTGCTGCTTCACGTTTAAGGCGACCAAGGCGCAGAAGCGGGAACAGCGAGTACTTTTCGTTCTGTTCTGCCATCACAAATAGATCAGAATCACTCGAAAGTGTCACGCTGACCCCACGGCGTATCTCGTGCTGTGCTAGAATAAACGCTTGATGATCGGCGACTCTGGATACGTAAAAAGAACATTGTTTTCCGAGTTAAGTACAGCAGTCGTGAAGCTGCGTTGGCGACCAGGTTGTTGTCGAAGAGTACTGCACGCCGCCGATTGTGAGATGTGGCAGGGTGAGCCATTGCAAGGCTTTGTTGCAGATGCCCGTGACTTTTAAAGCGGCTTCTAGTTTTGGCCCTTCATTTGCTCCGCAGCCCGTGACTAACGCACTCTATTCTCCGACTATCCGCTATCAAATTTATTTCTCTTTTTCTCTTTCTTTACCACAACACTTCGCAAAAGTTTTTCGCGCCCTTTGTCCTCGGTCATTTCTGCTGCCCACGTTATTTTTGCCAAACCCTTGTTTATGGTTTTGTCAGATGTGCTGCCGCACTGCTCAAAAACTATTACTCCTATGCGCCAGTAGCGAACATCATTGCAGCTTTCATTCATGATTTCGAGAAAAAGCGGCGCGAACTAATGAATCGAGCTCGTGTGAAAGAAAAAAAACTACAGAAAAGTTTGGCGCGCAGTAATTGTATAGTATTTTTACAATGCCCCTATATGCTGTAATTACTTTGTAATATAGAATCATGACTGCTCTTTCACTTTATATCACCTTCTTAACTGAAATCCATAGACTAAAGCAAACATTTATTTAATCAGTACGTAGTCTTTGTATGAGAGAATCAGTTTTCGCGGTAGTGACCAAATTTGGCTTCAGCTGACTGTAGATTAATTAAAGCTTTTTTTTAATTCATACCATAAAAGGGCTGCCAAAATGGAGGACTCCAATACTATAGTTCGTGCGAGGTTGACATAAATATGCCATGTTGAGGAACGTGACATTTAATGATACTATGCACACAGGGTGATGACAAGGCAATTGCATACGGCATGATAGCTTAGCACCTAAGGTATAGCGCTGCTGAGCTGGAGCTCACATTAAAACATCGAGTAAAAAGTGAGCAGGTACACCCCATAACTTTGACTTCGGCACGGTGGGAAATCTCTATATCGAAAATGTTTTTTCTGCAGTAAACCACAACAGCGGCCCATGCACATAGGAGTTTACTCATTATTACACAATTCATAAAAAATTATGCCTGATTGATTATTGTGAGTCAGTTTAAAGATCGGGAATAGGGTCCTAGTACCGCCGACTTGGGTGGTAGCGTCGCGAAAACAGGTGGCGTGTACGATTTGGGCATATGGGATAATCAAAAGCCATGACGTAAATCAGACAGCTTAATCCAGCAAAGCTTATATCGCTACCCTACACATGGGAATGGGAAAGGGTTAATTATAGCTAAAATATAGAAAAAAAGGCTATAAAAATAACAAATGATTACAAATAGCGTTTGTGGGGAGCATCTCATGACCCCCTCGCACAAAGTTTCCGTGGGCTGATGAGCTTGCGTGTGCGAGTGATGTACTTCCTTCTTTTATGAATCTACTGGCATGGCCTAACTAAAATAAAACTAAAAATATCACAGCATATCCATAGAGTGAATGATGATGAGTGGGGCGAAACGTCCGTCAGCCCGTCCATGCATGCGTTCATCCATGCGTCCGTACGTGTGTCCATCCATACGTCTGTCTATCCGTTCATGCGTCTATCCGTCCGTTCGTCCATGCGTCCGTGCATTTGCCCCTCCGTCTTCTAGTCTGTCTGTCCCTTCGTCCATGCATACATCTACGAAACCCTCCAAGTACTTCCATGTCACGTCTCGTATCACCTATGACATATACCAGCTGTGCTCGTCCATACATCCGTTCGTCCGTCCATGCGTCTGTCTGTCTGCGCATACATCCAATAAACACGCCAAGTACCGTCATCGGCCATCTCGAATCCCCTGTGGCACATACCCGCTCTAGAGTGGGTATGTGCCACCGGTGACTGCGTAAACATTGGAGAATGTACAGACCAACGCCTTAAGAAGCTTCGCGCCTAAAATCTTGAGATAGGAAGGCACTCTCCAGCATGTACTTCGCCTGAGCCCTTGTGTTCGGCGTGTCTGCGATGCGGGAGAGAAATTCTGGAACACGCCCGTAATATCTCGTCTCTTTGACCGTGATGTGCAGTCGGATGGGCTTAATGAAAGCCACCGGCTCACACACACTCAAACTCGCTCTATTCGCGCTAATCGTTCGCCCTAGGCGGCAATTCAAAGCCTTCTTCAGCGTTGATTTTTTTAGAGCTTTTTTATTTCAGTAGCTTATGCTCTGGAAGCTCGCGAATGCAATAGGCTACATTTGATAAAAAAACTCAAATGTCTGAAGTCATGCCAACATCTTTTTAAAATAGGCAACCATCAACGCCCCATGTGAAATTTGTTAGAACTCTTGCGGAAGGCACTCTATGGGAGACATCATGCTAGCTATTCACTTTTTTGTGCGGTTTCCCTGCGACTGTTTTTTTTTTGACAAAGTAAAAAGACAAAAGAGCTTCTTATGCATGCTAAAAATTACAGCAACCTTTATCAATACATCAGTGTTCTTTTTTTTACCTTTCTAGTGCAATAAATGAAGCAATGAGTTCGAGACACTACACATATTTCTTTAATTTTTTCAATGTGGTTTTGAATTTTTCGTCCATAGAGTGGAAAGCTTCAGTCTCTTTTGATCTAATCGCACAGCTAACGCGGCATACGAAATTGCCGCCTAATATTTTCTGTCATTAGTCAGTACCAGCCCACATCTCTAGATATTGTGATTTTTCGCCTGCGTTGATTGATCTTTTAAGTATATATATATTTTCCAGAGGCGCATAGGCTTTAATTGGCAACACAATATTTTATTAGGTATTGTAAAACGCTGCTTTTGTACGTGGCATTTCAGGAATAAAAAAATAGATGAACACTCTGAGAATCTTAGATGGCAAACCTGGAGTCTGCGTTAAAATTTTTAGATGTGTGTGACTATAGGTGCATTTATATATCATTTTATTATAACTACTCAGGGTGCTTTTCATATCAAGCCGCTGCAAAAAGACGCAAGTTGATTAACTAAAGTGGCATAATAAAGACATAGAGCCTTTAACACTTTATCCCTCGATGTACTGCCAGCAGCGGTTCATACTACGAAAAGCCATTGTTGAGTCAGCCTTCAGCAAACAATATTTTCGCAAAACAGCCACTACTTATTCGTATCGCAGGGCTCGTTAATATATGGTAGCCCACTGGCCACAATGATGCAGAGGTTACAGCGTTCGGCGGTTTATCTAATGGTTGCAGAATATAGTCTCAGCCACTACAATCACAGTACGATGGGCGCGAAATGGCAGGGGCACGTGGGCTTTGATATTGATGCGTGTGAAGGACAACATATCGTCCACATGTCGTAATTCAACCTCCCGACGTCCCTTGTACTCACATCTTGGTTTTCACTAAAAAATACTATAAATATTGGGCATCCTGTAAGGTGAAATCTACACAAGCTCAAAGCGCTCTTGGAGTCAATATAAATGCTGCAGCGACATATTTGAAGAAATAAGAATATTACGACAAAACTTAAAAAATTTCTAAGCATCCTTTGTGAAGACCCTTTACCGATGCCACAGTGCACGTTCCCGGGACTGCATGTCACATACACGAAGGTTAGCTAGCGACCACTCGTGCCTCCTGACTTGTGACAAAATGACATTTTACCAGTAGTTTGGATGGCCACCAGGGGGCCAGGGAGTTCGGATGTGCCTCGCATCAGCTCCGCGGAAAGTTGTTTGGTCTGGTGGAAATTGTGCAGTTACAGCAAACAACTCCTATAATCTCCTGCCTGAAGTTCTCTGGACCATCTAGACCACGACTTCAGGACTGTGAGTAAATTTTGGGGCATTTTATGGCTATTTTGGTGTCGACTGCGTCTCCGCCCAGCAAAGCCTAACGCTAGCGGTGAACAAACGCGGCGGCTCGGCGGTGGCCGACGCCCCCGGCGTTCGCTTCAGAGCCCCGTTGTGGAGACGCGACGGCAATGGAGGCGACCGTGGAGGGTACTGAAAGTACCCCTGAAGAATTTAGAACCGCTGACTGGATCACGAAAGTTGGAAAACATGTGAAAGAGCTGCGTGACGCCGCTAGAGGTGACAGACAGGGACGCCAAGATGGTAACGCCCGGGCAGAAAGTGGAACCGAGCCCGGCGAAGACAGGAAGAAGACGGCGGCTGCGAACGCAGCATACAAAAAGCTTGGGCACAAGATCGCGGAGCGCTCGATTGCGTCGTACCTACCGCGGATGCCGGCGAACGACTACAAGATAATCATTAGTCCGAACTGCGGGCTGGCGCTCACAAAAATTCCGAACACCAGGCTCAGTGAGGCGGTGCGCATGGGAGCGCAAATTTCGTGGATTAAGGGACAAGAAAAGGAAGTGTTCATTGTTAACGACAAGCAAGGCACCCTGATTTTCAGCACTCCAGACATAGACACTGTCTGGAAGGTGACCAGGATTAAGTCTATCAAGATTGAAGGCAAGAGCTATGACGTCACGGCGTACCTCGCGCCGCACGAGGATAGCGGGCGGGGTGTGGTGCGCGGCATCGACCCGAGATTGTCAGTAGAGGAACTGACAGAGGCTTTCGACAACTCAAGGAACCCACCGATACTTGGTGTTAGGAAGCTGCGGAACTCAAGTTCAGCGGTCATCATCTTCAAAAATGAGACAGTGCCCAGGTGGATGTACTGTTACGGCGTACCACTGAAGTGCGTGCTTTATAAGAAACAATACGAGGTGTGCTACCGATGTGGCCAGCTAGGACACAGATCGGACGTGTGTATCAGCGACCATGTTCGCTGCCGGGGATCCGGAATGACAGCTCCACCCGAGGACCATGCATGTGAGCCCAAGTGTAAGCTGTGTGGCAAAGGTCATCTGACAGCAGATCGGAAATGCAAGGAAGCTTTCAGGACCCCTTATACAATAATGAAGAGACAGTGGGAGGCTTGGCGGCGAATGGAAGGAGAAGAGCGGAAGGCGAAAGACGCCGATCCACAAACGTGCAGAATGGAAGAGATCAAAGAACGGTCCAGGAGCCGGTCGAAGCATCGAAGAGGCTCAAGAGGAAGAGCAGGTTCCTTCCCAAGACTACCGGAAAGACAAGAAGGAGATCTGCCACCAATGACTGGTCCAGTAAACGAGGGAACTTCCGGCAGTGCTGTCCTCAACAGTGGGAGACCCACGTCGTCGAACCGCAAGGTGGGTTGGGGAGATAGGGCCTCCCAGGATAAACGCGATGAAGAAATGTTAACCATTAAGGAAGAGAATCACATGCTTAAAGAGCAGCTAGCAATGATGAGTCGGCAAATAGAGGAGCTTCAAATAGCTATTAAGTCGTCTAACACAACACCGGTTTCCCTACCAAAAATGCCACAGAATCAAATTATAAAAATGCCGGAGGAGCAGAGCGCTACTCCACCTCCAGCGAAAAAGAGGGCAAAAGAAGCGGAAAAGCCCGTAATAGAGGAGAACGTAGGGACAGTGATAGACATGAAAATAGCGCAACTGGAGGCAAACATTGAAGCCAAATCTACCCAGGACGATGAATGGCGTAAGGCCTTCGAGAAACGAATGTTCGAGATGTTTCAAAATCTGAATCAGCAGTTGCATCAGCGGGATAATAAACTTACCGAGGAACTTAAAACAGAATTCGCGAAGAGGGATCGGGCTTATGAACAGCTCGCCCAAGAAGTATTAGGCAGGCCGATGAATCACCTTAGTGGCAATCATGGCTCACAGATTCAGTAAGAACACCGTTTGGCAATGGAACTGCAGAGGCTTCACGCGCAAGCGTGCGGTTCTGCAGGAATTCCTGAGGAAAGGGGATCGACCGGATGTTATAGCTTTACAGGAATGTGGGAGAAAGGCGACGTTGCCGGGTTATAAATCCTATGTAAGCGAAGGCACGAGTACGCAGGTGGCCACCCTGGTCAGGCGAAACGTTACGGCGGTGCAGCATGACATTGGTAATGCACACATCGACCATGTTCTCATAGAACTAATACCCCAAAAAAAGAAAAACGCTAGCTTGTTCGTATTAAATATATACAGCTCTCCCAGACAAAGGCGATGCGACTTTGGGGATCTCTTCGCTTCTACGCGACGTAAGAGTAAGAACAACCCATTGCTGATCGTCGGTGACTTTAACGCTCACCACACGGCATGGGGATATAAGCAGGCTTCAATTAAGGGCAGGAAATTGTGGGATGACATGCAAACTCATAATCTGGACTTGATAACCGACCCGTTGCAGCCAACGAGGAAGGGAAATAGTGTCGCGGTTGATACCACACCCGACCTTACCCTGACGGGGAGCGGCACTAGTGCCACGTGGTGCAACACAAACGAAGACCTAGGCAGTAATCACCTGATCATAGAAATAGTGGTAGAGGGAGGCCTTGCAACACTTCGGAAACGAAGGGTAGAGGCCGTAAATTGGGACTCTTTCAGGGACCTCAGGGGCGACCCAACTCCCATTTCCGACATTGCCGAGTGGTGCGATGGGGTGTTACGTACTGTTAAGGAAGCCACTGAAGTGGTGGAAACCGAGGAGGACAACGAAGTGGCAGATACGAGATTAGTAAATCTTTGGAAGAAAAAGAAAGCTTTGGAAAACCGACTCCAACAGAGGAGATGGGATTGGAGTATCAGGAAACAAATAGCAGCTTTAAACAGGCAAATTGAAGAGCACGCCATCACGCTCACGAAGCAAAGGTGGGGGAACGTCTGTCAGGAGATGGATAGAAATATAAGTACGTCCGGGACGTGGCGACTTCTTCGTCACCTTTTAGATCCGGAGAGCACGAAGACAGCGTCTAAACAACAATTGGAACGAATGGCGCACCAATTTGAAGGTACTAGGAAGGAACACTTAGAAGAAGTTCGGAGCAGATACATTAATCCCGCCGGATCCGAACCTCTCCCAGATTATGGAGGGCGGGAAAACGCAGCCTTAGACGCCCCTATCTCCCTGGCTGAGGTGCGAGCGGAGATTAATCGGCTAAGGACTAGATCAGCGGCAGGGCCGGACAGAGTGACTAACAAAATGCTCCGTAATTTAGACTATAGGTCCATCGCTAACCTAGCAACGTACATGCAGGAGTGTTGGGAAAAAGGGACGGTACCGCAGGAGTGGAAACTCGCAAATGTAATTTTCATTCCTAAACCGGGTAAAAAACTCCGTTTCGAGAATCTTAGGCCGAAATCGTTAACGTCTTGCGTAGGTAAGCTCATGGAGCATGTCGTTCAGACGCGGCTCAATAGGTACATGGAAGACAATGGTATGTATCCGGACACCATGACCGGTTTTCGACCCCGACTATCAGCGTGCAACGTGATGCTACAGCTTAAGGACCAAATTATAGACAAGCCAACGCAAGACACAAAAGTTATCGTGGGTTTAGATGTGGCAAAAGCATTTGACAACGTGAGGCACGTATCAATCTTGGAGAATCTGAGCTCCCTGAACGTCGGAAAGCAACTTTATGACTACGTCAAGGACTTCCTCTTGAACAGGACAGCCACTTTAAAAATCGGGGAAGAATCCATCGAGGACAATAAATTAGGCAACAGGGGGACACCTCAGGGCTCAGTGTTATCACCCACCCTTTTCAACATTGTGATGTTGAAACTGCCTGAACAGTTAAAGGATATTGAGAATTTAAATCACACCATTTACGCGGATGACATAACATTATGGATGAACAAGGGCAGTGATGGCCAAATTGAAGGCTCTCTGCAAATCGCCATTGATAAAATCGTAGAGTACTTGGAGCCCAAAGGACTTAAATGCTCGGCCGAAAAGTCGGAAGCACTCTTCCTCATGCCCGCCGGAAAACGGCGTCTCCACAACAGGCCTGAAGTGGACATCCACTTGTATGTTAACGGCGCAGAGATCCCCGCGGTCGACAGTATCCGTGTCCTTGGACTAAGGATTCGGGCGAACCGTAAGAATTCTGAAACTCTTGTGTGACAGTCATGCACACGTGCGCCAGATTGGGGGCAACGCCCCTCGGCATAGAATGTATATATGAGAGCGCTATCGTTCAATAAACGTTCTTTCGACGCACATGACCCGTGCAAGCCACATGGTGTCAGAAGTGGTCGGACCGCAGCCGATACACGCAGCCGGCGAACGAACAGCGGACGCGTAGCAAGCCAACAGGGGCGGCTCGGAGGTCCCAACCAGCTACAAGCATGCAGAACGGGGAACAGCGCCAGCAGGCCAGCGGACCAGTCACCACGCTATTGCCACCGCCGAAAGCCCTGGACACCACAGGAGACGTATGGCGAAGCTGGAAGACATGGCGGCAAGAGTTCGAGCTCTTCGCAACGGCAACATACCTGAACCAGCAACCGAAAGAGGTACAGGCAGCCACCTTTCTTATGATTATCGGAGAGGACGCACGCAAGACGTACAGCACTCTTGATTTTGCAACTGACGAAGAGAAGTCGGACGTAGAAGTACTGAAAATGAAGTTTGAGGCATTTTACAAACCAGCTCTAAACTTAGCCTACCATGAGTTCCGCTTTGGAAAGTGCGACCAAAAGGACGGTGAAAGTTTCAATGACTGGCTGACAGACCTCAGAGTGCTAGCAAAAAGCTGCGAGTTTGGGCAGCTTGAAGAGCGTATGCTGAGAAGCCGTATTATTCTCGGAATTAGAGATAAAAAGCTGCAAGAAAAGCTAATCTCCGAAAATGCTTCTTTCACGAAGACCGTAGAAATGTGTCGCTCTCGTGAACATGGCAAAGAACAGTGTGAAGAGATACAGGCGCGCCCGAAAAGCGATTACGCAGCCGAGATGAACGCGCTATCTGAAGCGAAAGGTCAGCGTTGTACAAAGTGCGCAAAGGTTCATCAGACCGACCGTGTGTGCCCAGCAAAGGGACGCACGTGCAGGAAATGCGGTGGCAGAAATCACTTTGCGATAGCCTGCAAGAAGATGCAAAAAAGATTTCATTCGAAAGAGCATGCAGTAGCATCTGTCGATGCAGAAGAAGGCGATTTCTGGTTAGAAACGCTATCGCATGCCCGTGGGAAAGACGACCGCTGGACGGCTACCGTTGAGATAGAAGGAAAGCCTATTTTTTGCAAGTTAGACACAGGCGCAACATGCTCGGTTATAGCACGCAGCCAGCTGCAGAAAATAACAAACAAGCAGCCACTTGATTGCAACGTTGTTTTAAACACATTTTTTGGCTTCCAGAAAAAAGCGACGAAACAAGTTCGTCTTGAAGTGGCAACGAGAGAAAGCAAGATTCTGACAGAGTTTTTCGTCGTGGATGACGAAATCGCCGTGACCTTGAGCGGTACAGTTGCCGAAGAGCTTGGCTTGCTCCAACGTGTCTGCTCTGTCGACCAAATAGAGCTTTACGGCACTGCCAAGCCTTACGAAGACGTGTTTGAAGGTCTGGGTCAACTGGAGGGTATTGTCTACCATCTAAAGCTCAAGCCCGGGTCCCAGGGAGTAGTGAAACCAGCACGGCGGATTCCAATAGCATTGCAAAGCAAGGTGAAAGCTGAGCTCGACCGCATGGAGACTGCTGGAGTCATCGTGAAAGTGACCGAGCCGACAGAGTGGGCCAGCAACATGGTCGTTGTTACAAAAGGAGAGAAGGTACGCATTTGTCTTGATCCTTCCGACCTAAACAAAGCTCTGCTTCGCGAGCACTATCCAATGCCAACATTGGAAGACATAGCACCTTCGATAAGTGGGGCCCAGTACTTTACAACTTTGGACGCAGCCTCCGGTTTCTGGCAAATCAAGCTGGATAAAGAAAGCTCTAAGATTTGCACTATGTGCACTCCATACGGCCGTTATAGATTTTTGCGCATGCCCTTTGGAATCTCGTCGGCGCCGGAAATATTTCAGCGGGCCATGCACCGCGTGCTAGAAGGCCTCGAAGGCGTAGCAGTTGTCATGGACGACATTCTAGTGTGGGGCCGAACAAGAGAGCAGCATGATGCAAACCTTGAACACGTCCTACGACGTTGCCGAGAGTACAAACTGAAATTGAACAGAAAGAAATGCCGTTTTTTACAGGAGTCCGTCCGGTACTTGGGACACATTTTGACGCGCGACGGCCTGAGCCTGGATCCACAGCGGCTAGAAGACATCTTGCAAGTCCAGACGCCAAGCAACCAGAAAGAGCTGCAGACGTTCCTGGGCATGGTAAATTTTGTCTCTCGCTTTATTCCGAATATGTCGGACCTAACAGCACCACTTCGAGAATTACTAAAGAAGAATGTCGCGTGGCTTTGGGAGGACCGCCAAGATGCAAGCTTCAAGGCTCTGAAGGAAGCGCTTGCGACAGCCCCTGTACTAAGCTACTACGAGAAGGGGAAACCAATCAGGCTGTCGGTAGATGCCAGTCAGAACGGAGTTGGCGCAGTGATCATACAGGACGGGCATCCACTAGCGTATTCGTCGCGTTCCTTGACAGAAACACAGCAAAGGTACGCCCAGATCGAAAAGGAGATGCTGGCAATTGTCCACGGCTGTGAAAGATTCCGCGACTATCTTTTCGGGCAGCCTGAAGTTGTGGTAGAATCCGATCACAAGCCACTAGAAATTTTATTTAAGAAGCCGTTATGCCAATGTCCTCTAAGGCTTCAGCGCATGCGCCTCAGCTTGCAGAGGTACCCGATAGTCGTCAAATACACACCTGGAAAACAGCTGTTTGTTGCTGACGCTTTATCACGGTCCCCGAGCCAAGCAATATTGAAAGAACAGTGCCTGAATTATCAGTTGAACACCATTGCTTGCCTGCAGGTTTCAGACAGACGGCTGAGCCAAGTTCTACAAGAGACCGACCAGGACCCTGTGATGGTGAAACTTCGACAGTACGCAAGCAGTCAGTGGCCGGAGAGCAAAGCTGACGTCAGCAGCGAGCTACGATGCTACTGGAGCTTCCGCGACGAGCTGCATACGCAAGATGGCCTAGTATTCAGGAGCAACCGCCTCATCATTCCGGCCAAGATGCGCAGCGAAGTTCTTGCCTGCCTTCATGCAGCGCATGGGGGAGCAGAAAAAATGAAAGCACGTGCTCGAGCTGTACTTTTTTGGCCTTCTATAAACAGCGATCTAGAGGAAGTTGCTCGACGCTGTGAGACCTGCCAAAAGCACAAGCCACGAAATCTGCGCTTGCCATTGATGAACCATGAAATTCCTAGCCTACCCTGGGAAGTTGTGGGAGCCGACATATGCTATCACAATGCTACCGAGTACTTGGTGGTTGTTGACTTTTATTCTTTCTTTTTCGAAATCAGGCCCGTGAAGACGACAGCCGACAAGGTGATTGCTGCCTTCGCAGACATATTCGCCACTCATGGCTTCCCGCAGCGCCTATGCACGGACAATGGACCGCCATTCAGCAGCCAGGACTTTCGTGAATTTGTCGGTAAGATTAGCTTGCACCATGTTCGCTCCAGCCCCTATCACCCTCGATCAAACGGAATGGCTGAACGTGCGGTGCAAGAAGCCAAAAAATTGCTGAAGAGGTATCGGTACGGCACAGTGGATTTTTGTGCTGCATTGCTTGAATGGAGAAACACTCCTCGCGATTCCTATTTGAAATCTCCAATGCAGAGACTCATGGGCCGAAATGCGAGGACGCTGCTGCCAGTCACGGAAACCCACCTGCGACCGCAGACCATACCGCCAGAGGAGGTTCAACGGCGGCTCCACGTCATCAGAAGTAGACACCGTTCCTACTACAACAGGGGTACAAGGCCGCTACCAGGACTTCCTGAGGGCTCCCGCGTCACAGTGTACAACGTACCATCAAAGACCTGGTCCCCTGCTACGGTTATCAAGCCTGCCAACAGTCCGAGAGCCTACATTGTTGAGACCGAAGATGGACTCCAGTTGCAGCGCACCAGAGAACATCTCCGTCTGGCCCCCACTCCACTGGTGCCCCCCACACAAGAACATCAAGCTGACGTGGGGGGCACCAGTGGAGTGGGGGCCAGACGGAGATGTTCTCTGGTGCGCTGCAACTGGAGTCCATCTTCGGTCTCAACAATGTAGGCTCTCGGACTGTTGGCAGGCTTGATAACCGTAGCAGGGGACCAGGTCTTTGATGGTACGTTGTACACTGTGACGCGGGAGCCCTCAGGAAGTCCTGGTAGCGGCCTTGTACCCCTGTTGTAGTAGGAACGGTGTCTACTTCTGATGACGTGGAGCCCAAAGGACTTAAATGCTCGGCCGAAAAGTCGGAAGCACTCTTCCTCATGCCCGCCGGAAAACGGCGTCTCCACAACAGGCCTGAAGTGGACATCCACTTGTATGTTAACGGCGCAGAGATCCCCGCGGTCGACAGTATCCGTGTCCTTGGACTAAGGATTCGGGCGAACCGTAAGAATTCTGAAACTCTTGCTAGGTTGGAAGCCAGTTCTAATCAGACATGTCGTCTCATCAGACGAATAGCAAACAGGCATGCTGGGATGAAGGAGGCGAACCTTCTTAGATTAGTGCAGACCTTCATAATAAGTAGGATAGTGTACGTGGCACCTTATTTAAAATTAAACCAAGCGGAGCGGGGCAAACTCGACACCATTATCAGGAAAAGTGTGAAAGTCGCGCTCGGACTTCCCCCAAACACGTCAACTGACAGACTTATGAAGTTGGGGGTATCTAACACACTCGATGAGCTAATTGAGGCTACTGTTACTGCACAACATCAAAGACTACTCGGATCTAAAACGGGGAGAGCAATATTAAAGAGATTGGGCTATGGGCCCACGCGTGAGCAAGCGCGTTCAAAAGACATACCGATACAGATCAGGGACAGGATAAAGATACCTCCGCTACCCAGAAATATGAACCCTACCTTTCACGAAGGCAGGCGTAAAGCCAGGGCAGAGGCATTACAATCTAGGTACACTGGTCGACAGGACGTCGCGTATACAGACGCTGCGGAATATGAAAGCAAAGCGGCACACACGGCAGTGGCGGTCAGGGGAGATGGTGGCCTAATTGCGTGCTGCACAGTACTTGGTGTCGAGACTGTAGAGGCCGAGGAAGTGGCCATAGCTTTAGCCATCAGCCAAAAGGGGATCAGGGTGGTCATCAGCGACTCCAAAAACGCTGTGAGAAATTACGAATCGGGAAGGGTGACGGAGACTGCCATCCGTATATTAAACATGGTAGGAGTACCCAAAGAGCAGATTCTGCTTGTCTGGGCTCCAGCTCACCAAGGACTTAGAGGGAACGAGGAGGCTCATTCCGTCGCCCGAGGTCTCACCTACCGGTCGACCCCTGGAACCTCCCAAGTTACCGAACAAAGAAGCGAGTATATGCGCACATACCATGAAATCGTCGCACACTACAGGCTGAATCGGCAAGTATACCCGAGAGCGGACAACTCACTAAGTAAGAAAAACGAGATTTTGTGGCGAAAGTTACAGACCGGGGTTTTTCAAAACCCCGCACTTTACAGCAAGTAGCACCCCGCAGTTTTCCAGTCCCAGTGTAAATTTTGTGATGAAGTAGCGAATTTGGTCCACATGGTGTGGACATGTCCAAGTCAAAACGATGGTTCTCGCACTGTAGAATCCTGGGAGGCCCTCCTCTGCAGCCCAGATCCCAACGTCCAGCGCGACATCATCAGTCAAGCCCCTGCTGCTGCCGCGTCCCAAGGGATTCCGGCCGACAGCTACGGGCAACGGGCCATGCCTGAGCAATTGACTCACCTTTTAATAAAGTTTTCTCTCTCTCTACCAGTAGTTTTCACTGTGCAGCAGCCGCTATACAGCTCATTGAGGGCAGGCAACGGAAAAAGACCTCTCATGCATCGCCACAGCTCTTCACTAAAAGGCTTCTTTTTAAACTCGGCCCTCCTGATTATTCAATCTCGCTATCGTGTTCACCGATACGCACTTCCTCGCGCTGCTGAGATAATCTTCTTTGTTTTGTTCTCTCTGCGCATTAATCATCAACCAAGCTTCTAAGGTAACAAGCAAACACGTGGCTCACGTTTCTGGAAGGTTGGCGCTGGAACGAGAAGCCGCAAAAACGCTTTTTAAATGCGGAGCATTTCATAGCGGATTTCAGTGACTTTCAGCGTATCTATCTATCTATCTATCTATCTATCTATCTATCTATCTATCTATCTATCTATCTATCTATCTATCTATCTATCTATCTATCTATCTATCTAGCCGCCTACGACGTTTAGCTCTCCTGACCGTTTGGATAATAATATCGACACCAAACTTGGTATGGCGTACCATGACTGTATGACGAGGATATTTGACTAGTCATAACATGAAAATCATGACATGTATGTCATGAATCTCATGAATCACCTTTCATGGTCTTGCTGTTCTTGCGTTGGTTTTGTTCAGATGACATGTTGCGAAATTGGTATGGAATGACATGATTGCTTGTCGAACCCAAGCGATAGACCCTAATGTGATAAATATGACATGCGTGTCATGTAACAACATGACTACATGCTTCGCTCATGGTGCTCTCGTGACCATTTTGTTAGCGTCACATATACCAAATTTGGTATTACGCTACGGGAATGGATGACGGGTGTTTGTGACTGGTGCAAACATGATAATCATGAGATGCGTGTCTTGTGAGAACATGACTGCATGCCACAGTCAAGGCGCCAATACATTTCGACGCGACCCGGAGGGCGTGCGCAGCGGCGTTCGTTTCGTCGCGTCACGCCGGCGTTGCCACTCCAGGCGCCGCTCGCAGACACGTGCCGCGCTGCGTTGCATTGACGCAAGCGCTTTTCAGCGCATCCGGCGTCCCGCCGTCACGAAAAGCGGCAGACACAGTGCAATGCATTGGTGCGAAGTGCAGCAGACAGACGGACAGACAAGGAACTTTGTTCAGGTCCTGAGGAACTGCGTTGTAACGGCCCCGTTTAGGGGGAATCCGTAGCAGTCGCGGGCCACTCCCACGTAGGGAGCGGAAGACCGTGGCCCTCCGCCCTCTCGCAGGCCCTCTGGACAGCCCGAAGTTGAACCAAGAGGTCGCCGCTGTTAATGGCTTCCTCCCAGTCCTCTTCTTTGTTGAACTCTGCGTCACGTAACGCAGGACATTGCCAGAGCTAATGAGGTAATGAGCAATACGCCTCTCCGCAGTCCGGACAATGCGGCTCGATGTTGGGCGAAAAATGACTGAACCTGCCTCGCGAAGGGAAAGACCCCGTTTGGAGCATCCTGTAGGCCGATGATTGCGGTCGCGTAAGTTTAGGATGAGGAAGTGGAAAAGCCCTCCGAGATAGATGATAATGAGTCATGATCTCGTGGAAAGTGAGTAGCAAGTTCTGCATCTTCCGGCGTCCCCGCCTGCGAATCCGCCGGGACCGCCGCGGTGAGCGATACCTCGGGCACGGTCATGGGCAAACTCATTGGCGTTGGGGACATCAGGATGTACGTTGGCCCCCATGTGGGCCGGGAACCATGTTATGGTGTGAAACCCGACAGCCCCCTCACAGCCGAGGATGGCCGCTGCCTCACGCGAGATCGAGCCCGAGGCGAAAGCCCTAGCTGCGGAACGTGAATCTGTAAAGACATTAGGACGCGATGGGTCCTTCATTGCTATGGCGATGGCGATTTGCTCAGCCACCATTGCCGAAACCTTTCTAACCGAGGCAGAGCATAGGAGTGTGCCACTATGATCGACCGAGACCACTGCGAAGCGATCGGAACGCCCGTACTGGGCTGCATCGACAAAGGTCGCGAGATGCGGTCTGTTTGCAACTGATTTTAATAAGGAACGGGCCCGAGCTATGCGGCGCCCTACATTGTATTGTGGGTGGACATTTCTTGGAAGTGGAGCTACCGAAAACGTGCCTCTGATCGAGGGTGGTAGTGTTACATTACGCTGGTTAGTCGCCGTAGGACCGCAGCCTATGAATTCCAGGATGCGCCTACCAGCCCTCGAGGACAATAGTCGCACGACCTGAGTCATCTGCTGGGCCTCGATCACCTCCGAGAGGGAGTTATGCATGCCCAATTGTAGGAGCTTCTCGGTGCTAGTATGGATAGGCAAGCCTAGAACTCGCTTTATGCTTTTGCGCATTAGTGTATCAATTCTTGCCTCTTCTCTTTTGGACCAGCGCAACGCCGAAGCGACATAATTAATGTGGTTGATGAGAAATGCATGATAGAGCCGAAGGAGATTGCTCTCGCTCAGCCCACCCCTGCGGTTCGAGACCCTGAGTATGAGCCTAAGCATGTTCTCCGTCTTGGAGGTGATGCGGGCTATAGTTCGTGAGTTGCCCCCCTTGGACTCTAGCAGGAGTCCGAGGACCCTGATGGAGTCCACCCTGGGTATTTTCTGCCCGCCCTGTGTGTATAAAGCTATGGGATTCTGTTCTAAAAGAGTGAGGTTCCTCAGTCCTTGTCGGGTGGGTCTGTATAGTTGTAACTCAGACTTTGCCGATGACACGCTCAGGCCCGAACCGACTAGAAAGTTCTCCGGGATGTCTAATGCCTCTTGAAGCGCCTGCTTTACCCGGCGTCGGACCCTCCCATGCAACACACGGTGATATCGTCCGCGTAGAGAGCATGGTTAACCCCGCGCACCGTAGCGAGTCGCTCCGAGAGGCCCTTCATGGCAATATTGAAGAGTAAAGGAGAGATAACTGTTCCCTGTGGGGTGCCTCTCGCTCCCAAGGTAAATTCCGTGGATTGGATTTGAACGATCCTAATGGTAGCTGCGATCCCTGAGAAAAGACCTAACGTATGCGTGGAACCGTTGTCCTAGACCCATAACCGAAATTGCCTCAAGCACAAACTTGTGCGAGATATTATCAAAAGCTTTGGCTAGGTCTAGAGCTAGTATGCCTCTAGTATCCCTGGTGTTGTTGTCAATGATTTGTCTTTTGATAAGGAGCATCACGTCCTGTGTGGATAGTGCTGGTCTGAACCCTACCATATTGTGTGGAAATAGCTCTCTGCTTTCTATGTACTCGGATACCCGATGGTGAATCACATGTTCGGCCACCTTGCCTACGCAGGACGTAAGCGAGATGGGTCGCATGTTCTCCAAAGCCAGAGGTTGGCCTGGCTTTGGAATGAGCGCTACCGAAGCTGTCTTCCAGGATTCGGGGACGTGCCCCATCTCCCAGATCTTGTTGACTTTCTCGGTAAGCTTCTCGATGGATTTGCCATCGAAGTTACGTAAGAGCTTATTTGAGATTCCATCCGGGCCCGGTGCAGAGCGTCCGTTGAGCTCGTGGAGGACCTTACAGATTTCTGGTTTAGTGAAAGGTGCGTTCAGCTCCGCCACCATTCCACCCCTGTAATGCGAATAGTCCGCATCGCCGGAAGGGCCCAGTGGAAGATAGCTGTCCACTAACCTCTTCAGGAGGGCCTTTTCGGACACTCCCTTCGCTTTTTGGTTGTGAACGATTCTGTCAATAGCCAATCGCTGATTTCCCTTCGACTGTGACTCATCAAGCAATTGTTTGAGGAGGTTCCATTTGGCCCCCACTCTCATCTGTCCGTCAACCGGAGAACATACTTCAATCAACTGCTGTTTGGAGAGTTCAATAGAGTAGGCTTCGATCTCGCGATTGAGTTGCGCAATTTTCTTTCGAAGTCGGCGATTGAGCCTTTGCGTCCTCCACCGGGACAGGATGGAATTCTTAGCCTCTAAGAGATGCGCGAGGCGTGCGTCCATCCGATCAACCCTCAGGTTCGTTTTGACAACCTTGGTCGCAGCATTAGCATCCTCCTTGAGCCTTGCAAATAGGCTGTCTAAGCTGTCGTATTCATCCTGGTCCTCCTTCCGCAATTTAAGAAAGGCATCCCAGTCCGTTACTTTAAATTCCCTGGGGGGAGCTGCATTGACTGCTAGGGTAATAGCCACTATGAAGTGGTCGCTACCTAGATTCTCTTGCAAATTTTGCCACCCTGTTCCGGCGACGTTCTTGACGAACGCCAAGTCTGGAGTTGTGTCTCGGACCACCGATGTGCCAATTCTTGTCGGGTATTGCGAATCCGTAATCAATTCAAGAGAACAGCTGGATACGGCCTTTAGGAGGTTGTTGCCTTTAAGGGACTGCCTGGCGTATCCCCAAGCGTCGTGCGGAGCATTAAAGTCTCCCGCTACCGCGATGGGGGCCCCCCTGGCCAGAGCCACCGCTTTTGCCATGATCGAAGCGAACCCCTGCCGCTTGTCCGACGGCGAGCTGTACACATTCAGTAGGATTACGCTGTTCTTGAGCCAGCTGTTGGGGATTATTTCGAGGACAATGACCTCAGCCTTGCTGTTGCCAAGCTGTAGTTTGTGTTCATGAAAGGAGCACTTTTTTGCGACCAAGGTTGCCAAACCGCACTTTTCTTGCTCGCGCACCGAGACGACTCGATAGCCCGGGAAAGTTAGCGCATCACCGAGTTTCCTGTAACATAATTACGTGCGGTTTGACCGCCTGAGAAGCAATAAAGTGCAGCAGTGGAGCCCTGCGCCTTTTGAAACTGGCACAGTTCCACTGCCACACGACCAGTTCACTAGTGTTGTCCGCCATAATTACTGTTCTGAGACAGCCAATCTCCTGTCGGGTTGACTGTTACCGCGCCTGCAGGTGACTGTGCCCTGTTCGCGCCTTTCGGAGCGAGCTACCCGTAGCTAGCGCTGCGTGTGTACCTTCAAGAGACGACACCCTTTTCAGTAGGGTAGTCATGCTATCAGCCAGTTGTTTAATCGATTGCTGCATGCTTTCCAGAGCCTTGCTGTTGGATTCTGCCTCCATAGCATCCCACTCCCCTTAGGGGGGTGAGGCCCTACGTTTTCCCGAGCGCGCCTGCACGTCCCCTGGAGGGGGAATCTGTTGTCTCTCACCCTGCGAGGAGTAATGTTTGCGGAACGACTCAAGGTCAGCCCTCAGCTGTTGAATCTCTGCCTTAAGGCAAGCATTCTCTTGGATCAACTTAGCTACCCTGGGGTCTTCCCTATGCTCTGGCAATGGTACCTGCGTTACCTCTGGTGGCGGCGCCGCTGGCTTCGGCTTGGCTCGATCCGCCCAGGTAGGTACTTCCTGGATTCGTGCCCGGGAGCAAGAGCGCCCTTTGGTGCGAGCGCGGCCCCTGGAGCGGTCGCGCCGGCGGCCAGCCGGCGTGACGGAACGCCCCTGCCTGGGAGCACTTGCCACGCTGAAATCCCTTGACTGGTCCTCTTCGGCCAGCTGTTGCTGAGACTTTTTGAAGCGCTTTCGGCGCCGTCGTCTTCTCCGTCGCACGACGTAAGGAACTTGAAAGCGTTCTTTGCACGTTCTGTCCGCCTTCGTTCCGCAAAGGGCACATTTCGGCGAGCACTGGTGGTCGTCGGGTGGAGACACGAGCCCACAGCCCCTGCCACCCTCTTGTTGGGGTTGGGACAAACATTGGCCCTATGACCAAGTCCTCCACACGCGTAGCACACGTCGGTTTGGCGCTTGTAGAGCGTGCAGCGCAGCATGCTGACGCCGCATATGACATAGTTTGGTACCTTCATGCCGTCGAAAAGCACTACCACAGTGGTGGTGTTTTTGATCATTTTGGCTTCTAGGGCCTTCGGATTTCGCTGGTTGGCTTTATCGTTTGGAGCTGGGCCTCGCTGATGTCAGTGTCCACTCCTCGTATGACTCCTTTACAGGTGTTATCGGGGGCCGCGACATATGCCGCCACATGGTACATTCCTTCGCTTATCCGAATCTGTTGGATCGCGGCGTAGACGTTTGCGTTTTTGCTCCGGTGTGGAAACTACGAGAATGTTCTGGGCGATGTTTGGGCAAACGATGTCCCCTTCCGTCTCTGCCGGGGCAAGAGCAGCCGCCATGGCAATAGCCTGTGCGAGCCTAATTTGGCTTACTTTGCTGACGTCAAGTCCGTCCTTCGGCCTGACGATAATTCGTATGTGGTCTCTCGGCAGCCGGGGGAGCCTCGATGCAGCTGCGAGGCGCTTCATTGCACCTTGCGGGGCTGCCGTGCGGCGGCCTCCCTTCGAGCCCACATGTGATGCGTTGCCCGCGGAAACTGGCGTTTCTACACGAGCTTTCTTGTTCTTGCCCAGCGCTGTCGTCCAACCCGGGCGATTGGCTTCTTCGTGAGAGATTTCCTCTCCTTCCACCATCTCTACTTTGGGCATGTTGCCCCTTTTCTCCCGCCCCTCGCCGTCGACGCTAGGCTGAGCCCGGTAGGGTTAGCCGAGCTGCAGCGCGTTTCACAAGAAAAGTTCCAATAATTCGGCAAAAGAACCACTCACCGAAAAAAGTCTGGTATCGACGTGATCCTCAGAAGAAACTGCGTCGAATGAAATGCAGCTCGAGCACAGGCACCACAAAATTCCTAACGAAAACATTAACAGAACGGGAGCCGATCTTCTCGCGTCCGCACTGGTCGGCGCCCCCTGCGTCTCCCCCCTAAGCGCAGCATGTCGCATTTCCCACCGGTTGCCGTCGGGCCGCGCCAACAGACGCTGGTCGCGCCGGTTGCGCATAGCGTTGGTCTATAGAGTGCTCGTGTTTTGCTAACATAGCGTCGCTGGGACTAGTGTGCGCGCGCGTCAACGTTACGTTGGAGTATATTAGACCCTTCATGATGCACTCGCTGCCGTTTCGCTAGCTTCACATATACCAACTTTGGTGGTACGTGACGTCAATGAATGATGAACGCATTTGACTGGTGCAAACATGATAATCATGATACGCGTGTCATGTAAGAACCAGAACACATACCAGATTCACAGCGTGCTCGCGACCGTTTCGCTAGCTCCACATGTACTAAATTTGGCATCACATGACGTGAATAGATGACGAAGGTAAACGACACATTCAAACAGGATAATCATGACGCGGAAGTCATGCACCGCATAATTTACCTCCACCTCGTAACGTTGTGTGGATTTTAAAGTGACATATTAACCTTCCTCATTCATGCTTCGCATATCATAGATTCCGACTGTACGTGGGATCTGCCATTTTTTGCCCTCAAGATAGGCATTGTATTTATGCATTAAAGTCGCGATCCCTCCTGCTTATTTACTGCTGTCCCTATTTCACCATGCAGAGACATTCTCGTCGTTTGTGGGCGCCATCAACGCGGCATCTATAAAGAAGCAATGGAGTGATACAATGCCATCACACACATGCCGCTTTCTAGCGGTGTCAGCACCACCGCCTTTGTCGCCATCAAGTCAATTTTCAGTTGCCTACTATCACAGGGAACGTGAAATTCACAGTGATGCTTCAGCTGGTGTGCAAGCTCATATGAAAATAAGAAACTTTCACTTCTAGAGCTGCACCACGCCTGCCGTCTCATCATGCAAGATGATACAAGCAGAAAACGCTATTGTTGTGGTTTTTTTTCTTGTTGAAGTGCCTGCTCATTGTCAAGGTTTGTGGCTTGAAGAAAATGGCATAAACTTTTGCAATTTTATTGTGTTATTATAACGGTTGGCTGGCCATTTGTTTCATTCTTTTCTTAAATGATCAAGCAACCATACCTATAGAGCATAAGAGTAGCAAATCGCGCCATTCAACCTTTTTTTTGGTTAGTAATTCCAAAAAAGTCTCGGAAACGGCAATGTCGTTTCTGATTTCATAAGCATCGCTTTATACAGAAAGGAACCTTAGCCGTTACTAGGCCTTCTTCGCGATGCCATTGAACTCATCTATTAACGTGTTTGCATGATGAATATATAACAAAAAGACCTTTCAATATAAAAAACTGCGTGCTTTACAATTCGTCAGACCAACCACACCCTCGAAGCTTTAAGCAGCATTGCAGATGTACCCTCACATTCAACTACCCTAAAAACAATCTTTTGCAATGAAAGCTCTAATTTTCCCTGGGAGCAAACGTTTATTGAAGAGCGCCTCGAAAATGTTTTCGACCACGCGATATCAAGCAGCGAGTCGACAGTCAGCAGATTAACTTATTGATTACCAACTGGGGTTGCTTAACATGCACCTTATGTAATCGCTCAGGCCTAAAGAATTTTCGCTACCTATAGCAATAAACCGCCTCCCTGCAACAGTGCAATCTTGCTCATGCGTGCGCGAATAAGTCGGCGGCACGCCACCCGCACCGTAACATTGTGCCGTATTTCTTTCCAGCGTGCACGACGAGTGGCTTCACTGCACAGTCATTGAACATAATGGTATATCTATGCGCAACACTGTTCCCATAGGGAGCATATACAGTAGCTCTAGCCTTGTCAAGGCGCGAGTGAAATCGACTGCTTCGACACATAGTGATAGTACTTGGCTTTATGGCTAGGTGGTCTGAATCGCCGCCCGATCTAAAAGGCAGAGCCGCATCCATCCATCCATCCATCCATCCATCCATCCATCCATCCATCCATCCATCCATCCATCCATCCATCCATCCATCCATCCATCCATCCATTCATCGATCCATCCATCCATCCATCCATCCATCCATCCATCCATCCATCCATCCATCCATCCATCCATCCATCCGTCAGTGAGGGCCCCTTCATCGGCGCCACTACCTGTCCACGTCTGATGAAGCGCTGCAAAAAAAGCAACATGTCACACACGGAGATTATGATTTCACCTATAGCAATACTCCACTCACTCGACGCGCGCAAAACGTTGAAAAGAAAGGCACGCACCACCACACTCAAGCTTTGTGCAACTCACGCAGTCTTCGGCTGCCTCGGAAACGAACCGCTCTTCAGCAATCGACGATGTCAATCGGTCATGGCGTCATGTGACGTAATGCCCTGACGCCGTCTCTTACTGTCGACATGACATTGAAGCCTTTAGAGATTTGGATGTCATGATGACTTCAGACGTCATTCTGCGTCGTATTTGCCACGTTTGCATCCAAAACAAAAATATGTAAGGCTTCTGTCATTAATAAGTTATGAATATTTCCGGAGCCCTCCTCTACGGTGTCTCTCATAATCATATTGTGGCTTTGGTACGTTAAACCCGACATACCAATCAAACCCCTCGCACTTATCAATGTGGAAGCCCGACGTGAAGCCGCCGCTCCCCGCGGCTTAAATAGTGTGCCAAAATGCGCCGCGCGCCCTCTTTAGCAAGCAGTATTGATAGATACGTGGGGTTTAACGTCCCAAAACCACTATTTGATTATGAGAGAGAGCGTAGTGGAGGGCTCCGGAAATCTAGACCACCTGAGGCTCTTTAACGAGCACCCAAATCTGAGCACATGGGCCTCGGCCATTTCGCCTCCATCGAAAATGCAGCCGCCGCAGCTGAGATTCGATCCCGCTACCTGCAGGTCAGCAGCCAATACCTTAGCCACTAGACCACCACGGCTGGGTGGATCAAGCCGTATGCACACGTGAAACTTCGTTTTATCGCGATAGCAACTAAATAGGAACACTCTCGGCTGGATTTGCGACAAAGAACTCCGGCACGCGGTATCGAACTTAAAGTCCTCTGAATCGCGAGTGTGAGGCGTTATTCACTGAGTAGCCAAGGAGCACGTTCTTGAACGTTCAAACGGCAAGATATTTGTATCTACCACTCAACGCTGCTGACGGGCATCTCCGGTGAAAAGAGGGGAGCAGGGGACTATCGTGTTTTCAGTATTACAGGCTAGATGGTGCAATGAGCGTGCTTAGCAACATCGTCACGACGCGGTGGCCACGCTTTCATCTCCCACGCACACTTTGCCCCACAAAGTGCAGAAGGTCCACGCGCACTAGTGCACCCTTATCTCGGGGTAGGGAGTATCGTATGTCTTGGCTGGCGTTCGGCTTTAACCGGAACGATTCTGTTTTAGTTGCTGGGCGCACAAAGGTCACTGCAATCGTTGCGCAGTCCACGTTGGCGAAAAGAGCGTGCTTTTTTAGACACAGAGAAGTAACAACTGAGACGCTTATTCGCGTTCATCTGTACGTGAAAATACCTTTCGTGGGTCATTTGTGCGTGAGAAACGCGGAGCACGCTCGATCTGCTGGCCATGATGCACATGATCTTCAATTTTGTTGCTAACACGCTCAGTGCTTGGCCTTTGCGGCAAAGCTTTGACTTCTTGCTCAGGTGGCGCTTTTTGTAATTTTTTTCAACATTGATGTACAGTTTTTAAAAAGTATAAATATATTTCGTTGAAACTTCTTATACCTGAGCTACAACAAGTTAGAAACATTTTGAACTAAACAAATTCTGATTTCATAAGTAGTGAAGCCGTAAAAATGTAAACAACAATACGCAGCCTCTGTAGCTTTGTGCATGCTGTAACAATAATTTTTACAAAGCCACCATAAAAATACAATTTTATGTAACCTATGTGTCACTAAAGTCACATGACCGAATATCAATACGTTGAAAAGAAAGGCACGCACCACCACACTCAAGCTTTGTGCAACTCACGCAGTCTTCGGCTGCCTCGGAAACGAACCGCTCTTCAGCAATCGACGATGTCAATCGGTCATGGCGTCATGTGACGTAATGCCCTGACGCCGTCTCTTACTGTCGACATGACATTGAAGCCTTTAGAGATTTGGATGTCATGATGACTTCAGACGTCATTCTGCGTCGTATTTGCCACGTTTGCATCCAAAACAAAAATATGTAAGGCTTCTGTCATTAATAAGTTATGAATATTTCCGGAGCCCTCCTCTACGGTGTCTCTCATAATCATATTGTGGCTTTGGTACGTTAAACCCGACATACCAATCAAACCCCTCGCACTTATCAATGTGGAAGCCCGACGTGAAGCCGCCGCTCCCCGCGGCTTAAATAGTGTGCCAAAATGCGCCGCGCGCCCTCTTTAGCAAGCAGTATTGATAGATACGTGGGGTTTAACGTCCCAAAACCACTATTTGATTATGAGAGAGAGCGTAGTGGAGGGCTCCGGAAATCTAGACCACCTGAGGCTCTTTAACGAGCACCCAAATCTGAGCACATGGGCCTCGGCCATTTCGCCTCCATCGAAAATGCAGCCGCCGCAGCTGAGATTCGATCCCGCTACCTGCAGGTCAGCAGCCAATACCTTAGCCACTAGACCACCACGGCTGGGTGGATCAAGCCGTATGCACACGTGAAACTTCGTTTTATCGCGATAGCAACTAAATAGGAACACTCTCGGCTGGATTTGCGACAAAGAACTCCGGCACGCGGTATCGAACTTAAAGTCCTCTGAATCGCGAGTGTGAGGCGTTATTCACTGAGTAGCCAAGGAGCACGTTCTTGAACGTTCAAACGGCAAGATATTTGTATCTACCACTCAACGCTGCTGACGGGCATCTCCGGTGAAAAGAGGGGAGCAGGGGACTATCGTGTTTTCAGTATTACAGGCTAGATGGTGCAATGAGCGTGCTTAGCAACATCGTCACGACGCGGTGGCCACGCTTTCATCTCCCACGCACACTTTGCCCCACAAAGTGCAGAAGGTCCACGCGCACTAGTGCACCCTTATCTCGGGGTAGGGAGTATCGTATGTCTTGGCTGGCGTTCGGCTTTAACCGGAACGATTCTGTTTTAGTTGCTAACACGCTCAGTGCTTGGCCTTTGCGGCAAAGCTTTGACTTCTTGCTCAGGTGGCGCTTTTTGTAATTTTTTTCAACATTGATGTACAGTTTTTAAAAAGTATAAATATATTTCGTTGAAACTTCTTATACCTGAGCTACAACAAGTTAGAAACATTTTGAACTAAACAAATTCTGATTTCATAAGTAGTGAAGCCGTAAAAATGTAAACAACAATACGCAGCCTCTGTAGCTTTGTGCATGCTGTAACAATAATTTTTACAAAGCCACCATAAAAATACAATTTTATGTAACCTATGTGTCACTAAAGTCACATGACCGAATATCAATACGTTAAGTTTAGTAGTTGCAACGAGAAGGTATATTTAGTGAGTGAACCCCCTTTAAAATTTGGGAGTAGGCCAGAGGAAGAATACGCAACCTAGGCATAAAAAAGGGTGTCACTTAATACGCAGTGTCATTTTTTAGCACCGTAACTTTTATGGGAATACTTGCCGCCGTTTTGAAGATATCATGCTAAAACTGACAAATTCTCTTTACCCTACCATACATACTTAAATTTAGTTAACTTTTTCATTCTTGTTCATGTATTGGAAGTGAGCCAAGTGATGGTGACCAATCTCTCATCATTAGCAAAATTCGATGAACAAAAGTAAAATTTGAATCATTTGTAAGCGTTTTTCGCACTAATGGCAGGACCATACAAGTACATAGTGTTAAAGTGTCAATCTGAAAAAGCAGCTTGATGTTAAAACTGAAGTATGCACAAGGCGAGCACCGACATGAAACGAAGTATTAAATTATTGCGAAAGCTATCAGCTATCATGACCAGGCCACATCTTACGTTACTCTGTCATACCTATTCTGACAGCCCAGATCCTTTTGAGATAACTGCAATACTATGAGATAACTTCAATACTGAAAAAAAAACAAGCGCTACGAGCACGTCAACCAGTTCCAGAACTTTACCTAAATTTATATTCCCAAACATTAAAAAAACAAAAAGAGAGATAAACTAAACAAAGGTTGTTTACAGTTCAGTACACTTTCTTCATTTGTATGAATTCGTGAGTTACTATAATTACGAACATGCATATTAACCTCACCTCGTGGAGCCGAATATCAGGATGCCCGGAAACCGCTACGAGTGGGCATGTAGCGCGTTGGCTGTATACCGCTGGTCATTAGGGGAACTGACTGGATTCCCAGCGAAGGCAAGTAAGTTAGGGGGAGACAGAAAGTTAGGTGGGCTGATGGGATTAAGACGTTTGTGGGTATAAAGTGGCAGCAGCATGCACAGGACTGAAGTGACTGGCGGAACGTGGGAGAGGCCTTTGTCCTGCAGTGGACGTTGTCAGCCTGACGATAACGATGATGATGATGATGATGATGATAATGATGATGATAGTGATTTGAACTGTAAGCGATAATTTAAAACTGAGAAATCTTTAAAGTTGACTTCATGCGCTCCGAATATTTTCATTGAACGTGTTTTGTCGACAAGAAGGTAAGCTCTCATCGTGAAAAATATATATAGCGACACTGAACTCATGTCAGCCCTGTGAGGCTTCCAGGCCGGCTGGAAGTCTTGCAGTAGGGTTTACTTATGCGCCTATTTCAAAAAAGTATTATCTGTTTAAATAATAAACCACGATACTTGAACTCAAGCATTGTCGCTAGGAAACCTGAGAAACCTTCGCGGAAGTCTAAATTCTTGGGTTATCACACCGCAGAGCTGTCAATAACGTGTGATGCACCGATTTAGTCATCTTCGTCTGCGGCTGCATTATCCATTGAGTGCACTCCAGCTCTTAAGTCTAGTCTTTTCTGTATGCGTACTTGGCCCACGAATCCAGCGAAATGACCGAGTGGGATGTAACTTGCGATAGTGCTGAGTGAGTGACGAGGGTGAAAAAAAAGCAAGCGCTACAAACACGTCAACTAGTTCCTGCGCTTTACCTAAATTTATATTCCCGAATGTAAAAAAAACAAAAAAGAGAGATAAACAAAACGAAGGTTGTTTATATTTCAATACTGTTTCTTCATTTTTATAAATTTGTGAATTACTATAACTGCGAACATACACATTAACCTCACCTCGTTGAGCCAAATCTCACGATGTCCGGAAACCGCTAAGAATTGGCATGGTCCTTGGAGCCGAGAGTCACCCTCAGTTTCCGGGGCTTGGTCGAATCATCAAAAAAAAAAACGCCAAAGGAAGAAATTGCAGTAAGTTAGAGAGATGGGCGAGTTCGAAACTATGCACGTTGTGTAAAATCAGCGCAAACAAAACGAAGCAAAAAAAAAATGGAATAAGACGGTAGTGCGTCCTCTTACTCTTCGTCGTCTTGCTCCGATGATATTTTACAAGGCAAAGAAAGAAAACTTCATTTACTATTGTCGATAAGCAATGAGCCAGAATATTTACGCGAGTACATAGCACAATTTCTTAAGCTTTTGAGAGGAAATATTGTCATCTATAGCAACATGTGCTAAACAATGAGCGAGAAATGGGTCTTATGGAAAACAGTGGGCTCAGAAGCATGAACTTAGGAAACACGTGAGAAATCAAAAGACACAGGCGTCCGCTACCACGATGAACGCCCGCTTAGCGGGACACGACGGGGAAAAAAAAGAGTGTACGCTAAGTGGTGCGTCTTCTTCTCGGCCCCATCTTCCACACTCTCTCAGTGAGAAACCAACGACGAAGGCAAATCAAAAGCAAGGCGGAGAAACGTATCATGCCATTGCCGACAGCTGCCGTGAGATTCCCGGAGGGCTACCCTTCTTTCCAGCGCTGGCACGTTTCACACGTCGCCATCCGCTGCCAGTTACCTTGTATTCTCCGACTGCTATCGATTTTTATCTTATTTTGTCTAGGAGCCATGCCCGTGCATCAGTAAGCTTTCCCGCTGGCAGCCCTCCAATGTCCATCCTACAGGATAGCACTTAAGGATAGAAGGCAAGCACATAAGTGCGTCGCCTTGAGCTTCAATCCTGAAAATTTACATCTGCGAGTGCATCGTTACCGTTCCTTTCCTTTTTAGTCAGGTAATTTATATACCATTGCTTGCACGCGCTCGATTTTTTTTTGTTTTTGCCGTACCGGGCATTTGCTGAGGGGGCGATGAGTAAACGCATCACTCGGCTTCTTTTCTGTGCACGTTATTTCAGAGCCTTGATCCCTCGGTGTATCTGGATATTCTTGCATTTTAGCACAATTCAGAAAACCGTTTTGGGTGCGAGACAGGGAGAAAACGCAAAGAAATGCGGACGTTTTGGCCAAACCTGTTAAAGATGTCAAACGGTAATTAAGAGGAGAAACAAGGCAAAGTGCGAAATAGTCGTAATTGTTAGCTGTCTGCATGGATCATAAGGCAGCCAAGTATTTTGTAAAGATAAAATTTTATACCACGTGTGATATCTGTTAGGAACGATCAGGCAGCGTCGCCACACATTCCGCAGTCTGCTGATTTTATGAAGGATGCAGTCAATCTGGGCCGCCGATACTTGAGACCACGTTGCAACTAGCCCTACGATATCAACACCAACCTAAATTAGTACAGACGGTACAAAAAAACTTCAATCAGTTGCACATGATGTAATCTCAACAGATCTCTAAAAAAACTCGTGCTTCGTTGTGAGTTTGTTGTCACTTAAAATAGGATGAGTGAACACAAGGCCGATAAATAGCAACTGTCATCGCAAAAAGAAGCTCTTTAATAAATGCGAAGCATTTCTTAGCAAACCTCTTGGACATTAAGTGTATCTATCTATCTATTTAGCCACCTACGACTTATAGCTATCCTGGACGTTTCAATAATAGTACCGATGCCGACATTGACATGCCATATTACGACTGTATGACGAGCAATGACTAGCATAAAAATTATGAAATATATGCCTTGAATGTCCTGATTTGCATTTCGTAGTCTTCCTGCTCTTACGGTGTTTCGTTCACATGGCATGTTGCAAAACTGGTATGGTATGACAAGGATGCATGCATCACACAAACGATAGAAGCTAACAAAAAATCATCACATGAGTAATGTTACAACATGACTACATAATACAGTAATGACGCACTCGCTGCCGTTTGCTAGATTCGCATATACCAAATTCGTTATTGCGAAACGTGAATGAATGACGAAGAAATGTGACTGGTGAAAGCATGCTAGCATTGAGATACGTGTCATGTAAAAAACATGACTGCATGCCATGCTCATGTTGCACTCGCAGACGCTTCGCTGTCTTCACGTATACCAAGTTTGCTATTACAGGACGTGAGTTTATGAAGAAGGTATGTGACTGGTGCAACCATGATATTTATGACATGCGCGTCATGCAACAACATGACTACATGACTCACTCATTAGACGCTCATGACCGCTTCGCTAGCTTCACATATACCAAAAAGTTGGCATATCGCATTTAGAGTTGAGTCCATGGTACGCGAAGCACGAATGAGGAAGGTTGATATGTCACATTGAAATCAGCACAACGTCATGAGGCGGAGGTAAATTATGCCGTATAAGACTTCCATGCCGTGATGATCATGTTTGGATGTGTTCTTTACCTTCGTCGTCTATTTACATCAACTAATATCAATTTCGGTATAAGTTGAGCTTGCAAAACAGTCACGAGCACGCTATGAGCATAGCATGCAGTCATGCTCTACATGGCACGGATATCATGATTATCATGTTTTGACGTGTCATTCACCTTCACGTCCCGTGAAGTCCGATTGGGAATATTTGTAGTTGGCGACACAGCCAGGAGCGCATTATGTACGTGGTATGTTGTGTTTTTACATGACACGGGGTCATGAGTAAACGCATCACTCGGCTTGTTTTCGGTGCACGTTATTTGAGAGCCTCGACCAATCATTGTGTCTGGATATTCTGGCATTTAAGCACAATTCAGAAAATCGTTTTGGTTGCGAGAAAGAGAGAAAATGTAAGAAAAAATGCAGACGTTATAACCAAACATGGCAAAGCTGTCACACGGGAATTAAGAACAGAAAGAAGGCAAAGTACGTAATACTCGTAATTGTTAGCTGTCTGCATGGATCATTAGGTTTCAAATGCATTAGCATCATTAGGAACAGTAGGTTTCTCTACTATCATACAGTTAGCAACAGTTGCTCATGATTTTGCTAGTGTTCTTAATGAGTTAGGCCAGGTTTATGTAATATTTCTAGATTTCAAGAAAGCGTTCGATCTTGTATTACATAGCAAGCTTATTACTAAACTAGAATTAATTAATTTTCCTGCTTACTTAGTTGATTGGGTGGCTGCCTATGTGACCAACCGCAGTCAGGTCGTTTCTATTAATGACCACTCATCTGAGAAGCTGCCAGTCTCATCTGGTGTGCCTCAGGGCAATGTCCTTGGCCCCTTATCATTCTTGATATTCATTATTGACATAACCAAAAAAAATTGATTTTCCTATTCAAATTAGATAATTTGCGGATGATTGTGTTCTTTACAATGAAATTAAAAGCCATGAAGATCAAGTATCGCTCAACAATAACCTCCAAAGTATTCTTTCTTGGTGTGATTGGTCGAGCATGCAGTTAAATTTCAGTAGAACAGTGTATATGTCAATAACTAGAAAGAAATCTGAGAAAACTTTCTTTTCGGTACAAGCTGGGTTCTGAAATGCTTGCAGAAGTGAAGGAGTACAAGTATCTGAGAATCACAATAACTAATAACCTTCATCGGAAAATGCACATTACCAACATATGCAACTCTTCGTTCAGGAAACTTCGTTTTCTCTGGCATAAACTAAAGGATGCACCCTCTAGTACACGGTTAACGGCTTATACACCACTGATTTGGCCTAAACTCGAATACGCCAGTATTGTCTGCGATCCGTATACAAAAATTAATATCGATAGACTGGAAATTGTTCAGCGTAAAGCTGTCAGGTTCATTTATTCTAAATATCGTAGTAGTGACTCTCCCTCTAGTTTATTGATGCAGAATAGTATCCAACACTACTCCTGCGCAGAAAAATACAGAGACTAAAGTTCCTGTTTCCACTGAAAAATAAACTCTTTGCCATAAACCCAAGTCCTTATTTATTGTCGCTTACTGCTCGAACAACACGGCATCGTCATGCTGATTCTCTAACACCCTATCGGACGCGCACTAATCTTTTCAAATATTCCTTCTTCCCAAGAACTATCACCGACTGGAACAACCTACCAGTTCCCCCTTACACAACGACGATTTCTTAGAACTATTTGAACTTCTGACCATGATGTACCAATTTTTATAGTCTCATTATAGGTTATCCTTCTGTTCCTTGATCCTTAGCTTAAAAGGCCAATGTCACTTGCTTTATCCCATGCCTCTTTCTGTATATATGTCTGTCGTGCTTTTACCACATGGTCTTATTTAAGTGTGTTAAAACTTTTTGTTTGATGTTTCTACTTTTGTTGCTTCACCTTGACATACCACTTTTAAAGAAATTATGTAATTTTTGCCTTATTTTTTAATACAGTTTCTTTTGTACACATGCCTGTGATATTTTTTTTTGCTGAGTATGCAATTTCTCTGCCTTTATTTGCTTTGTTTGTGTCCTTTTGCCCTTCCTGCTTGGGCCCCTGCTTGGGCCTCTGTTTGGGCCTGCAGTACCTTATAAATTATTAACTAAAAATTAAAATAAAAACTTAAGGCAGCCAAGTATATCGTAAAGATGGAAATTTACACCATGTGTTAGTACTCGTATTATATGTTGGGAACGACCAGGTGGCGTCGCCACACGTTCCACAGTCTGCTGATTTGATGAAGGATGCAGTCAATCTGGGCCGCAGATACTTGCGACCACGTTGCAAATAGCCCTACGATATTAACACGAACCTAAACAAGTACAGCGTCACAGAAGAAAGCCGGGCAAGCACTACTGGGCTTCTTGCGAACTACTGGCCTGTCAAAACGCCTCTGAGTGGAATGATTTTGTGTGTGCGTGTGTGTCGGTGTTTTTCTCTTATTTATTTTTTAACTCTCTCTTTCTCTTTCAATCCCCTATTCCCCAACCCCAATGTAGAGTAGCATACCGGAATCTAGCATCTGGTTAACCTCCCTGCTTTCATTTTTTCTCGCTTCTCTCTAAATTAGTACAGACGGTGCAAAAATATTTCATTCATTTGCACATGATGTCCTCTCAACACAACCCTCAAGGAACTCGTGTTTCATTGTGAGTTTGTTGTCACTTAAAATAGGATGGGAGAACGCAAGGACGATAAATAGCAACTGTCATCGCAAAAACGAGCTCTTTATAAATGCGAAGCATTTCTTAGCGAACTTCTTCGACATTAAGCGCATCTCTTATCCATCTAGCCACCTACGACATATAGTTCTCTTGGCCGTTTCGATAATGGTATCGACACCTACATTGGTATGCCGTATTATGACTGTATGACGAGCAAATATGACTAGTAATAACATGAAGAATATGAATATATGTCTTGAATGTCTTGATTTGCATTTCATGGTCTTCTTGCTCTTGCGGTGGTTTCGTTCACATGGCATGTAGCAAAACTGGTATGGTATGACATGGATGCACGGAGAACACAAGCGATAGACCCTAACAAGAAAATCATGACATGCGTGTGATATAACAACATGACTGCATAATACACTCATGATGTGCTTGCGGCCGTTTTGCTAGATTCGCACATACCAAATTCGGTATTGCGAACGTGAATGAATGACGAAGGTATGTGAGTGGTGCAAACATGATAACATTAAGATAAGTGTCATGTAAAACATGATACATGCCACGCTCATGATGCGCTCGCGGTCGTTTCGCTGGCTTCACGGATACCAAGTTTGGTATTACAGACGTGAGTTATGAAGAAGGTATGTGACTGGTTCAATCATGATAATTGTGACATGCGGTCATGTAACAACATGACTACATGGTACACTCATGATGCGCTCGCGACCGCTCGCTAGCTTCACATATGCCGAAAAACGGCAGCACATCCACTGAGTGAATGATGGAATGTGGGGCGAAGCATCCGTCCGTCCATTCGTTCTTGCTTCCGTCCAGCCATGGGTGCGTCTGTGTCGCCACCCACGCGTCCATTCACCCGTCTGTTCGTGCGCCCGTCCCTGCTTTCGTCCATGCATCCGCCTTGCGTCCGTCCATGCGTCCATCCGTCCTTGCAGCCATTAGTGCGTCCGTCCATGCATCTGTCTGTGTGTCCGTCCGTCCAGCTATTCAACACTCCAAGTACCACCATCTCGCATCTTTTCATCATACATTCCTTATATAGAAGCACCACCATCCAGCGGACATTCCAAGGGCTGAAGGAGAGGAGGCACACGCACACTTTCTTACGGCTTGCGCTACGTGTCTACTTCCAACCTTCAACAACCTCGAGTTCATGGTATATACTAGTTCACTGTATTCATGCACTGCGGCCCAACGCTCGCTAAACCTTTCTAAAACCTAGGAGGTTACGCCCAGCGAGTTTAACGTAGCAACCCTTTCTTGTTTTTTGTGCGTTGTTCAACAATAAAAAATTTGCAGCGTGCGTGTAACTTAAGAGCCGAATTCTCCTGTCTCTCATTCCCTCTTAGCTGCCATTGGCATGTACATTGAGCCTATCTTTTATTGTTCAACAACGCACAGAAGAATTGTCTCACCGTCACCACCTTGGAGGTCAAAATGTTATACATGTTACACACTCTACAACGGCTACTAGGGACGAATTGGTGGTGCTATAAGAAAGCTTCGCCCCTAAAAGTTGGCAAATCCCACGTAGAGTGGGAATCTATGGTAGCGAAGCACGAATGAGGGAGGTTGATACGTCCCATTGAAATCAGCAGAACTATACGAGGTGGAGGTAAATTATGCCGTATATAACTCTAATGCCATGATTATCATGTTTGGATGTGTAGTTTACCTTCGTCCTCTATTTACGTCACCTAATATCAATTTCGGTATATTGCCGCCAGCACGTAGTGGGTTGACAGCAAGAGCGGCTCAAAATCTAGAGGAAGAAAAAGAAGATCGCGTTCTTCTTTGCTCGAGAGCCAGCCACGACTGACGCATCGTCCTAGTGCTAGCTACCTGGTGGTTTAATAAATCCCCCAGTACTTGTGACTCATCGTGACAACTGGTGGAAGTGCTGGGTAGTCTCACGGATGCTGCAGACCCCCCCCAGGAAGCCGCGATACGAGTCCAGTGCCAGTCAATACTCCCGTGCATCGGACCAGCCGCCGAATCAGGGGATTGCCTCCGGAAGCCGACGATACTGCTCCCACCACGTCGAAAAACATGACCAGCGCTTCGGTGCAAACCTCGGCGACCGGCACGGGAAGCACGACGTCGAACCGCTACACGTTGGAAAGCCCACGCGCACCGGCGACGTTCCATGGCTCGGAGCACGAAGACGTTGAGGACTGGTTGGCGGATTTCGAGCGCGTAGCCGCCTTGAATCAGTGGGACGACGCGGCGAAACTGGGTCGTGTCTACTTCTATCTCGAAGACGGGGCACGTACGTGGTATCAAAACCGAGAGGAACAGCTGACGACGTGGCCCGAATTCTCTCGTAGACTTCTGCAGACGTATGCCAGTGCTGATCGCCAAGAACGAGCTGAACGAGCTATTCTGGCCCGCGTCCAGCTGCCAAACGAAACTGTGACCACGTTCGTCGAAGACATGACGCGCCTCTTCCGACGGGCCGATTCAAGAATGACGGAGGACAAGAAGTTGCGTCACTTGATGCGCGGTGTCAAGGACCAGCTTTTTGCCGGCCTCGTGCGCAGCCCTCCGAAGACGGTCGCGGAGTTCTTGTCCGAGGCTGTGACAATGGAAAAAATGCTGCAGCAGCGATCCAACCCAATACAACAGGCAAGTCAATGGCATGTCTAATGCCGACATTTTCACCGCCACTAGAACCAACAACGACTATCTACGTGAACTCATCCGTGGTATAATACGTGAAGAGTTACAAAAGGCTGGTGTAACACCTCATCCTACAGTAAACTCTATTACAACTGTGATCAAGGATGAGCTGCACCAGGCTCTCCGGACACCTTGCCTCATGATACAGCTGTGCCAGCTCCTGCTGAATACCGCCGTGAGACAACCTACGCAGAAGCTTTGAAACGCCCTGCTGCATCGCCGCCATTATTCGTCCATCCTGTTCCTGCTGTTTCACTACAGTCAGCGCAGCACATGCCATACTACGAAGGCACGTACACGCCACCACCGTTGGCCTTGTCCCTGGTGCTTCTGTCGCCCATCGTTCAGTGCAACCAATTCAGTACATCGACGATCGGCGCACGTCTCCTCGAAAGTCTGATGTTTGGCGCACACCTGATCGCCGGCCTCTGTGCTTTCACTGTGGAGAGCTGATCACTTGTACCGCCAGTGCCCATATCGCCGTCTTGGCTTCGTGGGCTTCTCTGCATACTCACCGCCACCCCGTTACGGCCAGAGACCGCGCGACATCGAAAACTACCTCTCCCAGCAGCATGCACCACCATCTGCCGGGCGCCAGTCGCGCTCGCCATCACCGAGGCGATTTTCATCAACGCCCCAGCGGTATTCTACCACACGGTCTCCCAGCCCCCGTCGGGAAAAACTAGACCAAGCGACCTCTGGGGGCGGGGTCGCTGAACGTCGAAGCGCTGAAGACCTCCCATTGACGCAGAACTGTACAGAAACCGGTCCGACATCACATACTGCTGCAAAGGATGGCCGACTTTCATTGGACATAGCAGTGACAATTGATGGTTGTGCAGTTAATGCCTTAGTGGACACCGGCGCAGACTATTCCATACTGAGCGGGAAACTGACAACGCAGCTGAAGAAAGTCATCACGCCGTGGCATAACTCGCAGATTCGGACAGCTGGTGGCCACGTCGTTACCCCACTGGGTGCTTGCACAACTAGAGTACAGATTCAAGGGTACACATTCGTAGCAAGCTGCCTTGTTCTACGCGAATGTTCCCGTGACGTCATTCTGGGAATTGACTTTCTACAAGAAAATGGAGCTATCATTGATCTGAAAGAGCGCCGCGTCACGTTTTCAGCCCAGCGAGCAATCAACGTGCAAGATGGTGGAAGGCGTGTCGACGTACTCCGTATTTCTGAACAGAGTGTGACGCTTCCTCCACGAACAAGTGTTCTAGTCGACGTAACATGCTGTGGTTTGGGCGATGGCGATGTGGTGGCTGAGACAAATTTAGAACACCTCCTGCAGCAAGGCATTTGTGTAGCTAGAAGTGTAATACACCTTCGTGATGGTCGATCTGAATTGCTCGTAACCAACTTTAGCAACGAGCATCGACATCTTTTCCGTGGCACTTCGATAGCGTTTGCCCACGAAGTAGCAAACGTCACCAACTGTTTCACGTCCGAAATAGTGGATACCGCCGACACGTCAATGAGTAATATTGACATCAATCCTGATCTGCCCACCGTTAACCAGACTGCACTACGAGCGCTTTTGTTCGAGTTCAGGTCTTGCTTCGCAACTTGCTCAAAGATCCGCCAGACGTCCATCACTCAACACAGGATCATCACGTACGAAGACGCACGTCCGATACACCAGAACCCCTACCGCGTGTCGGCCAAAGAACGTGAAGCAATACGTACGCAAGTCACCGAGATGCTTGACGATGGCGTTATTGAACCATCGAACAGCCCGTGGTCATCTCCAGTCGTACTTGTCAAAAAGAAGGACGGGTCGCTACGCCTCTGCGTCGACTACCGGAAGCTTAACAACGTGACGAAAAAGGATGTGTATCCGCTGCCACGTATCGACGATTCGCTGGATAGACTTCGTCGTGCCCATTATTTCACTTCTCTCGATCTCAAAAGCGGATATTGGCAAATCGAAGTAGATCAGCGAGACCGTGAGAAAACAGCCTTTGTGACTCCAGACGGCCTATACCAATTTCGAGTGCTCCCTTTTGGCTTGTGTCAGCACCGGCAACTTTCCAGCGAATGATGGACACTGTCCTCACAGGGCTCAAGTGGCAGACTTGTCTTGTCTACCTTGATGATGTGGTGGTCTTCTCTACCACGTTTGAGCAGCACCTTCACCGCCTGCGCAGCGTGCTGGAGGCTATCCGATCGGCGGACCTCACACTAAAGCCACAGAAGTGCCACTTCGGCTATAAAGAACTAAAATTTCTTGGACATGTAGTTAGCGCCGAAGGAATCCGTCCCGATCCGGACAAGCTTGCCGCTGTTGCCGAATTACCAACTCCTGTCGATAAGAAAGCCGTCCGGCGCTTCCTTGGTTTTGTGCGCCTACTATCGCCGATTCATTCATGGCTTTTCACAGATAGCAGAACCTCTGACTCGTCTCACAAGGGACGACACGCCGTTTGTCTGGGAAAACGAGCAACAAGCAGCTTTTGATGAGCTGCGACAGCGCATGCAATCAGCGCCCGTTCTCGCTCATTTCGACGATGATGCTGACACGGAGGTCCATACTGACGCTAGTAACATTGGGCTCGGTGCAGTGCTCGTTCAGCGTCAAGAGGACATCGAAAGAGTGATAGCCTACGCCAGCCGCTCTCTATCCCGTGCCGAGGCGAATTATTCCACTACGGAGAAAGAGTGCCTCGCAGTCGTGTGGGCAATCACCAAGTTCCGCCCGTACCTTTATGGTCGTCCCTTCAAGATAGTGACGGACCATCACGCGCTCTGTTGGTTGGCAAGCCTGCGTGACCCTTCAGGTCGGCTAGCACGGTTGGAGTCTGCGGCTGCAGGAATTTGATGTCACCATCGTCCATAAGTCCGGCCGTAAGCATGAGGACGCTGACACACTGTCACGCGCACCCCTTCATGTCGTCAGTCAGGAAGCAGAGGAAGACGAAGGCTTTCTGGGCGCTGTTAGTACATCAGACTTGAGCAAACGACAGCGAGATGATGCAGAGATTCGTCCAATCATTGATCATTTAGAGGGCCAGGGCGCAATTATACCACGTCATTTATCCCGCTCGTTGACGTCATTCTGCCTACGAGACGGTGTGCTGTACAAGAGGAACGCTCGTTCGAACAATCGTGCTTACCTCCTGGTGGTTCCTCGAGACATGCGAGACGACGTCCTCTTCGCTTGCCATGACGAACCCACATCCGGTCATCTGGGCTACTCAAGGACACTTGCCAGAGTGAGCGAGAGGTACTATTGGCCAGGACTTTCAGCAAGCGTAAAGAAGTACGTAAAGAGCTGTCGGGAATGTCAGCGCCGAAAGCAACCATCTGTTAAGCCAGCTGGTTTGCTTCAGCCCATTGAAGCACCCTGCACGCCATTCGACCAAGTCGGCATGGACATTCTCGGGCCATTTCCTATGTCTGCGGACAGCAACAAATGGGGTGATCGTCGCGACCGACTATTTGACACGCTACGCTGAAACCCAGGCGATCCCACGAGCCACGGCTTCTGAGGTAGCACAATTTTCATGCGCCACATCGTGTTACGACACGGTGCTCCTTCCAGTGTAATAACGGACAGAGGGACGGCATTCACGGCGCAGCTTACGGACGAGGTTTCAAACTGAGCAACACCAGACACCGAAGGACAACTGCGTACCACCCGCAAACCAACGGACTTACTGAACGACTGAATAAGACCCTCGCAGACATGATCTCAATGTACATCGACGTACAGCACAAAACATGGGACCGGATCTTGCCTTACGTGACCTTCGCGTATAATACGCCGTGCAAGAGACCACGCGATTCACGCCATTTCGGCTTCTCTACGGCCGCGAAGTGCAGACCATGCTAGATTCAATGCTACCGTGTCAGGACGAAAACGAGTTGGCAACAGACGCCGAAGAATTCGCAGAGCGTGCCGAGGAAGCCCGGCAGCTCGCGCGACTGCACATCGGCCAGCAACAGCAGGCAGACGCACGACGCTATAATACCCGCCACAGAGAAGTGTTTTACAGCCCCGGAGATCAAGTTTGGGTGTGGACGCCCGTCCGCCGCCGTGGCCTTAGTGAAAAGTTGCTGAGCCGGTACTTTGGCCCATATAAAGTGTTACGCCGCGTCAGTGACGTGAACTACGAAGTGGTTCCGGACTCAACACCCCATGCACGGATCAGGACACGGCTGAGGCCGGACGTCGTTCATGTGTTGCGCATGAAGCCATTTATTGCGCGTTGTTCGTAACTTTCCTTTACCGTACAGCGTTCTTTGTGTTTTTTTGTTCATTTTGTGAACTTACTTTCTCGTTCATTGACGTTTCCTATGTTGACACGCTCTTTAATTTTTACCTTTCACTTCATCCGAATTTCCATTTTTTTTTCACGTGCCTATGTAGTAGCATCGTGGTGCTGCTATGTACTTTCCTTTCCTCTTTTGGTACTTGTTTTTTCTTTTCGGAAGGGGGGATAATGCCGCCAGCACGTAGTGGGTTGACAGCAAGAGCGGCTCAAAATCTAGAGGAAGAAAAAGAAGATCGCGTTCTTCTTTGCTCGAGAGCCAGCCACGACTGACGCATCGTCCTAGTGCTAGCTACCTGGTGGTTTAATAAATCCCCCAGTACTTGTGACTCATCGTGACAATATGTTGAGGTAGCAATACCCGCCACGAGCACGCTATGAGCGTAGCATGTAGTCATGCTTTACATGACACGGATATCATGATTTTCATGTTTTGACTTGTCATTCACCTTCGTCGTCTATTCGCGTCCCGTGATGTCCAAATTGGAATATTTGGAGTTGGCGACACGGCCACGAGCGCTCATTGTGCGTGGTAGTTGTGGTGTTCTTACACGACACACGTGTCATGTCATATACGCTCATCATCTACTGACGTCACGTAACACCAAATTTGATATATGTGGAGCTACCAAAACGGGCCACGAGCGCCTCGTATGAAGGGCCCAATATACTCTGACGTAACGCTGATGCGCGCACACGCTTGGCGCAGCGACGCTACGCTAGCGAAATTCGAGCACTTTATAGTTTGACGCCTTGCGCGAACGACGCGACCAGCGTCGTAGGCGTTGCCCGGTGGCGACTGGTGCGAAATGCCACATTGCTGCATTTCACGCCAATGACGTTACCCAGACAGCACTGCGTCTGCCTCTTTTCGTGACGGAGGGACGCCGAGCGCACTCGAATGCGCAAGCATCAACGCAATGCAGCATGAAATCGGCGCCTGGCATGGATGCACCCGCGTGACGCGACAAAACGAATGCCGGTGCGCACGTGCGCCGGGTCACGTCGAAGTGTATCGGCGCCTGAGTGTAGCATGTAATCATATTTTTACATGACACGCCCCGTCATGATTATCATGTTTGCAACCAGTCACAGTACCTTCGTGATCCATTCACATCCCGTAAAACCAAATTTAATATATGCGCAGCCAGCGGAAAGGCCGCGAGCGCATCATGATAGTGGCATGTATTTAGTGATTGATAAGTGGGGTTTTAACGACCCCCAAAGCTACAATATGATTATGAGAGGACGCCGTAGTGGAGGGCTCCCGGGAATTACGACCACCTGGGGTTCTTTACCGTGCCACCCAAATCTGAGCACACGGCCTACAACATTTCCGCCTCCACGGAAATGCAGCCGCCACAGCCGGAATTCGATCCCGCGACCCGCGGGTCAGCAGTCGAGTACCTTAGCCACTAGACCACCACGGCGGGGCAGTGGCATGTATTCGTGTTGTTATATGACACGTATGTCATGATTTCATGTCATAATCTGGTTCCTTGTGTTCACCGTGCAATCATGGCATACCATACCAATTTTTCAACATGTGATGCGAACGAAACCACCGCAAGAGCAGGAACATCATAAATATAAATCATGACATTCATGTCATACGTGTCATATTTTCATGTATGGCTATTCAATTCTGCTCGTCATATAGTCATGTTGTGCCATACGAAGTTTGGTGTCGATATCATTGTGAAACGGCCGTGAGAGCTGAAAGTCGTTGGCGGCTAGATAGATAGATAGATAGATAGATAGATAGATAGATAGATAGATAGATAGATAGATAGATAGATAGATAGATAGATAGATAGATAGATACGCTCAATGTCGCCTAAGTTCGCTAAGAAGTGTTTTCGCAATTAAAATATATTGGTATACGTCACCTGAATGAATGACAAAGGTATGTCACTGGTGCAAACATCATAATCACGAGATGCATGTGATGTAGGAACAGCACTTCATGCCACAATCAAGGCGCCATTATACTTTGACGTGACCCGGCTCGCGTGTGCGCCGGAGTTCACTTCGTCGTGTATAACCGGCGATGCCACGCCAGGCATTGATCTGTCTGCCACTCGCAAGCGCGCCGTGGTGCGTTGCTGTGACGCATGCGCGTTTGAGCGCGCCTGGCGTTATTCCGTCACGAAGTGAGGCCGACATGGTGCTGTCTGGGTAACGTCCTCGGCGCGAAATGTAGCAGCCCTGCTGCGGTGGTGTAGTGGCTAAGGTACTCGGCTGCTAACCCGCAGGTCGCGGGATTGAACCCCGGCTTCGGCGCTGCATTTCCGATGGAGGCGGAAATGTTGTAGGCCCGTGTGCTCAGATTTGGATGCACGTAAAAACCCCCGGTGGTCTAAATTTCCGGAGCCCTCCACTACGGCGTCCTCTCATAATCATATGGTGGTTTTGGGACGTTAAACCCCCATATCCTTCAACAAATCCATCGCGACATACAGCACGTAGCATTTCGCGCTGGTCGCACCTGACGTCAGACTATAGAGTGCTCGCGTTTTGCTTAAGTAGCGTCGCTGCGCCCAGCGTGCGTGTGCGTCATTGTTACGTCGCTGTTTGCTAGCTTCACATATAGACACCGCACACTGACCAGAGGAAGCTGTGCTGCTCACACTGCACCATCTCAGGGTCTTTGACATTCACCGTTAGGGGCACGCAGAAAATAGAGGCGTGTGCACGTCCCCCATGTATCTACGCAACAATCCGCTGACAATGCAGGGCGCGAGATGCGCGCGTCGCATTCCATTAACAACTACGCCGTCTCAAGGTGGCTTGTTTTATCCGCTAGGCTACGTATTCTGCGCTGCAGTGAGACGGGAAAACTCGACTGAACGGTGCCTATACCAATTTGGTATTACGGGACGTGAATAGACGACGAAGGTATGCAACTGGCACAAAATGCTAATCATAAAATGTGTGTCATTTAAAACTGGAGCACATGCTACGCTCATAGCACGCTCGTGGCCGTTTCTTGTTTCACATGTACCAAACTTGTTATAATGTGGCGTGAATGAAAGATGAGGGTAAGTGACATGTCCAAGCATGATTTCATGGCATGGCAGTTATGTACGGCCTAATTTACCTCCGACTCGTAACGTTGTGGTGATTTTAAAGTGACATATCAACCTTCCTCATTCGCGCATCGCCTACTATATATTCCCACTTTACGTGGGATCTGCCAATATTTTTGTCACAAAATATAGGCACCGCGGGCGGCGATGACCGTTTAAAACAAATCAGACAGAGATACACCACTACAAAAAAATCCTAGGAGTGCGCTAGGAATACTTCCCAAAACATAATCCGAAATCTTGAGTAGTCGCATGTAAGAAAGTTTCACGTGATTTCATTGTCATGCATATGTCAGCTTGAGGTAGAAGAAGGAGAAGAAGCTAGATGAAGAAATAACTAGAGAAAAGAACATCATCAATCGCCGAAAACAGTAATAACAAGGAAGAAAAGCAAACCTTGAAGCAGGGTGTAAATAACACAAGGAAGAAAAAGGCTAAAGAATCATCATCAATTTATCACCAGCACTTTGTGAATAAGCAGAACGGTAGCACGCATTCGTACTAAGTATTACTGGCCGAAGTTGGTGAGTTTTGTGCAATACTATGTTAGCTCTTTTGGGACGACCAGAGACGTGAGACGCCACCGTTGAAAATTGCTCCAGGGCCTCCTTGAACCTATAGAGCCACCAGCAGCATGATTCGCACAAGTGCAAATGAACTCGCTTGGCCCATTTCCTACTTCCACCAGCAGGGAATTGGTGGATTAGAGTGGCAACTGACTATCTGACTAGATATGCTGAGACGGCGTCACCAGTTGGAGGAAAATACGCTGAATTTCCCATCACCAACATCTTACTGCGTCAGGAAGCCCCTATAGTGCTGATAACAGATGGAGGGACCCGTTTACCGCTGATGCAACGAAGTCCAAACACACACCAGTCATAGCCAAACGACAGCGTATCAGCCAACAAAAATGGACTTACTGAACGACTTTCAATGTATGTGGGGTGGAGCACCGAGCATGGGACAAAATATTTTCGTATGCAACGTACATTTGAATTACTGCGCTGCATGAGACAAGCCGTATGACGCCTTTTCAACTTGTTTTTGGTCAGACAGCCACCACATCTTTACATGCAATGCTACCTGCAGAGGAGATGTCCGAGCACGAATGTTATATCGTAAACGTTATGCAAAGGACCGAAAAAGCAAGACAGCTTGCACGACTTAATAATCCCCAATAACAATAAGTTGACACGTAAAGATACAATCTACGACCAAGAGACGTCCAATACCCCCCGAGCGACAGAGTCTGCGTGTGGGCTCCCATAGAGTACTTGCCGGTCCAAAAAGCTGCTCCACCGCAATTCGATTCCTACAAAGTTCTTCGACAGATTGGTTCACTGAGCTATGAAGTTGTTCCGAATGGACAAGGAACATTATCAAGGTGCCGTCAGCGCACAGAAATTGCGCACAACGTAAGAATGAAACCTTATCTTTAAAAACAATGCAATATCAGAGGACACCTTTCCTTCTCGAAAAATAGCTTTACCAAGAATATATTTGGATGAGTCATGAAACCATCTTGTGTGAAACATCAGGAGGATGCAGTTTCAGAAGGGGGGGGGAGATTGCAAAAGCAACGTTAAAACTACGTGCACTCTCCGATCCTTATGCCCTCCCAATTGTGGATGGCGTACTTGAAAAACAGATCGACAGTTCAGCAAGTAGCGTGTGCTAGCACGGGCCCTACAACAGCAGCTACGAGCCACTCGAGAGCCACAAGATAAAGAAAAGAAGACAAGTTGGACAACTGAACGTCTAAATCAAACATATTTCCTCAACAAGTAACCTTAATTTAGACCTTTAAGTAGAGAGAAACAACATTTATTATGAGTCCGGCGATGATAAGTCGGGGCGGGCTTGAGCCCCGGCCTAGGCATCGGCCGCGAGCCCTTGGGCGCGGGCGGCTTCCTCGGCTCGCTGGACGGCCCATAGTTGTTCTAATGCGGAGCTGAGCAGAGGCCGCCTCCCAGCACGTCCTGCGGTTCCAGACTGCCTGCTCGTTTGTACTGCTGACTGCGTCATGAAACTCGAGCACTCCCATAACATATGCCCCAGGTTGCCCGGGAATCACATGCTTTGCATTTATCTGTCGAATACAGGTCAGGGTAACAGACGCGAAAAATCACTGGATTTAGAAAGTGTCTGTTTGGAGTTGTCTCCATGCAACTCACTGCTTCTTAGTTAATTTTGCTATGTGGTGGTGGGTATTTAGGCCTACTGAGCTTTTAGTGCTGGCGTAATCTCCTGTAGCTAGTCTACGTTCCTGCCAATCCCACACTTTTCCGCGTGGGCCTCGGTAGAGGCGGCATCGGCATGCGTAGCTGCTCGGTTCGTGAGCTCTCGAGCCACCGCGTCCTGCAGCCTCGTTGCCGGACAGAGGGCAGTGCGTGTGGACAGGTGTTCATATAACTAATGTATCATTCTTGTTTCGTAATCTTTCCGCGTTGATCTTCAATATTCGCAGCGCCTCCCGGGACACCCGGCAGTTACCATAGTTTCGTATCGCCACCTGCGAGTCGCTGATCACAATTCGGCCTCAGTGTTGGCCACCGCAAGGGCAATGGCCACCTCCTCGGCCGTCTCTGTAACCGTAACGTTCGTTACGCAAACCGTAACGTTCGTTTGCATTTGCCTTTCGTGGTCGACCACCGCAGCCACAAAGCCACGCTTCCGCGCGTAACGAGCCGCGTCAACGAAGATCAATTCTTTGGACTTTCCCGAATTTCCTCTGCAAATCCTGCGCCCGTCTGTTTCTTCCTACCAGCGTGATACTCAGAGTGCATATTTCTCGGTAACGTATGGACCACTATTCTGTCCCTCACCTCGCAGGCACGTCTGCCTTTTCTCCGTGTTGCAGTATGATAACCTATGCCTAGTTGTTCGAGGATGTACCAGGCCCATTTTCGTTTTTGAAAGTCGTTCGCATTGGGCTCTGTTGTGCGTTTCTACCAATTCGTCCAGCATATTGTGCAATCCTAGATCCAACAATTTCGTCGTGCTCGTGTTTTTTGGTAATCCTAAGGCTTGCTTAAGAACTTTCCTGAATAAGCGGTCTAATTTTTCTTTCTCGGCAACCTGCCACCTCAAGTAAGGAGCAACGTACGTAATTTTACTAAGGACGAAGGTGTGCACGAGACGAATCATATTGCCTTCTTTCATGCCACTGTGCCTGTTCGTAATGCGTTTTAACAGTCTCATGGTCTGGTCTACCCCGTTTACTAACTTACGAATAGTTTCGCCATTGTGCCCGTTAGCAGAGAGGTTCGAGAATATTACTCGTATGCTCTCTACGGTGGTAATGATGGCCCTCCGTGGTCATCAGCCGTATCGCTTCCTCCACCTTCTCTCCAATCTGCTCGTTGTCTCTCGGTTTTGCGACCCCCTGCGCGTAGGTTTGTAGACCAGTGGCTCCAATTTCTCAGCGGAGCAGGTAAGGCCTGTGCCTTCTAATTAGTCTTGAACGGTCGTCGATGGCTCTCTGCAGTGTATGTTCTATTTGGTCCGACGCATCCCTGCGTTAACCACACGGTGATGTCGTCGGCGTACAGGCTGTGGCAGAGCCCACTAATCTCCTCCAGTTTAGCGGGCAACCCTATCAGTGCGAGGTTAAAGAGCATAGACGAAATTGACCGAGCCCTGAGGGGTGCCGGTGGTGCCCATCTCAATCTCCCACACTCGAGCTCTCCCAGCGGGGTCCTTGCTGTCCTTCCAGAGAGGAAAATCACGCACGTAGTCATACGTCCGCTTACCGAGTCCCAATTTCCTTATTTGCGTCAGTATTGTAGAGTGTTTGACATTGTCAAACGCCTTCTTGAAGTCCAGGCCAAGACCACTTTGGCGGATCTGGTCGTGCTATCGATTATTTGGTACTTAAGTTGTAACATGGCGTCCTGCGTAGAAAGGTTTCTTCTGAAGCCTGACACAGCGTGAGGCATCAGGTCGCGGCACTCGAGATAGTTGTTAAGCCTCGCGAGGACCACTTGCTCCATGACCTTGCCCACGCAGGACGTCAGCGAGATCGTCTTAAATTTCCCAGCTCTAGGTGCTTTCCGGTTTGGGTATCATTACTAGGCGGCAGTTTTTTCCACTGCCGAGGAATCCGTACCTTTTCCCCAGCCTTCATTAATGAATTAGCGAGTTGCCCTATGGATGCGTCATCTGGATTTCGAAGCCTTTTGCTAGTAACCCATCCGGTCCATGTGCAGACTTAGTGTTCAGCCTTGGCAACGTCACGCGAATTTCGGCAACGCTGAACGATCTATCTAAACCGTCGTTGCCGTACCTTCGTAGTCATGAGTGAGTAAGGGTTTGTCTTGGTTTGTGTGCCTCGCCCTGAGCTCGTTCAACAGTTCTTCATTGGTGCCATTGAATTCATGTATTATCTTATTAGCTTTTTTGCCCGGTACCGTTTTGGTTTCCTCTGGGTCCAGTACGAACCTGAGGAGATTGCCACGTCTTAGCGAAAACTCCGCGCTGACTTTTCATGCTGTTACAAGTTTCCTCCCACTGTGACTGACAACGCTGTACGCGTATTCCTCGATATCTCGGCTTAGTTTGGCTATCCACCTGCACGTGGTCCTAATTTGTCGTTGAGTCTTCCATCTTGCTTGTACACTACGCTTAGCCTCACACATGCGTAATAGCTTACTGTCCGAGACCTCAAGGTTCTCGTCGGGCGGGACTTCATGCTTAGCTGCCATGACGTCCCGGCCCAGAAAGAGAGAGAGAGAGAGAGAGAGAGAGAGATAAAGATGCAAGGAAAGGCAGGGAGGTTAACCAGACGCACATTCGGTGTGCTACCCTGCACTGGGGAAGGAATGAAGGGGAGAAAAGAGGTTGCAGAGAGATGAGCAGGTACACACAATCACGAGCACACTCGGGGAGCACACACAGTCTACAGGCGGTCGCTCAGGTTTGTTGACTTTACGTAAAGTAGCAGTGCTTTAGTCGCTTTCTGCGCAACTGAGGCGGATGCCCAAGGCCCTAATATCTTCTGCACACAAAATGGTCCGGGTCAAGTTGATTCAAAACCATCCGGAGATGGCATCGCTGTGTGTCGTAGCAAGCGCAACTGCACAGGACCGTGTTCAATGGTCTCTTCAGCTCCACAGTAGTCGCATGTAGGAGTGCCTGCCATACCATTGCGAAAGGAGTACACCTTTGTGAATGCGAAAACCAATGCCGTACCAATGCGAAAGGAGTACACCGTTGTAAATAATACACACTCTCAAGTTGAACACATTAGGTATGGTGTCCCTCAGGGATCGATTCTCGGACCAATCCTATTCCTGCTGTTCATTATTGATATCGTAAATATCGATGGGCACAAGAAATAATATTGTATGCTGATGACACCAACGTTTTTTTCGCAGGTTCAATGTATGTGAACTATATAAAGAAGTAACGTAACGTTTGAATGGAGAAACTTAATTCATCGTTAAATGCGAATAAACTTCAATTGAATACCGCTAAAACAAAGTTCATGTTTTTCAAGCCTAAATGAGTAGCTCACATACCATGCACGTCCAATTTACTTTCAGAGCACCGAGATTCAGCGCACAACAACAATAATTTCTAGGAGTTCTATTCCAAGAACAGCTTTCTTGGTCTCCTCACATTGACGCGATAAAAAAGATCTTTCCAGGAGAATCGGCATTTTAAATAGACTGAGATACTACGTCCCATCAAATGTCAAGCTGCAAATTTACTACGCACTAGTACATTCACGACAAGCATACTGCTCCATGGTGTGGCTAACAACGACCACTAAAAACCTTAATTCTCTGTTGATATTACAAAAGCGTGCTATACGTACTATCTCTAACACTCCCCTTTACGAAAGTTCTCGACCATATTTTAAAATGTACAAAATATTACCGATAAAACTGTTATACAGACATAAGCTATATCTAAAGATATTACACAAGTCTAAACAAAACACATTACTATTCTTGGACACATATTATGTGAAACAAACACCATACAAGCTCAGAAAGAGCCTAATATACAAATATAGATCACGCACAAACTACGGTGACCAGCGATTAGCGTCACAAATTCCAAACATTCTAAACAAACAAACAACTATATTACATTTACTGGAAGACGGAATTTCAGCTAGATCATTTAAAAATAACGAAAGAGTTCCTAATGGATGAAAGCGATGCTTTTCTTGATTGTTGAAGTTTGTAGTTAATGATGACCTTGTATTCGTTGCACCTTGTTCATTATTGTTCCTTGCCTGTTGTTTATTATACTCTAATTTGTCTTGTAGAGCAACTCGATTTCCTAGTCAAGATGTTTCTTGTTAATTTATTTGATAGAGGGCATGCTTTTGTTTGTGTTTGCCACCACTCGAATGAGGACTGTTTGTATTTCTGTTCTTTTTTTCACACTTCTGGCGGTTCCTGTTTGATTATGGTGCCCGTGTAAGATAACACGTGACGTTATAATTTTTTGAGTGCTGTGCTTGCGATGTGTTTCTGCTTTGCTGCCAGGGTGGCACGACCTAGTCAGGCTTTTACTTATCTTTTAGTCGTGTCCCCCAAGGCAATTTTGTTAAAATTTGCCTTGAATAAAAGCAAACCAAACCAAACCAAACCAAATCACACAGCCAACCAAAGGCGGCATAACAGTGTCGCATCGGAGCGGAAAAGTTGAGATGGCAGCTTTCTCTTGAGTGAAGGATCCAGTTCATAAAATTGACACCTTTGGAAGCTGGTAGACGATCAGAACGTGCGTGTAAGATCTCGAGCCAGCAGGTAAAGTTGTCTTGCTGCATCATTCCTTGATAGAGGAATCGGGACTACACGGATTCCTTCATGGGCTGAGCGGGCTGCATCATCGGCTAATTGATTTCCGGTAATACCGATATGTCCAGGCAGCCATTGATATATAATATCATGCTCTCGTGCTAGAGCTTCATGATGGCAATGTCTTATTTATTGTACCAATTGTTCATGACTCCTCCTACGCATGGCAGACTCCAAACTCTGAAGCGCTGCCTTCGAATCACAGAATATGATCCATTTTCCTGGACGTTCTTGAACGAGATATTGAAAAGCAGTCCTTATAGAAGCAAGCTCTGATGCCGTAGATGTAGTCATAGCGACAACTTAAATTTGAGTGTCATTGCTGCAGCCGGAATTACAGCGGCACCTGATGAGCTGCTGGACGAGACGGACCCATTAGTGTATATCTGCGTTCGCTCTAAGTACAACTCATGTAATAATAGCAGTGTTGCTTGCTTCAATGCTACTCTGAAGTGATTGCTTTTCTTTTTGATACCCGGAATTTCTAGGCGTACTTGCGGCTGGTCGAGGCACCACAAAGGACATGCCATTCTCGTAGCTGGCGTATATCCTGATGGAATGCTGTTTAGGTGCTTGGTTATGACGTCTGAAAACGTAGCACGTGGTCTTGCGGAGGGTAGAAGGGCCAAGTGGTGGTCGGGGACACGGCTAGCATGTCGAATGTGCGCTCTGAGGCAATCCACAACTCTATATGTCCTAACCGGATGGGCTTTGGCAAGCATGATTGCGCCCTAAGTAGAAGCGCATCGGGGCAGTCCTAGGCAGATACGAAGTGCCTGACCCTGGAAACTCTCCAATGATTGAGTATTGGATTTGCAAGTTTTAGTCAGTACCGGCAAGCTGTAGCACAATACACCCAGAAATAGGGCCCTGTACAGCTGTAGCATAGAGGGCACAGAAGTTCCCCATGCTTTCCCGCACATGAATTTCATAATATGCACAATAGATAGCAGTCTCCTCTTCAAGTACGCACAATGCGGGCTCCACGAAAGACTTCTGTCGGTTATTATGCCCAGGAAACGATGCGTCCTTGCATATTTGACACTCTGCGCATTGATGTAAAGAGTGTATGGCGTCATTGGTTTGCGTGTAAACGCCATCAACGCGCACTTCACAGTTGATATAGTTAGGCCTTGTTTCTGAAGGTAGGCTGTTGTGAGGGTTGCTGCCCGCTGTATTTGTGCACGCACCTGAGGGCGAGTAACTGCAGCACTCCGGAGGCAAATTTCATCGGCGTATATGGATAGGCACACCGACTTTGGCAGAACCTTCACCAGACTAATAAGGGCAACATTGAACAATGTAGGGCTTAAAACACCTCCCTGAGGTACTCCGCAGTAGGTGTAATGTTCAGCAGTTGTACCCTCATCTGTTTGCACAAAGAAACTCCTGCCAGTTATATAATCTTTTATCCATAGAAACATTCGTCCACCAATGTCCATTGCTGCGAGAGAAGTGAGGATGGCATTGTAAGCTACATAATCATATGCGCCCTTCACGTCAAGAAAGAGTGCCACTGATATGCGCTTGCGACTTTTTTCTTGCTGAACAAATGTCGATAAGTCAAGGACACAGTCGATAGAGGAGCGGCCCCGACGAAAGCCTGCCATGCAAGAAGGGTATTTGGTGTATTGTTCCAAGTACCACTCGAGACGAAATAGAACCATTCTTTCCATCACTTTTCCGAGGCAGCTTGCGAGGGCAATAGGGCGATACGCTGTCAAATCCAATGGTGATTTTCCCGTTTCAAAAGTGGTATTAATCGACTTATTTTCCATTCTCGGGGAACACTGCCACTGAGCCAGGAGTTGTTGAAGTATGTTAAAAGTTCTTTTCTGGCTTTTTGTCCAAGGTGTCCCAACGCACTATAAGTAATATCATCAGGACCTGGCGATGACATGCGCTTAGAAGCGACTAACGCACCTTCCAGTTCTTCCATGGTGAATGGAATGTCTATTGCTGGTAATCGCGTCTCAGGAACGATCACGGCGTTCATGCTCTCGCTCATAATATTCCGGCAACTCTCGTGCGAAATTCTTCAGCCACCTTGAGTTCTGTTTTTTCATGATGGAGTACCAAAGCTTTAAAAGGGTGCCGTTGTTGCGGAGAGGAGCGAAGACCACGAACTGTTCTCCAGATATAAGACAGCGGTTTCTGAAGGTCTATAGATTCGCAGAAGCTTTCCAGCGTTCGCTCTTCAGCTTGTAAATGCGTCGTTGAATCTTTTAGATGCGGAGCATCTAATACTCGAGGCTTGTAGTGCGGCGCCGTCCGCAAGCTTCCTCCTCCTCCTTCCACCATCTGTGCACCCTTCCTCCTCTACACACCGCGTGCGCTTCTCCTCTTCACGAACATTCGCTAGCTGTATAATGTAGCGCGCATGCGCCGTCACGCTTCGAGAACATCGGCAGCTTTCGCGCGCGCATGCGCCGTCGCGCTTCGAGAACATCGGCAGCTGACGCGCGCGCAGGCGCCGTTGCGCTTCTCCCCCTTCTCGAACATTCGACAGCTGACGCGCGCATGCACCGTCACCCACCATCTGTGCCGCGCGCGCTTCTCCCCTTCGAGAACATTCTACAATTCTCCTGATTCTCCAGTGGACGCGCATGCGCCGTCGCGCTTCGAGAACATTCAACAGCTGACAGTGCATGCGCCGTCGCGCTGTATATATACTCAAGGTCGGTGCTCGCTCGCTCAGTTGCCGCTCGTCGGTTGGTTTGTACGGCGCATCGACGTCCAAGGTCGCGGTGAAATGAATGCCAACGAATCCACAAACACAATGATCGACGTCCCTTCGACCAGCGCCGCCCTTTCGCATACGTGTGTACGTGTTCACTCATTTAACACCCCCTCCTACAACCACGTTAACCAATTTAGCCATCGACCCAAGTAAGTCGCAATTTAACACCCCATTTCACAACCACGTTAACCAATTTAGCCATCGACCCAAGTAAGTCGCACTTTAACACCCCGTTAACCAATTATATGCTCCGCATCCTCCTCAGTGTTCCCCCGACGGAAGCTGCGGGCAATCTTTTTTCTGCAGCCGTCTTGCTTCCCTCAGATCGTAAATTGATCTTGTGCGTCTGTATCGTCATTCAGCACGCCTTCGTATAGCTCGTAATCTTTCTAGTTCGATCTTAAACTGTGTTATTTTAGACGAAAATGGTAATTTACATTTGGACGCTTGCATAGCTTCCGCTATGGTATTTTCCAGTCTGCAGGCAAGGCCTTCTTGGCAAGCGTTCTCAACACGCGATGTAAACATCGACCAGTCAGTGCCAATTACAACACCGGAAGAGAAATTTTTTTATAATACCATCGATCTCACGTAGGTGGGTATGTGATCACTCCCATGAGTCTCAATATCGCAAAACCATTTAACTTTGTGAGAGAAGCACCGTGACACCCATGTCATCAGGCAACTGCATAACGCGAGACCCCCCACATATGTTGAGGTACCCTCGTTCTGATGAAAAGGTCGTAGTCGGAAGCGAATGTAACATGTTCCGGCCCTGGCATTCATCTTAGTGCTCCCCCAAAGCATGTCAGTGGGCGTTGAAGTCACCGTGTTGATCCCATGCCCCATCAGTCCTCATTAGGATGTCTTTTAATCTGTCGCAGTCAATCGCAATGACGGAGATATATACCACCAATAAGCGGTGAACGAACCTGCATTCTTCTTTACACGAAGACACACGTACTGATTGTCGTCATTTGAACTTATTGGGTTGCGAAAGATAAGTCAAGTCTGTGCGAATGTAACAATTACTTTGCTTAGTTCTTCGCAAGCGGCTGAACAATAAGTCATCAACCGACAATCTATAAGGCGTTGATACGTTTGGTTCACATATGACAAGTATAGGGAATTGATTGGCCCGAACAAATTGGCGAAAGTCCGAGATACGGGACTTATGCCTCTGGCATTCCACTGAAAATCGACGCACTTTTAACTTCAGTGCGGAAGATGAGATTCGTTGAGCCATTGTGCTTATACGATTTAGCAAGAACTGGATTCAGTGCATCCAGTATTTGCAGTGCACTCTGAGCAGACGGAGATTGTGCTGCTCAGTAGCGTGCGAATCGTGGCAATTAATGATTGCACGATTGCAGTTGCTTGCCTGTCTTTGTTGAAAGATCTCGAACCAGGATCGCGGACTGGCCGTCATGAAACTCCTTCGGTTCGCTTGATGCTGCGTCCCTTTGAAGTGCAGGCCACTCTGTCGCAGTTAGGGTATGCTGACTGTTTTGTCCTTTCCCACGCATGTGTCTGGGATGAAAGAAGGGGGTACTGATGAGGTATCTGGCAAACGTGAACGAGGAGGTAGCGTCGTGCTTGAAGACGACGTCGACGTGAACGACGCCTTGTGACTTTAGCTTGCGGCTTCTCGATTAGATGACGATCGCGCACCATTTGCTTCAACATGGCAATTTCCTTCTGAATCCGCGGCAGTCCTTCAATGTGGCTTCATGGATCCTTGCAATTAGAGCATTTCTTGACAGTTGCGACGCAATGTCTGCTGCATGGGACAGGCGCAGCGGTGGCATACACCGAATTCTCGCAGACGCTGCTTCACATGTCCAATTTTCATATTTGCGGCACTGGAGAGGTCTTTGGAATGAAAGGCCGCACAGCATGTCTGAAGTACCCCACCATCACATGAGAGGAGAGTGATGTGCTCTTAAACGCAATCTTCACACAGCGAGACTTGCTAGCTGGGTGACATCAACAATTGGAGTATCAGTTGTTGACTTGACAAGAAATTGTAAGCATTATTGGAAATAGCCACGTCTATGTCGTAGATCACGCCGGTTACTACATCACATCCCAAGGAACATGAGAGCGCACCTGTTTGCCGTCCAAGTCAGTTACACTGCGCAGAAACGCCCCAACGCGCTTGCGTGCAAACGTCCACAGCCAGTAGATTCTTTCTGGCCTTCACTCTTAGTGCGTGATCTCATTTTGGCACGAGCGTTTCAGAGACCTCGACACAGACTGTCTGTTAGGCATTTCATCTTGACGGTAGAAGTGCAGGCAGAAACGGATGGTATAAGTGTTCGATTTTGGCGCTTCACTTACCCTTTGAATAGTTGAGGATGAGGATGTCCTCAAGTTTCCTCCTCTTCGCTCTGAGGCTCAGCACATTGAAACCGTCTTCTGAAAAGTCTTCACTGCTGAATAGCAAGCATGCGTATCTTCACTGTCGCTGTCACTCGCTTGTCCCATCCGTCGGCGTTATCCAGCGGCAACCGGCACGAACATCCACATACTGCATTCCACGCCGATGACGTTACGCAGGCAGCACTGCGAATGCCTCTTTTCGTGACGGAGAAACGACGAGCGCACTCGAACACGCATGCGTCAACTCAACGCAGCACGAAATCGGCGCCTGGTATGGATGCTCCGCCGTGACGCGACAAAACCAATGCCGGCGCGCACGTGCACCGGGTCACGTCGAAGTGCATTGGCGCCGTGAGTGTGGCATTTAATCATGTTTTCACATGACACGCACCTCATGACTATCAAGTTTGCACCAGTCACATACCTTCATCATCCATTCACATTCCATAAAACCAAATTTGATATATGCGAAGCTAGGCAAAACGGCCGTGAGCGCATCTAGAGTTCGGCATGTAGTCATGTTGTTACATGACACGTATGTCATTATTTTCATGTTAGGGTCTGTTCCTTGTTCCCCATGTGGTCATGTCATACAATACCTGTTTTACAACATGTCATGTGAGCGAAACCACTACAAGAGCAGTAAGACCATGAAATGTAAATTATGACAACTGCCATACATTAAATGATTTCCATGTTATCACTAGTTCTTTATGTTCGGCTCACAGTCATGTTGTGCCATATCAAGTTTGGTGTCGATACCATTGTTGAAACGGCCAGGAGAGCTTAAAGTCGTAGGCGGCTGGATAGATAGATAGATAGATAGGTAGATAGATAGATAGATATATAGATAGATAGATAGATAGATAGATAGATAGATACGCTTAATGGCGCCGAAGTTCGCTAAAAATACTTCGCATTTAAAATTGGTATACGTCACGCGAATGAATGACAAAGGTATGTTACTGGTGCAAATATAATAATCATGAGATGCATGTGATGTGAGAACAAGACTTCATGCCACAATCAAGGCGCTAATACACTTCGACGTGACCCAGCTCGCGTGTGCGCCGGCGTTCGCTTCGTCGCGTCAAACCGGCGATGCCACCCCAGGCGTCATCTGTCTGCCATATACTCGCACGCGTGCGCCGCGCTGCGTTGCTGGGACGCATGCGCGTTTGCATCCAATGCGGCTGATGCATCCATATCAAATGCGGAGGCTGGTGTAGGCATCTTTTCGCGTTTCCTTGACTGGTCCTTTTCGGCTAGGCTTCCAGATTATACACCAGTATTCATAGCAAAATTATTGACTAATTTACTGGCACTGTGGAAACTTCCTTCGGGCAAATCAGACGCACTCGTAATTACAGATTCATTTTCAGTATGCGCTGCACTGTCTTCAGGAGCCAACTTAACACTTATGCATATGTTTCGACAACTCATACCGACAAACTTGCAAAAACTTCAGTTGTTATGGGTACGAGGTCGTCGTGATATATATATCAATAAGATGGCGGATGCACTAACTACAGTATCTTATAGCGTTCCCCTTAACTCAATCTGCCTGGTACGGCTTACTCGGCAGCAATAAGGTTTAGAAATCTTTGTTTGCTTAATGAAATCAACTTTTTTTCATTGAATAACTTTTGAGATTTCACATATCTAAGATGCTGCTGTAATAGACAGTGGTGCAAAACACGGCACTTATAAGTTTCTTTTAACAGAATGCATTGTAAAATTCCTACACTAAATTAATAATTACGTAAGGCTGGCCTGAAGAAGTCACCGTTACGTCAGGTTTGAGAAGAAATGGAAAAAATAGATCGCTTGTTTTTATTCTGTCGCCGATATTTTTATCAGCAGTAGACATACTGTCGCTCCACTTCAAAATTTGGATTAGAAATAAATGAGGCAGTAATTTTAGTGTTTGGCAGCATTAAATTAGGTTGTAGACACCGAGATGTCTGCTTGTGGTACTTTACTACATATGGTACTTTACTACATAATTGAAACAAAGCAATTACCATGTTAGTGTGTATTTATAAATTTTTATCATTTGTTTTGGACTCATCACTACCTCTGTCTCAAATCACATCTGATAGCCACTTCCTTTCCGAATACTAGCTTGTCCTTATATATATATATAAATATATATATATATATATATATATATATATATATATGTATATATATATATATATATATATATATATATATATATATATATATATATATATTTCTCAGCCCAAATTTACGTAAAGCCATAAGCCTTTTATTTAAAGATCCTGCTGCCTGGTTTTTGGCCGATCCCTTTTCTTTGTTGGAGCGTTCCAGTATTACAAGAATCATCATCATCATCGTAATGATCATCATAATGGACTGTTAGCTGGAGTGGCCTTGTAGACGTTGCTTGAGTTGCCTGTTTCTTAGGCACAAGTGCACCCCTACATCGTGTAGTCTCAAAGTGTACATTTAACTGTGCATTACAATATTAAAATAAAAGATTCGTTGACGAAGTGGAAGCTTTTTACTCCCATGATAAACTCGCAAAGTTGTGTAATTTGGGTCACCTGCCCGCAGCTGAATTCTTACAGCGGAAGCTGTTATGAGATCACAGCTCGGTTCTCGCGCGGCGCCGTAGTTGTCCGCCGCCGCCACTACCGGTGCCTGTAACCACATCACGCAAAACTACAAAAAAACCTAGTACCAATGACACAGTGGGGCTCAAAACGTGGTCTGCTGGGTGCCAGCCCAGTATTCTACCACGGAACTACGCCAATGCATGGGACTTGTTGGCAAACTTGCCTTAGGCAGGCTTCATGTCGGCAAAGCAAATAAGTTAATATGTTTTGTAGAGTGTTTGAAAATAGCGAAAGAACAAGCAGTCGTTAACTAATGTGAATAGCGTAACGAGTTGGTTGTCCAATTCTCGAACCCACTACAAGCGGTCATTTTTGTCTAGCTATTAAATGTAGCGCATACCCATTTCAGGCATGATTCTTCATCGTCATTAGCCACTGCATGAAAGAGTGACACAAAATTCCTGGCAATAGTTTAGCGGATACCACGCTCCTCAGAAGAATGACAAAAGATAGCATAGCAAGTGCCTGTCTACTACTTTTTATTATTATTGCCCTTGTGGGCATCAAGGAAGTGGGCTTGCAGCAGTTACTCAATGAGTGTTTATAAAAGCCTCTGACAAGCCGTTCTTCTAGCTTTCGCTGTGATGCGCAGGTCTGGCGTTTTTCTGTTCGTAGAATCTATTTATAAGTTGGTTGTTGACTCTTTACCATATGAAACCTAATTTTTTGTTACTGCAACGATTTACTTTCGGCACCTAATGCGCTTAAGAGTTGCATTTTGTTTTATTGTTTCCTTAACGCCTTACTGCTTTGGACAAGCGGAGCTCGTCCTGCCAAAAGTGTCACCAAGCTGCTCTAGACGAGTAGAACTTGTCCTAGCGAAATGGGTACTCCCCTATAGCGTTCAGGCAGAGAAGCGTGCAATCACAGTTTACATTGGGTGTCATCCACGAAATTGCAGTATTTTCTCAGGGATTTAGGTTTTACCTGAAGCAGGAGGGCCGTATTTTTGTGGAAAGACGGCGTGTGTTGGCGGTGACCTATGCATATATAGCTGGCCCATGAAGTCGTCAAAAAGCTATTTTCGTCATCATCTTCGAGTGATGATGATACGCGTTCACATATGTATCTGTCTTGTGCCAGGAAGTAAAGACAGCGATTACGGTGAATGAGTGCTCCTTCACTGATTATGAAGACACCTCGGACGCGAACATTGCGAGAGCCCGCCAGTGAAGCCACCTTGCGTCAATTCGCATTTTTTTATATTTTCCAGACAGCCCCGAAGCTTCCAGAGTGAAATACCCAAAGGGTGCAAGCAAAGAAGGTTCCATACTATGTCTTCTGGAGGTAACTGCGCCCAATGAATGACGCCGGTCGCCACCATATTGGGAAAGGAAAGACTTGGAAGCAGACGACTAGGTGCGCTTCGTATCTCCACCCTTGCAGTGGCCTTTGGAGACTGAGACATGCTTTTGTAAATAAGTGAAAGATTTTACAAGGCCATGGTGGCTTCGTGCGTCGCTTATGGATGCAAAAATCACATCAAGAAGACGCCTGGGATCACTTTTCATGTGTAAGTATTCCCACTTCGTTCGCTGACGATCGCATGTTTTTTCGCGTATGCTGTTAAATTAGAAATAATATGAAAGGTTCGCATGCGCGTAATACGCGCGTATAGCTGTATGGAAGGTAACTTGAAGCTTTAAATGCTCGCTGACACGACGTTGTTCATGAGTTTTAAGTTTATGAACGAATCACTTGCGGTGTACAGCTATACGTATCAAACATTGAAGTGAGTAGGATGCCTGAATGCCTTTTGAATTCCCAGTTTTCTGGTGTTGTATTACAAGTCAAGACTGACAGCGTGCGTGCATATTTTTTATGCGAGTGAATATTGAATTTGGTGCATGCGAAAAATTCGCAAACGCAGAAAATATTCCATACCGTGATTATCCGTGTTACAGGTTTCCAAAAGACAGTGCGCTGCGTTTTGCCTGGGAACGTGCTGTTCATAGAAATAGTTGGAGGATTACGGACTGTAATGACATCTCTTCCGTTCACTTCAAAGAATGCTGCTTCGACAAAACGGGGCAAAAAACCTGACTGCGGTTTGGTATGCAGTGCACCTTCCAGTTTTTCTGCTTTCCGAGCACATCTGCAAAAACCTGTTAGTTCATACCTCCTTGACGTAGCTTCAATAGAATGTAGTCCCGAAAATAAGCAATTACGTCTAAAACACGATGAGGCACCTTTGAAATCCGTTCTATCTTGCCGACGAAACCGAAACCAAAGCACCGATAGACGAAGTTGCCAAAATGAGGGAGTGGCGCTATATCAAACATTGAGCGACCTTGTTTCTAGATTCTGAAGGCTGAGCTCGCCATGATAACAAACGTCACCAACGGAAGTTGGTAAATTATATGCAGAACTTACGCTGCTTCCACGCGACATCGGTGCTTCGATTTTGGTTCCACCTGTAAATTGGTTTCAATTCGATAACTCTGGAAAAGTTACTTGTGACTCACAGTATACCTAATGACCTCTCTTTTCTAACTTTAGCTTTAATTATTTCAAATTCCTTATATATATTCTCTGGTAAGCTGTCGACACCCACAAAAGCACACATATGTAAGAGGCGAACAAATATCGCGTTCCCCTGGTTTTAAGTATCTGAAGGCACATTTCTTAAAACACCCAATATATACTACAATCTTTTTGTATCGCAATAGTCGCCAGCAAGCTCGATATACGAAGCGTCTCTCGGCAACAGATTGATCTGAAGGCGTGCAGCAGACAATGGGTGCATGACAATATTGGTTTCTTAAACATGAAGAAGCATTTCTTCTTCGTGTAACATAGAAGTGGTTTCCGTATCACTTTCTTTATCGTGGAACTGCAAACCGACGCGCGCAACGCGCGTATTCCATTGCGGTCTATGGCGGTTCCGCCCTGTTTTTTCTCTAGCAATATGGCCGCCGGCGGCTTGATTTGCTCCCGTTGGCGGTGGCCGGGATTGCCACTCCAGAGGTTCTATAGAAGCTATTTGGGGCTAGCCTACACAACTGAAGAAAGAGGTGGCGTCTTTAACTGTTTTGCCAATAGGGTTTATTAATTTGGAAATATATTCGTCTGTATAGAGCAGCCTCTTATTCCAAAAGTTTGATGGGTGCCTAGACACAGTAATCACTTTCGAACGCGTTCGTGAGGATTTTTATGAAAATGTTAAAATCAACGTTACATAATGAATTAGGCCTTATCCAATTACTCTTCAAATTTTTCACTGCCGGTACTTTTCAGGGTCGAAGTAGAATGACTCTGATAAAAGTAAGAAGGAAATTCCCCAAGTTCGTAGGTTTCTCTAAAAAGTGCCTCAAGAAAAGAAATAGGATGTTCTTGAAATTTCACCTGAAAATCCTCGCAAACCCTATCTAACGAGACATCTATGCAGACGCTTCGGCCAAGAGCCACGAGTCTGCTTGAAATTGCAGGGAAATTAATGCATACGTTCAACAAAGTATGGGTCCTATGGTATGCTTTACAATTCCACATGTAATATCGCAGTACCATTGCGTGGTGCAAACGTACATTGCGATGGGGTGTCAGAACATGAGATTACCATGGCTTTCTGGCTGAAATTGGGCCTCCCACAGTATACCAAAGACACGCACGTTATTGTGCCTTTAAGGTCACGTAGTGGGTGCATAGCAAGCATGGAAAGATTTCGCGTGCATAATCGCCCATGGTGTAAAGCTTGATCTCCATTACACATATAGCAGCTATATGCGAAAGCTTCATTACAAAAACCATTTTTTACTCGGTACACACTAGGGGCAGAATATCGCTAACGCGTTCAACTTCTAAAGGCGTTGCTCAAGGGCACCCAAATTTGTAACCTTAAATTTTGCTTTCGAGTACAGTTTGAGACCTCTATTATTGTTGCCAAGGAAAATTGACCTTTCAGAACTCTATGCGGTGCAAACTTCTCTGAGAAACCACCAGCAGCTGTGAAATGGGTCGCACCGGCTGTTTTATGCCATTGCATTAGCATAGCGCGAGTAATTGCAGGTGTGGAAGAAAGATAAGAAAAGACGCGAGTTCTGCAACTGTAAAAACAGAATTACGTCTCAGCCTACAAAGGGGAAAGTAGATGGAAAAATTAAGATCCGAAAAGAGAGGCAAAAAGCAGAAAAGCGGCGTCCGTAGCAGTGGACGTGGGCTTTAATGCCAGTGTTCCCAAAAAATTGAAGCGCCTCTTTACTGTGTGTGAATAGGGGGGGGGGGGGTTGAATACAGGGTGTACTTTTGGGCAGCCAGAGAAAAATGAACAGCGAATTCAAAATCATCGAATGCCATAACACGAAAGTAAAAAGTAGTGTGTAGCTCAAAAATCACATGTTCACTTGACTTCTGTCTTGTTTGTTATTTACTTGTCAAAGGGTGCAACCCAGGTCCCATGATAAATTGTGGCTATACACTGCGACTTTTTGAGTGACCAATGAAGAGCATTGCACCACAATAATTTTTAATTGGTTTATTATAGAACTCTTAAGCAGCATGTGAGGAGTCGATTATCCACTGACCCCATGTATACTTCGCAAGCCAAATTCCTTCCCTGCTCTCTTCGGTATCTGAGCAACTTGAAACCGGAAGATCACATGACGTAAACGCTTCAACACGTCATTCGCGAATATCTTTAAGATCACATTCTGAAGCCGAGTCGTTCACAAAAGTACTGCTAAATCATTTCGGCGTTCTCTGCACTGTGCTGTAGGGTTCTGCGGGATGGATCCCTATATACGTGCGCGTTTGAAGAGGCTGGCATGAATGATCTATCCTTACCGCGGTACAATGCATCGCACCACTGGAACTGCTGTCAGAGATCATTCATCAAAAGCACGCGAAGCGTCTGGGCTGACACCGGCACGATGCGAGAAAGGCGAGAAGAAGAACTCAAACGAAATTGAGGCAGTTTATCATTGTACTTAGCTGGATTCGCAGCGAAAAAAAAAAAGTATTACAGCTTTGCCGCAAAGGCGAAGGAATCAATGCAATAGCCAGAAATTTGAAGGTCACGCAAAAAATGGTAAGCAGATCGAAACGTGCCCCGCGTTGCTCACGAACAAATGACACACTAAACATACTCACAGCTACAGATTAGTGCGAATAAGTGTCTCAATCGTTAGTTTGCTGTGTCTGAAAAGCGCGCCCTCTTCGCAAACAAAGACAGTCCAACGAGTGCAATAACTTGTGTGCGCCCAGTAACTACAACAGAATTGTTATGGTGAAAGCCGTCAGAGAAGCGCGCGCACACGTGTCTGCACCCCCTCCCTTTCACTCTACGCGGAGCAAAGTACGCGTGGGAGATCAACGCACGAGCGCAAGTCACCGCATCGAGACGATCTGGTGACGCACGCTCTTTGCGCCATCACGCTGGTAATGCTGATAGCATGATAGTCCTCCCAAGACTTGCATCGCCAGTGGTAATTGGTAATAGCTTGCCATCTCAGCGTTCATTGAAGCGCTCCTTCTTGGCTCAGTAGCTAACTCAACACAATCGAAAGCAAGAAATCGGACCTTCGATTTCGTGCGCCGGAGCCTCTTTCTGGTATGTTTTTCTTTCTTGTGTTTTCATACACACACACACACACACATATATATATATATATATATACATATATCTATATAAATATATATATATATATATATATATATACATAAGGGAAAGAGGTGTATACCTAAGGGCTCGTTTTTCCGTGTTTTGACACAATATTATTGAGATGTAACAGACAATAATGCCAAGGAATGTATAGGGGAAGTTATTGGAACAATTGTAATGTAAATAAAAAGAAAGAAAAGTGGATGATAAGATAACCAGCCGTGAGCAGGAATCAAATCTACGACCTTCGAATAACGCGTTCGATGCTCTAACCACAGCGGCCTTCCCTCAACACACTTTCTTGTGTTTATATGTGAAGTTAAACGTGGGAGTGTTAGTAAGCACCATCTGTAGCCAAACGGCGAGTGTAGAACACCATTTTATGAGCCTGGTAGCGTCACGTAGCACGTGAACTTATTACGAGTGGACAGCTGATCAATAGTACCTCGTACACACCCTTATGACACCAAGTCTGCCAGTACGAGACCCTCGTTAATGAATAAGGGAAAAAGGTGTATACCTAAGGGCTCGTTTTGCCGTGTTTTGACACAATCTTAATGAGATCTAACAGACAATAATGCCAAGGAATGTATAGGGAAAGTTATTAGAACAAATGTAATGTAAAGAAGCAGAAAGAAAAGTGGGTGAAAAAATAACCAGCCGTGAGCAGGAATCGAGCAGGGATGTATATATATATATATATATATATATATATATATATATATATATATATATATATATGGGCATGGTGGTTGAGTGGCCGTAGCGTTGCATATAGTCTAGTAGATCCTCCGTGAGCGGTCACAACGTGGTTTATTTCGACGTTTCGGCCTAGAGTCTGGCCTTCATCAGGAATAAAGATACAGTTTGTCGGTGCTCAGCTTTATACAATTTCGAATCAGAGGGCAAGGTAAGAGGGAGAAAAAAAAGGAAAGAAAAAAAAAGAAAAGAAAAGGAAAGAAAAAAGAGAAAAATATTATACGGTGAACGCCCCTCGGGTGCCCCCCTTCCACTTTTCACTCCACTCCCCCCATCTCTCTCCCCCCTCTCCCCTTCACCTTTCTGATGTCAGCGGTCTGTGTATGTTTCCGTTCACTAGCGCAATCCTCCCGATCAGACGGCCCCTCCTGGCACTGGCGGTTCGGTGTGGGGCAAAAAAGAGCCTGCTCTTTTTTGCGTTCACCGTATAGGGGCGTTCACCGTATATTATTTTTCTCTTTTTTCTTTCCTTTTCTTTTCTTTTTTTTCTTTCCTTTTTTTTCTCCCTCTTACCTTGCCCTCTGATTCGAAATTGTATAAAGCTGAGCACCGACAAACTGTATCTTTATTCCTGATGAAGGCCAGACTCTAGGCCGAAACGTCGAAATAAACCACGTTGTGACCGCTCACGGAGGATCTACTAGACTATATATATATATATATATATATATATATATATATATATATATATATATATAGGAGAATTGATAATGGTCGTCGACGGCCATGCTGATGACGGTGACAAAATCCCCCGGGATTGTCCATATGATTGGCATCGTAATAAAAAAATGAAAGATGAACAGGTGCATATTCAATTTGTTTGTTTTATTATTTCTGTTGACTTTCATTCATCTTTTCAAGCAAGAGGGTGCACAAATTACAGATGTCACCAGGAATTATTCTCGCAGTGCTACTACTCGTACGTACATAGGTCCATGCCTTATGGGTACATGACATAGAAGCAAGGTGTTAGAGCACGCGTACTTGATATGAAGGGCCAGCAGCAGTAGTTGTGACATTTCCACCTCTTTCCGTGGCGCGTAACATTGCTAATCTTGGTAGACTTGATCGTGAGCGCCCAGTGCTTGTCTTACACTTGGCAGCTTCAAATGCTCAAAGCTGATGAGGGGCCATTTTCAGGCAGAGGAGCGATGAATCCTGCATCATTAGACGCGGATACTGTGTTGTTAAAAGACCATTCTGGCTTCCAGCCACCTTGCTCTTTGTTTCTGTGCTGTCCTTCTCAGCAGTGTTGAACAAAAAAGATATATTCAAGAGCATGTTTATTCGATGATTTACGCTTAGCTCACAATGCTGGGCAGTAAAAGAAGCAGGTCATGCTCATCAAAACGTGAAACAAAAAGGAGAATTCCGCACAGCTGTGTTAGACCACTGGAGCCTCAATAGCATCATATACGAAACTTTTTTTGTTGCTTTGTTGTCGTAGACACAGGCCGTGCACGTCCCTTTACGAAAATTCCTTGATTTTAGAAGTTTATTGTGCCCATATTTATGATTTGGAAGGCCTACAACAGGGTTTTGCGTGCCTATATTCGGCACCTAAATCGCGATTTTTTCGTGCCTGAAAATCAGCTTCTAGTGGTCACCGTTGACCTAGGACTCTGAATTCTACATAGAATTGCGATTTCCAGCCTCCCCCTTTTGTGCCTCTTCGCGGCACGACCTAACACTACATTCTTCAGGCACCCCGCAGCATATGCAGTGTGTTCACGCTAGCAAAGCGCTGGACGTATAGACACCTGTTTACACTTTGCGCAAAACAGAGCACCAATAAAAAGAGGCATGCCAGTCACACAGCGAAATGGTCGTTGAGTGGTACATCGATCGTAAATCTAACCCAAAAAGCTCGTGAAGCCCAAAGCTGACATAAAGCAATGTATATTACATGCATCAAAGCACCCGTGGCGCGTTTTAGGTAAAAAACTGAAGAAAAAAACGGTGGCAAATAACAGCGTATGGGAGCTGAGCCACACGATCGCCGATGCATCGTAAGTGATGAAGTGACGAGGAGTTCATTATTGCATTTTCAAATGGTCTGAACACTCACGAGCCTGAATTAGGAGCTCTCAACAAGGCGACAAACGGGACACTTGCTTCCCTTCACGTGCGCTACGGAAGAGGAGCAACTTTCTAATTCACCTGCACGCTTTTTGTTGGGAGCACTTTTCAACACAAAAACAAAACATCATTTTTTGTCAGATGTAAGAATTGCAACAGAATGGCGCCTCGGGTTAGTTACTTGTGGCATTTCTTTCTCTCTTGTGAGTACTTCCAGTGTGTCCCAACGACGTTGAACCCCAACAATTATTAATGAGGCATCTCTGGTTCACGTTTCATGTTTGAACATATATTCAAGCAAGCCGGCAAGCAGATGAGGAAATATTAGGCAACACCCATTTTTAATTCAGACATGCTCGCCTATCTTGACACTTGCTATTGGAGTGCTTTTTCGTGATGGTTCAACCGCCTCTGCATTACCACTGGCACTTTGATCTTACGCGCATTCATGTAAAGCCAACATGTGAAGAGAGTCTTTTCTTCGATCTATAATAGTTCCTGTAGGTTTCCAGTCTTCTGGAAAACGTTGTCTTATATGGTAGTCTATTGTTTGAACCATGAAGCGATGCTTTTAGATAATAGCTAAAATATGAGAACAAATTCTGTTTATTCCTGCCTAACAACTAATTTCCTTGGATGCCTTATCTATTTCTATCTACACAAAGTGAATTTTTATTCTCACATGGCAGTACGTACATGAGCACTTGTTAAGCAGTTAGGGCGAATTTGGCTCAAATTGTTAACTATTGCAGCTTCATTCACCACAAATTACCTGCATTGCTATCATAGCCTATTTTGTGAATTGTGTCGACAAAATTTACCCTACAGAGTTTTTTTTAAATCTGTGGTGGGTAACTCGGGCTGCTACCAAATCTAATAGCTGCCTCACGTGTAGCTGCAGCTGTTGGCTCAACAGCTTTTGCTAACATTGCAAACTCATATAAAATCTTCAAGAAAATATAAAGCACAGGAGTTTTGCAATAGCCTGCTAAGCGATGAAGACATATTAAAAAACAAAAAAACTTGTGTTTGGAACAGCGGCACACAAAGTGACAAGAAATAAATATTGCGGAAAAGAAGCCTCCAAGTGTACAACTTTCTCTCAATTTTGGAGCATCCTCAAATATACGTGCAGATCATTATTTCGTGGCTCTTTCACAGTTTGAGAGTTCTGTGATTAGAAATAAAACGGAAAGTACGAAAGCTTTTATCATCACTGATAAATTTATTTCTGGCTGCACAGCCTGTTTTCACACCGTTTTGTCAAGATAGCGCTCTGAAGAAACTTGTCGCCTCTTTACAAGGCATTGGTTATGCACTTGTCCAACCCATGTTGCCTCAATTTTTTTTTCTTCATCTTGCTGTATTTCATATGTTTTCGTCTCCTTGTGTCAAACATCAATATCGCACTTCGCTGTTCCGCTTGCTCGGCTTTTCCCAAATCCAAACTGTCAACCACACGTGGGTGAAGAAAATAAACAAAAAAACATCAGTGGAAGCGGCGTGCCCAGGGACAAAAGAAGAGAGCCATTGCAAGCATCTGTCAGCGGTGTGCGGATCTCAGACGATTGCACTTGCGGTTTTGTGGTGCTGGCCCATAACGTACATAAGACGTCCACGCACCCTTTCAACGGACGCCATCGCTGTCTTGCAAGAATGTTCTTTTGAGATAGCATCCAGCCGCACGTATATTTTTCCACATGTGTAGCGCCTGGCAACCTATACTTTTCAAAAGTTGAATTTCTCTATTGAGCTTTAGCCATGACGGTATCTACAAATGCGTAAAAATAAAAAAAATACGACAATTCCGAATTAAGAGGGCCCTGCCACAATTTTTCAACATGTTGTGATACCACTGTCAATGGATAGTCGTGGCTTCCGAGGGCACGCAAGCCATATGTCACACAATTATGTGACAAAATCAGATAAAATCGTCTTTCTTCTTTCATCAAAAAATGCTACATGCGGAAAAATCAATGGGTCACAGACCAAGTAAACGCCACTGGCTTATTTGGCTATGCCGCACACGGAATTCCTGGGGCAGCCGTGGGTGGCCGCTACGTGTTCGCCCATGCTAGGGAGCCTACATGCTGTCATGTCAGCTACCTAGTTTCTCAGCGCGCGAGGCACTCAAAAGTAGCACGTTTGAAGGAAAAAAATTGGCAGATCCACATACCTCAAATACGACGTTATAGGGAGCATGTGGGCGGAAGGTGACCATGTTGCAATTTTATTATTGTGCGACACGTCATGAAATGGCGCTAAATATATGTACTCTATAATTGTTGCATGCACACACATATGTTGAAGCGTTGAATATGGTCATATAAGCAGTCATTTGCACTTTTGCAACGTTGTCAACTTTAACATGCGTATTACCCACACAAGAAGCTGATATGAAGACTGATGCTCGCGAAGTTGCTGGCCCTGGACACCGCTACATAAATAAACTTCAGCGCACGGCACCCAACCACAATTGACGTTAACCCGTAGTGACAGCTGTATCAAAGGAGTACATATGTAATGTTTAATATTTATAAAGTTGTGTATGCAGCACTGCCAAAACTATTGATGTTTGCCAAAGATTAGCGTCTATTTGAAAAGTGGTTCCAAGGCCTGGCTTAGCTCTGTAGCAGAATGCTTGACTGCTACGCAGAATGCTTGGGTTCAATTCCTGCTGGGACCCTGAAATTTATTATTTGCATTCGTCGCGGGTTCAACACTGCCTATGTCAGGTTTTTTTCTTAACAGTGACATTTATTCTATGCTTTGGTTGAGTCGACGCTACCGATGTCGCGTATTGCTTAACTCTCACACGTTAAAATTGCCCATGTGTGTTCTCAACGTTCCTGGGTAGATACTAAGTGTCCATCAAGCGGGCACTTACTCGAATACCAGCGGCACATACCCGCCTGTGGGCATGTGCGACTGTCCTGCGGAATGTGTTGGACGAAGTCCGCGACGGAATTGTGACATTATTCATGCCTTGACTAGCGCGTCATATTCGTAAAACCATCTTAGCCTCCCATGTTTATTTTGTTTCACGCCAAGTTATAAGGGTGACCACGAGAGCACCCAAACCTAATCGGCTAAATAGATAGATAGATATATATGCTCAAAGTCACCCAAAGTTTGCTAAGAAATGCTTCGAACTTAAAAATTGGCCCCGTATCTGCATGTTTCACTGCAAATTTTGTCGAAATACCATAGTCTTGCATTTGAAGAGAGTGAACAAACGTTTATTTCATGTTCTGCGCAAAAAAATGGTGAATTGTACAAAAAAAGTCACAGCTTTGCCCCAAAGGCGAAGCAATTAACGCGATACCAACAATGTTAAAAACACGCGCAGAATAGAAAGCAGATTGAAACGTGCTCCGCGTTTCTCGCGCGCAAATTACGCACGAAACGTACTCACATGTAGAAATGCACGCGAATAAGCGTCTTATTTGTTACTTTGCTGAGTCTGAAAAGCGCGCGCTATTCGCGAACGGAGACTGCAATGATTGCAGTGACCTTTCTGCGCCCGATAACTACTTAAGAAGCGTTCCACGTAAAGCCCGAAGACACACAAGCGTACGATCCTCTCCTCCTAGCCACCGCGACCAAAGGGCGAGAGAGGGAGCGTAACTCCCCTTCTCTAAGTCGGGCAAAGTAGGCGTAGGAGGTTATAGTGGGCGCCGCTGCGCGATGTGGCGGCGTGTGCTCATTGTGCCATCTTTCTGGTAATGCTGAAAACACAGCAGCGGTAATGGTAGATATAAGTAGTTTGCCTTTGAAAGGTGAAGAACGTTCTCCGGTGTAGCTCAGTGATTAATGGCTCCCTATCATGGCGCAGCAGTCCCACGTTCGATTCCGCCCGCCGCAGCGCTTTTTTCCTGGATTTTCTTCTTTCTTGCGTTTTCATATATATTGTTACGGTGCATCATCGACAGGAGCAAGCGTGGCACTTAGCGAAGATGAAGAAGACGCCTGTGCGTTAGGCGCTTGCACGAGAGGCAACTCAGACATCTTGTTCGGCTGCCGACTCTCGGTGGACGCTGTCCTGTAAGCCAAGACCTCGCTCCGTCACATTTGGTGGAAGTGCTGGGCAACCGCCTTGCAACGGAACTTCGCAGCGGCCGACGTTTGAAGGGTCATTCCAAAACGATGACGGAGAGTACAGCGTCTGCATCTGCTCCTGGTGTTCCTGCGGCCGGAGATGATGCGGTAACTACAACTCCTTCTGTGACCACAACCTTTGTTCTCGAACCCCCGCGGGATCCTGGCACGTTCAGCGGTTCCGGCGATCCAGATGAAGTTGACGTTGAAGATTGGCTGGCAGAGTACGAACGTGTGAGTACTCGATACCGATGGGGCCCGACTCTTATGCTGGCAAACCTGTTATTCTATCTTAGGGGAACCGCCAAATCGTGGTATGAGAACCATGAAACAGAACTTGTGAGTTGGGCAGTGTGCAGGGAGAAAATGCTAGACATGTTCGGAAAGCGGATTGGAAGAAAAATGGCCGCGAACAAAATGCTCGCGTCTCGGGCGCAGACCTCGACCGAGTCTTACGTCTCCTATATAGAAGATGTGTTGTCGTTGTGTCGCAAAGCCAATGCCGATATGCCGGAGGCTGACAAGGTCGGGCATATTCTTAAGGGGATTGCGGATGACGCATTCAACCTCCTCATCTGCAAAAATTTTTCTACAGTGGACGCCATTATAAAAGATTGTCGGCGCTTTGAGCAAGCGAAGAGCCGGCGGATTAACAGCGTGTTCACCCGCCTTCCGAATACGGCTGCAACATCATCTTGCGAAGACCATGCAAGAACACGGCCACCACCTCTAGATTCATCGGATCAGGTGACCCGAATTGTACGGCGCGAACTTGAAGCCATTGCCTCTGCTCCGGCTCACACCGCTGCAAGTGACACCACCCCACTCACTGCTAACATGGTTCAAGCCATCGTCCGCCAAGAACTCGCCCGCATAGGTATTCCCTCGGTGTGCGCTTTGCCCAGCCCGCAGCGAGCTTCATGGCGTCCACCCTCGTCCTATCGCGAGCAGCAGTTCACGGCCCGATCTCGCGACCCTGCGGCGTGGAGAACCGTCGACAATCGACCAATTTGTTTTCATTGCCACCGTATCGGTCATGTCGTCCGTTACTGCAATTACCGCTGGTCCTCGCCACCTCGGACTTCACCTCAACCTCACTACTGACAGGACAGCACCCGCTTCGCGTCTGCCGTGCAGCCTTCTCCGCAAAACAACTACAGAAGGTTCAACAGCCGATCTCCGTCACCGCATGGTCATCAGTCGCGTTCGCTTCCAGGACGTCGCCAGTCGTCTCGCTCACCGCAGACTCGCAGGCCGTCATCTCCATTCAAGCCCGCTCCTGCCTACCCGGAAAACTATACGGTGCAGCGCCCGGAGGTGACGCTGCATCTTCGACTCCCTCCACAAATCCTCTCTTGACGCTTCCGACGAGACAAAATTTGTTAGACGTTGCCGTTGACGGTGTGCCTATTTCTGCCCTTATAGATACTGGAGCGCACATTTCTGTAATGAGTGCGAACCTTTGCCGACTCCTACATAAAGTGCTCACGCTTGCCGCTTCCCACAAACTTCGTGTCGCTGATGGGAGGACCCCTGATGTTCAAGGAATGTTCACGGCCCGTGTGTCCATTGCTGGTCATCCTATATTAGTTCAGTTTGCCGTCATTGAAATGTGTCCTCATGACCTAATACTTGGTTTGGACTTCCTGTCACGTCATTTGCGCTCATTGATTGTGCCACTGGTGCTCTTCAGCTTGAACTGCCACAGTTTGCCGATTTTCCCGCAGACTATTCTCCCCGTTTACGCTCTCGTCACCACGTTCGCTTGCCTCCGCAAGCTGCTACATATGTCGCTTTGTCGTGCTCACGTCATGTGCCCGACGGTGACTACCTCGTCACTCCTATAGTCGACGTACTGATGGCCCGAGACGTTGCCCTTGCTCACACTGTTGTCGCCGTCGCTAATAATACAGTGGTTATACCACTACTCAACGTGAGTCTCTTGACTCAAGTTATTCCGCAAGACATGTCTTTGGCCACCCTATCTCCACTTGACAGCTGCAACGTTACTGGTTTGGACACCGATACTACATCCCCTGTCTTGGCCGCAATTACACTCTGCCTGCAGATGACATTAACAAGATGATTGCTCCCGACCTCACTGCAGTGCAAGCTGCCAGCCTCCGTAGTCTGCTAACATCATATAGAGACGTTTTCGACTTTGACCACCGCCCTCTCAGCCAAACAACTGCAGTGACTCACCGGATCAACACTGGTAATGCCAGTCCTATACGGCGGCGTCCATATCGCGTATCTCACAAGGAACGCCAAGTAATCCAAAATGAAGTGAATAAAATGATTACTAAAGACGTAATTGAACCCTCATCCAGCCCCTGGGCATTCCCAGTCGTGCTCGTTCAGAAGAAAGATGGCAGCTGGCGCTTTTGCGTGGACTATCGCCATTTAAACAAAGTGACCCACAAAGATGTCTACCCTTAGCCTCGGATTGATGACGCCCTCGATTGCCTCCATGGTGCCCAATACTTTTCGTCTATCGACCTTCGATCCGGCTATTGGCAAATTTCCGTCGACCCCATGGATCGTGAAAAAACCGCTTTCGTTACGCCCGACGGCCTCTACCAGTTCAAAGTCATGCCGTTTGGACTGTGTAATGCGCCGGCAACTTTCGAGCGCATGATGGACTCCCTTCTCCGAGGATATAAGTGGTCCATCTGCTTATGTTATTTAGACGATGTCATCGTCTTTTCGCACACCTTTGACAGCCATATAACACGTCTGTCAGCTGTTCTGGATGTTTTTCGAAGAGCTGCTCTCCAGCTCAATTCTGCAAAATGCCATTTCGGACGTCGCCAAATCACCATACTCGGCCACCTTGTCAGTGCCGATGGTGTTCAACCAGATCCCGAAAGGTGCGAGCAGTACAACAATTTACTGAACCACGCTCAACCAAGGACGTCCGAAGTTTTGTAGGGCTATGTTCCTATTTTCATCGATTTGTCCGCAACTTCGCCGACATCGCTAGACCGCTTACTGATCTCTTAAAGAAGGACGTTCCCTTCGCATGGGGTATAGAGCAAGCGGACGCCTTTTCGGCTCTTATCCATCTGCTGACTACGCCACCAGTACTGGCCTATTTCGACCCAGCATCACCTACAGAGCTTCGGACCGATACCAGTGGCCATGGAATTGGAGCGGTCCTTGGCCAACGACAGCACGGGAAGGACCGCGTGATTGCTTACGCCAGTCGTTTTCTTTCACCTGCCGAACGGAAGTTCTCCATCACTGAGCGTGAATTCCTAGCTTTAGTGTGGGCCGTGGCGAAATTCAGGCCTTACCTGTATGGCCGAACTTTTTCCGTTGTTACGGACCATCACGCTCTTTGCTGGCTGTCATCGCTAAAGGACCCATCTGGACGTCTTGGTCGCTGGGCGCTCCGTCTGCAAAAATACTCATTCGTGGTCCACTACAAGTCGGGACGCCTCCACACAGACGCAGACTGTTTGTCGCGTTATCCGGTTGAAACGCCCGACTTGACAGACCTTGATTCAGACCCCTGCGTTCTCTCCATCCACGCTTTGGGTGATATCTCCACCGAACAACGACGTGACCCGTCGTTACTCTCCATTATCGAGCGTCTGACCTCTGCTCCGACAGACCCTTCCGTTCGCCTGTTCGAACTGCACGACAACATTCTGTACCGTCGCAGCTTTAACGCTGATGGCCCGTAATTACTACTCGTGCTTCCCCATCACCTGCGTACCAGCGTTCTCGAACAACTACATGACGTACCTACAGCCGGTCACCTAGGCGTCTCTCGTACCTACGATCGTGTGCGACGTCGCTTTTTCTGGCCCGGACTGTATCGTTCTGTGGTTCGCTACGTCACTGCTTGCGACCGCTGCCAACGCCGCAAGCGCCCCTCTGTGCTACCGTCTGGCCTCCTACAGCCCATTGACATACCAACGGAACCATTCTTCCGTGTTGGCCTTGACCTGTTGGGCCCGTTTCCTACGTCTACCTCCGAAAATAAATGGGTTGCAGTCACCACAGACTACGCCACACGCTTTGCCATCACCAAAGCACTGCCGACAAGCTGTTCCACTGACATCGCTGACTTTCTCTTGTATGAAGTCATTCTTCATCACGGCGCTACGCGGCAGCTGCTTACTGATCGAGGAAGGTACTTTCTTTCACGTGTTGTGGAGGATATTCTCCGCGCCCGCTCTACTGAGCACAAGCTTACCACCGCTTATCATCCACAGACAAATGGATTGACCGAGCGTCTGAACCGAACGCTGACGCAAATGCTGTCAATGTACGTTTCGCCAGATCACCATGACTGGAACAAAGCACTCCCCTTTGTCACGTTCGCGTACAATTCTTCACGGCACGACACAGCTAGTTATTCGCCGTTTTATTTGCTATTTGGCCGACATCCAGCATTACCATTTGACACGCTCCTTCCTTCGGCTGCCCCCTTGTCTACTGAGTACGCCAGCGATGTCGTTTCTGGAGCCCATGCAGCCTGTCAGCTTGCCCGTTATCGGCTGCACTTGTCGCAAGCGCACCAAAAAGACCGCTATGACAGTCGCCACCAAAGCGTGCACTTCTCGCTGGGGCCTCTGGTACTTCTCTGGACACCAAACCGCCAAGTCGGCTTATCAGAGAAGCTACTATCACACTACCATGGCCCCTACAAAGTGTTACGACAACTTAGTGACGTGAGCTATGAGATCGCACCCCTAAACAATGCCTTTTCGACCACCTCACTCCAGACAGACGTTGTACACGTTTCCAGACTGAAACCGTATCACCCTCCTCGTTCGTCGCCGCCGTACTAAGCGCCGTGACGGCGCTTCCGCCACACGGGAGTGATGTTACGGTGCATCATCGACAGGAGCAAGCGTGGCACTTAGCGAAGATGAAGAAGACGCCTGTGCGTTAGGCGCTTGCACGAGAGGCAACTCAGACATCTTGTTCGGCTGCCGACTCTCAGTGGACGCTGTCCTGTAAGCCAAGACCTCGCTCCGCCGCAGCGCTTTTTTCCTGGATTTTCTTCTTTCTTGCGTTTTCATATATATATATGTATATATATATATATATATATATATATATATATATATGGTCTATGACATTGACGTTGGCGGCGAAATCCAGCCGAGAGTGTCCATATATTTGCTATCCTAATAAAAGTGCTGTAAGTCACGAGGCGCGCGTCAAGTACCTCATCTTTTCGTGCTATTCCTGCTCCCTGCGTAGCTTCGAGCGCTTCTTCCCGGAAGAAGAAGATACAGCAATTGAAGCGTGCGACATGTCTTTGTAACTCCCTTATCTTCTTGCAATCATTTATACATCCCCCTGTCCATGCATCTCTAAAGGCCCTAAGCTGTACCGCCACGACAAGAGGCAGCCAATAGCACCCTTTTCATTCCTTCCTCCTTCACTGACCTCTTTATCTCTCCGCTTGTACTGAATAGATTCGGAGAATTTTCGCTTTGGTGGATGCGTGAGACAACAAGCTGCTTTAGTGAAGTCATTTCATTGCTATTTAAAAATGTGTTGCAGAGTCCCTAACGAAGTAAAAGGCTTATCTCACACATTCTGCTAGTAATGTGCTATTGGTGCCGCATTAAGGGTGAGTTTTCAAGCACTATCGACCTCCCAATATCGGCCAAGGGGCGACGCACCACACGTGTTTCGCCCCTATTCTAGCAAAAGCTGGTTGTTTGTTACCCCCCTCCCACTTTCTGCCTGCGCTATCTCATCACGTTCACGAGTTCTGCACGCGCTGTTATCTTGTCGCCCTCCACGTGCAGCGACACCTGTGACACCCTCCAAAGGTTTAAAAAGATCATAAAACGTTTTCATGGTGTGAATCTTATCAAAACCGAGAGTAATTAATTGACAACCTTTGCGGTACTTAGCTACGGAGCAGAAACCTGGAGACTTACAAAGAGGGTTGAGCTTAAATTGAGGACGACGCAGTGATCAATGAAAAAAAAATGGTAGGTGTAACCTTAAGAGACAAGAAGAAAGCAGTGTGGATTAGGGAACAAACGGGGGTCAAGGATATCATTGCTGAAATCAAGAAGAAGAAATGGACATGGGCCGGGCATGTAGCGCGTAGACAGGATAACCACTGGTCGTTAAGGGTAACTGACTGGATTCCCAGAGAAAGCAGGCGGGTTATGGGGAGACAGAAGGTTAGGTGGGCAGATGAGATTAAGAAGTTTGCGGGTGTAAATTGGCAGCAGCAAGCACAGGACCGGGTTAACTGGCAGAGCACGGGAGAGGCCTTTGTCCTGCAGTGGACGTAGTCAGGCTGATGATGATGATGATGATGATGATGATGATGATGAACCTTTGCGGGACCAAACAAGTCAAACACGATGTTTTGATTGAGTGCTATGTGAATGTCGATGGTGAACAGCTGCCTTTCTGGAACGCTGAAAGTGAGGGGACGGCGTTGATTTTATATGTACTTCACCTGTAAAACGGGCATTTGCTGCAGTATTCGTGTCATTTAGGAGCTATCGGTAAACTTCCACAACGCTTTCGCGTGCACTTCTATATAGCGTTCGGATGTATACTGCTTCAATGCCATGTTTGTCACGTGGCTTTCAACTAATTAGGAGGTCAGTGTGAAGAGTCTCAACTTACGTCTGCCCTTTTTATTCTCTGGCCCCATTTTATAGCTAAGTGTTCAGTGTTATAGGAGTTACACCATTGCCGATGTTTTCATGGGATATTAACAAAGTCATATCGGGAGTTCAGTGCAACCTTGGGTTTTTCGCAGCTTCTTTGAAACCAAAATGATGCACACAGAAAAAGAGTATTTTATGTTCACTTTGACCATGCATCTTTCCTGCTGCGCATGTTTAATTTCGGAATAATCACGCAGCGTGTTCCCTGATTTGAACGTCGAACATTCACAACTCGCTTAGTCTTCTTCATAATATATAATACCCTCATAGTATCGAGCATTTTTTATTTATGGCGAGATTCGCCCCTAATAAACGCTTCTAATTTCTGAAAATCTTTAAAAAAATTGTTGCTGCCTTCGTTCTTTTTTCAACTGGCTTTAATAGCGGCAACTGTACATTGCCCGCAGCTAAGGCGCATGCAAGGACCTAATATGTTACGTGCCAAAACCATTTTATCATTAGGAGGCATGGCATGGTTTGAGAGATTGATTACGGGCCCCTGAAGTTTTCTTTTACGTATACCTAAATTTATTTGAAGTGTATACGGCGTGACAACAACGGACAGAGCGTGCAAACACACCGAGCGTCACTTCTGTAGACATTGAGCGTTATGCCACTGTACACTTAAAAAACGCAAAGCCAACATTCCCTGTCTATCACTATTGCACCACACTTTGAGCGCACTGTTACTTCGTATCAGTCCCGTGGAAATGTAGCTGGCGTATGCGGGAATCGAACTCATGACTTTGATCCTAGCATCACAACACCTCATCATGTTAACTTATCGGTGGGTGTTGCTTGCAATACCTGTACGTATAAACGCTCAGCGCGAACCCGCAGCGAAAATCTGTTTACACTGAGCAGCGACGACAAGTCTACAACCATCAGCTGAACAAAATACTTGTAGGGCTCACAGTAAGGTGTTGTAAGTGTATTAAAGCTAGCAAGTTCCACCGCTTTTGCACTACCAATGCCCAATTCGGACGGCCGTGGCCCCTCAGATGGCAAGCGCACGGCGTGCATCTCTGAACCCATGTGACTCTTGCTTTAGTTCAAAAACCTCTATGTACCGCGAGAACAAAACGACGACACAGAGACAAGAAGGATACGAATGACACTGTGTCGTCGTTTTGTTCTCGCGCTATAACTATGGTCATGCCATACCAACTAGCCCAAGCTGCCACACCTCTATGTACCATTCGCGTGCGCACGCTAATGGTACATAGAGGTGCGGCGTGTATATTTGAATCCATGTGACTCTTGCTTTAGTTCAAAAACCTCTACGTACCGCGAGAAGAAAACGACGACACAGAGACAAGAAGGACACGAAAGACACTGTGTCGTCGTTTTGTTCTCGCGCTATAACTATCGTCATGCCATACCAACTAGCCCAAGCTGCCACACCTCTATGTACCATTCGCGTGCGCACGCGCGCGTGTGTTTGTCTGTGTGCCATTTGTCCGACATTGTAAAAACTGTGTCTAGACTACAGCAAAGCGCCGTTCTAGCAGAGGGAAGTGGCCCTACTGCAGAGTCATTGCAATACTATGAATACGTCACGCTTGCTCGCGCACGCGTGAGTATGCGTGTGTGGTGTGTGTGTGCGTGTGTCTGTGTGTGTAACAAAACATTAATAAGTATGCACTAAGCAGTTAAAGGGCGCACTAGGGGCCGGATTTCACAATTGCGTTTAACTCTTAAAGGCGAAGCTTAAGGGTCCCTCAATTTTTCCTGAAGACAGAGGCTCCAAGTGGCGATGGAACCTGAATTGTTCGTGATATTTGCTAGCCAACACTGGCGTTGAAGCCAATTAACTTCATGAAGGGCCACTCGTACAAGGTAGGCTGAATCTTCGACGTAGCTCAAATGATGGCTAAATGCGCCTGTTCTGTCCGCGAATAATTTCCTTCCACCTTCCAAAACGATCAGGGCATTGTTCGAAAGGGATCATTTCTGTTTGAAATTCTGGAGTGAAATCACAACGTGCTGGTGTGGTGGTACTGTTCCGCAATGAAAGTTTTATCAGCATGAGAACTGAATGTCTATTGTTTTCTTCACTCGGAAAACAAAATTACTGGAACATGAAATGTAGGTAACTAGATTAGCCCTACTGCAATATCTGCCGAAGCTATTGTTATTGTCTTTATTCATTCTTTCGTTTATTCAAAATACATCAAAGGTCCCGCATTGGACATTGCATGAGGGGTGGGTGAACAGCAAAAAAAAAACTGAAGGGTCATGTTATATGTCTTGAATTGAAAGATGGCTTTAAACGGCAGTCGTGATATAAGCAGTGTCATTGATGAGAGCGATATGTGCAGGAAGGCCACTCTAATCGTAGGCAGTATGGAAAAATAATGAACGTTGATAAATAGTCGTGTTTGCACGCAGCCAAAACACAAGATTTCAATGTGAGTGGTCATAGAAACAATGTGCAGCAATAAAGAATTCGTTCTTTGCAGGCATCTGAAGGAAAACTTAGGAATAAGATTAGACGACAAGTCTGCCTATGAGAAGTGAGGGGAGGCACAGCTTGAATGTTTCTCTTGATTACAACATGGTTTATTACTTTAAAGTTAATTGCCCCATTAATATATGACCTGGGTTAACAACGACTGTCTCAATTTAGCACCCAGCAATAGTGAGGTGAAATTATAAACAGGAAAGGCATACAGAATCTACTTTTCAGGCATTTAATAAAAATAACCTCATCACTAACCCTGTCTGAAATTGGTAGAGAATACGTACCAGGACGAAATACGGGAACAAATATTTTCAAACAATCTTCTTTGAAATACGCACTCATTCATAAATAGTGTCGTTTGGCAGTAGTTCCCACCAGATAGAAAGACTTCCAATACGTTAGCCGTGAAAAAAAGAACAGGCTACATTTACATAAGGCATATAAAGAAAAAATGAAAACTAAAAAACTGTGAATGCGAAAACGTCGTTTGAAGATTATTCCCAAAAATGGTCGACGGGATGCATGCTAAATACAAAAGACGTAAGAAAGGAGTAACTATGAGTGATGCCAATTGGTTGCGAACAGCAGGGCTGTCTTATTGCACGTATCTTTGTATCGCAGCATTTATGTGTGTGTTTTATGGCGGACAGCTCTATACGGCACCTCAGTGGTTTTCAAATCCAGGGCACCTGGTTCTCGTGCATGACTTAATTGTTTTCCAAACGCGATATCGGAACCGGCCCATCAAACAAAGTAAAAAAAGTAGACAGACATGAAAGGCAACAGCAATGGGTCCTAGCAAAAAGTAGAATTAAGGAAAAATGTCGTGAAAAGGCGGATAAGGAGTGAAAATTGAGAAATACAGCAAGCTGAATCCCAATATAATGAAGACAACTCATATATTTCTGCTTAGGCTGTTGCTTCATGCCATTCTGAACTTCAACGTTCTTCTCTAAATATTTTGTTCCTTTGCACTTCGGCATCGACTCTACATAGTTATGCATCAGTATTGTTGCTATAATGGTACGCAGCCAAGGAGGTTTAAAAAAAACTGTTCGTGTACGCAGCATGTTCATCTGTTTCAGTAACTATCCACAGTCAATTTTGTTTCCAGACGTGCTCAATTCGAACTTGGCTATTCAATGTATCTGACTCCTAGGCCTAGTTTTCACCCCAAGGTTTTAACTTAGTTTTAACGAGGGAACCATGTTATGCACTCATTTAATTTTAGGTTCTTTTTCGTGCAATTCTACTTTAAAGCTTTGCGCATGCCGCGCAGCTGAATTTAACCTAGAAAAATTAAAAGAGGAGTCACCCAAGAAAGGCGTTTCCTGTTTCACGTTATTCGATCAATTATAAGACATTTTTTTTTCTCCTCAACTGGCACTTTTTCATGTCAACATCTATTTTTTTCTGTGCTCTCGATTCCTGGAGTTCATGCACTGACTTCGCAAAACTAGATGTGAATAATAAAGAGACAAAAAATGAGAACAAGGAAAAGCTACATAACGTCCAAAAAGAATGTTCGAGCAAGTTACTGTGATCAGCAAAAGATCCAAAATAACGCTTTAGTTTGGTGGCCACTATAGAATGTACACTCAGGAACTGTCATTTGTCGGCATTCACTTTTGCAGACAATGAGCCGCCAGTGAAATTTTCACGAAACAATTCCAATTCTCTCATTGTCTAGCGTTTCTTGTTGAATTAGACTTGAGGCTGACATTATCCGAGTGCGTGTTTCAAACCATAACTCATATTACTATGGTAAGTACATGCATCGCTTCTTGGTGCGGGTACAGGTCGTTTGCAGCGTCTCGTGACTTGACCTAATCATTGAACGAATGTTGCAGAGTGTATATTCGGTATGGCCACAAAAGCTACTTCGAAGGCCCTTTAACTAGTCATTTTTGCGTGCAATGATCGGTCTCAAGTAAAATGCAATTCCTACAGCGACAGCCTGAGGGAAGTTTATATATTCTTCAACATCGATCAGCTCGACTGCCTTAAGTTTCTGCTGCCATTCCGGCCCCTTGAAAGCGATTGAAATTACCTTACCATGATGAAAACATACCTTTGGGAAAACCAATTGATCATCTTGCAAGATTTCGCGCGTTGCTCCTCTAAATGAGGGCTTAAAGACACTGCCATTCTCACATTGATACCGCTCATGTATATGTGAGACATGTTTGCCGAAAATGAGAAACCCAAAATTGGGTGAGCACATAATCAAATGATTACATATCATGACTAGGGCAGTAGAAGCACGTGTGTGTATCCGACAAATATCGTTTGCACGGTGGCTTTCAGTCGATAGCTTAATGGCGGAGACGTTTCTTTCCTACATTACCAAGCTCCGGTACCTCGCACAAACACATAGCGTACGCTTTTTTTTGGTCGCTATGGCCCGTCTCTCAATTTTAAAATTCTAAAATGAAAACTAAAAACAACAGAAAACGCTCGAGCGGTTTCTATCGTTCATGTCGGCATTTCTCAAAGGAACCCTCACTATTCATATCGGCATTTCACAAAAGAATGGTAGAAAATTTGATTTGTTACTGAATGCTACATCAAAGTGGATTTCATTGGCGGTGGCGCATGTTTCTATAATGACATTTACTATGAGGAGCTTGAATTTGTTTTGCTGTTACGGTCTACGCATTCCTTTTCTCTATTTTACTAAGCAGCTACTATTATAAAAAAGAGATTGAATGAGCTATAAAACGGAACTACTCAAAAGCAGTGAGAGAGAGAAAACAAGTCACTGAAGTTTTCATGGCCACAGAAAAGTATTATCACCTCATCTGTACAGCCTGGTGGATCATATACTAAAAGATGTGGCATTTTTTTCGAAAATGTTTTCTTTCTGTAAGTTTTCCTCATATGGTTCTCAAAAACTTCTAGAACTTTACTTTTTATATAGATTTCTCGAACAAAGTGTTTCGAACTAGCTATTTTTGGCAACCAGATCATTTTTTTCAAAACCTACAGAAATGACCTTGCTGAATATCGAAACTAAGTTTCGCTTAGCCATTACAGTTTTCGCGCCGTAAATTCCAACAAACGAATCAAGCCTGCAAATTATACATACTATTCTCAAATGTTTTTTTTTGAAACAGCACTCCTGCGATGTTCTGTGAAATTCAAAAGGCAGTCACGTGAACATAATTTCTCTTCTCTCTGAATTATCTCTTCTTAATTTTACTTTTATTGCCCTGGTTTTCTTCATTTTCTTTTGTACATCTCTTTCGCTTGATCACTTTAGTTATTTTTTTCTTCTTATACCTTTTCTTTGTTCATTTTCGCTTCTTCTTTATATCTCTATCTCTCTCCTGTGTTAGAATCACACCAAAACCTGGCAAGATGGCGACGCGACAACGGTCGTGTCCCTTCTCTAAACCAGCCTTGATGCCTTTATTTACTTGCAAAAGCAAGAATTATGACTTAGCTAAAACTTTGGGGCTCATCTAATGGTGGGCATTGCAGAATATCTTGGATAAATGACGTTGCGCATACCGAATTCCGTTTGCTTGCAGCATGCTTCAGGTGTTCTTCTAGAAGCCATTCGAGACTACCGGTTGACCGGTTGGGAAGGAAATATGAATGGGGTCCAATATATCCAGTCTGGATCGATGTGTAGGCTATAACGTTCCAAAGACATCGTATGATTGTGAAAAATGCCGTAGTGGAGTGCTCCAGAAAATTATATTACCTGGGGCCTTTAACGTGCACCCTAGTCTGATCAGACGTGTCTAGATTATTTTCACTTCCACCGAAAATGCAGCCCCCGTGGCCCGGCCTTGGTCCAGCGGCCTGCATGTGGGTCGGTAGCCGAGTACCTCAGCCACTATACAACCACGGCAGGCGATATAGCCAGTCAAATTCAACTCTTAAATCGGAGCTAAAACACGCTCCAAAAATTTTCAAAATGTTTTCTTTTCTTCGCCTCTTTAATTGCAGTGTTGTGGTCTTATTTAAGCGCACGTACTGAACCAATGTATAGTTATGCAAGAATTCTTGGCGGTGTATATGTGCAATACTAAACAGTTGTTTCGATTTCCTGCTTTCGTGAAACCTAAAGGTTTGCTCTCTATTGCACAAAATGAAAACTACACTGACACACAAGAATATTACCGACAAAGCCGTTTGTACTTCCCGCGAACACACAGATCACTCAACCGAAAGTTGCAGCTTTAGACTAATTCATTCTCCTTTCTCTATGTCCTTCATCTCTTTCCCCCCACACAATATCTCTCATAGTGGCCCTAATGTGGAACGAAGCCTATGGTGTATCGCTGCACCAAGAATTGTCAACAACCACCAGGCTACCACTCTATTCCTTCATCCTCACATTCCTTATGGAAGACTGCGCTGACTAGCTTAGAGCCGATAGAGCAGCGTCGGATTTGGCCAAAGACAGCACTCAAGAAGAATGATCCTCTCAACCTGCATGAATAAAAGTTTCTCTCTCTCTCTATCGAATGAAACATCTTCGTCGCAACAATTTCAGGGTATGATAATTCCTTTATTTTCTTTTTTTATTCCTTGTCTATAGTGGCGTAAGACTGCTTGGTCGTAGGCATTCTTGTATACTTGATCGGCATTGACGCACTTCTAACTTTAAACCGTTGAGCCGGACCTTCTTACTTCCTGGTTTGGTCCATGTTTAAAGTCTTTAAAATGTAAAGCATACCTAGGGCGTACAACACTGAATTGTGCAACTTTTTTGGGGGGATTAAATAGTACAAGAGAGAGAGAGTAGCTGTCGAAAACGAAAGAAAAATATATCGTCGAAGAGCTGGAGCTCGCTTTCCAAACCAGCCAACATACATAGCGGCGAGCCCATGTCATTCTTTTAGTTTATTCATTCATTCTGCTCACAAGAGAGATGTGTCTGAACTGTAGTTTTTCTGTGTGTTTAGTGCTATGCCATTTATCCGCTTCTATGGCTACACTTGTTACCACACAACGTAGCAATGACAAGAGGCACTACAGAAGCCCTCCATGATTTATGGCACAGCTTAAACTGTCAGCAGCCTTTATCGGGCCAGTTATTCGGGATCGCGGCACCTGATCCTATTCCTACGCGTTGTAGAATATCTTTCTCTGTTCGAACATACGCTAGTTACATTGCGAAATTTCGTCTGCAGCAACTTTGAAAGATTGCCGGGTTCAAAAAGGGGGGTCGTTGAGTTCCCTTGTAGATAAGTGAAAGAAGTAAAAGAAACAATAAAATAATGAGTAGCATGCTTGTAAACGTTCGCTTTACAAAAAAAAACTTGTTGGCTTTCATTCTTCTTTTTTTGGCTATATATCTTATAGAAGTAGGGTTGGCAAAGTTAGCTGAGCACAAATTTTCTAGGGAAAACTGGTTACAACGAAACTAGTATATATTTATATATATATATATATACATATATATATATATATATATATATATATATATATATATATATATATATATATATATATATATATTGTAGCGAAGCCTCCGAACTATGAAATGGGTCGAACTCTTGAGTACATTCTAGTGGGGCTACCCAACAAGGACGCCGCTCGCGCTGAGAGCCCGTGCTTTGCTGTGACTGTCGCCATTGCATATTCTCGCTCGTTGCCGGCTAATAAACCTTAACAATTTGGTGCAGAGTGCTGCGATTCCTGTCTATGCCTTTGGAGCTACGATCACGTACCCTGCCATCTACTATGTACCAAGACGCTTCTCAGCAAACGCCTCCTCTAATGCCACCCCCTTGTCCCGGTGTCCCCAGAATCCGCGATCCACCCATATTCCCTGGCGCTGATGGCACTGACGTGGAGGACTGGCTCGCCATTTACGACCGCGTGAGCGTCCCCAACAAATGGGACGAGGACGGCAAGCTGACAAACTTGGTGTTTTACCTTGCCGGTGTCGCCAGTTTGTGGTACAACAAACACGCGTCCGATTTTGCCACCTGGTCCGATTTCAAGACCGCAATAGTCAACGTCTTCGGCTGCCCTGCTGTTCGCAAGCTGCAAGCCGAGCAGCGCTTGCGTGAACGTGCTCAGGAGGCTGGTGAGTTATTCACCAGCTATAATGAAGATGTCCTGGACCTATGTAACAAATCCCATCACACCATGTCCGAGTCTGACAAGATCCGAAACATCATGAAAGGCATCGACGATGATGCCTTCACAATGCTGCTCGCCAAAAACCCCGGCATGGTGGCTGAGGTCATCACACAGTGCCAGAGCTACGAGGAGCTCCACCGGCAGCGTTCGATGACCCGACGCTTCCCACCACGAGCTGCAACGCTTGCTGGCTTGGAGGCCAGTTGTGACCAAGTGGCGTTGATGGCATAACTGAAGTCCTTTATCCGTGAGAAAATCGCGCGTCAGTTCTCCCTCCTGCTCTTTTCCCACCAACCTGCTGTTCAACAATCGGCTACTACCCTTCTCCCTCCCATCCGCTGAGCGATTGAACAGGAAATAGCGGAGGTAATGCCTGCTTACCACCCCCAACTGCCTCCGGCTCCTGCGTCCCTGAGTTACGCGCAAGTGGTCGCCAGGCCACCCCAAGTCGTTCAAGCACCCGCCCCTCTGACCTACGCTGAAGCTGCTGCACGACCTTCGTCCGTTGCAGCGGGTATGCCCGCTACGCATGATGACGTAACCCCTCAGCCTCAGCTTCAGTCCACCATGCAGCCACCGTTCCGTCCATCAGCCCTTGCGACATGGGTGAGACCTACCCCGGTGAACAGATGGCGCACACCCGACAACCGGCCAATCTGCTTTCCTGCGGTTACGCCGGTCACGTGGCCCGTTATTGCCATCGCGTACAGCCGGCTCCAATTTCTTCACCTGTTGCTGGCCAACTCAGCCGTCCTTATCGCGAAGAACCGCCGTCTATGCCACCTCGATCTTGCCCAGGTCTATCTCAAAGATCACCGTCTCCACGACGCCGTTCCCTGTCTCCCATGCAGCCAAGTGCGGCAGCTCATGAGCGGGAAAACTAGTCGTCGCAGTCCCTGAGGCAAGGACTGCGACGCTATCGCAATGTGAAAGCCCTCAGAGCAGCCCCTCGAATGTCATTGACGTGCTTGTGGACGGTGTTTGTGCATCGGCTCTTATTGACACTGGAGCTGCCGTATCAGTTATGGACGAAAAACTCTGCCGCTTACTTCGAAAAGTGACGACGCCACTTTCTGGGTTATCTCTCCGTACTGCGAGTTTGCACCGGATTCATCCTACAGCAGGGTGCACAGCTCGCGTTGTCATCCAGGACGTTCTGTATGTCGCCCAGTTCATCGTCATTCAGGCATGCTCTCATGACGTAATCCTGGGATGGGACTTTCTCTCCCACCACGGCCGTTGTCATGTATGCAAACAGCCTCCACGCAAGCGCACGTGTGTGAGCACCGCCATCACATGCGTTACTTAATTAATGCATACGCGGGCGTCGACGGGATGCCCAGGAAGGCTCGCACTAATTTTCAGTGAGTCTCTAGAGAGAAGAGCACAGACATCGAAACGGCTATGACACGGCATGCCTGCCTAGCTTCGTATGCAGGCGCATGAGTGGTTGTCTGTTTTTTGGGCACATTAGAAAAGCCCACGCAACTGGTGAATGTTTGCTTGAATGTTTTCAAACCGTAAATAACGCCCGCCTGCTAGAAGCGTGAAGCAAAACTGCAGGAAGCCAGTTCAGTTAAGCGCTGATTAAACAGAACACTTCGCCATTACTGAAAAAGGCATGCTTCAGACGAGGTTATTATCGAAAAAGTCATTGACCCCCCCCCCTGGTGATAATAAAGTACATGCAACTATCAGAAATTGGTGTAATTGTTGAGGTGTCAGGCATGAGTACAGCTGATGTGTCGCAGCGTGGTGGAGCTATTGCGTCTCTGTTGCGTAATTGGGCATGGCTCTGGAATGCTTATTTGTTAGTTTGTCTTCATTACCTCTATCTCTTGTATCTATTGAATGAAGCAGAAGCGTTGCCTTCACGGAGTGGTTAAACGACGTTGTGCTATATAGTTCCTTATTTAAACTGTGGTGAAGCAGAGGCGTGCACTTCACGTTTTTCTCAATAAAAATAAATCTGTAACTGGTATTAGTAAAATGTCTCTCGATGGAAATATTTTTTCTTCCGACGTCATTGCTAACATTTTCAGCCAGTATTTTTCTGTAACAGCACTAAATCCGGGCCATAATGTCTTAACGACAAGTGGCGTCCCTTGCATTCCTTGTATCTTTTTCTGACCTACCCAGCTGAAGTTTGGAACACAATCTTAAGCTTGAAAACAACTAGCGCTAGATTTGACGATATTTTCGCCGGGAACATAAAGGGCATTATTGGTGTCATTATCTCTATTTTTGCCCTTATAGTGAAACTGATCATTATACACTGTATTTTATTCTTACGAATTTAAAAAAAACTATTCCAGTGCCTGTTAATAAAGATAATGAGTAAGCCATAAACAAATATAGCCCCATTGTTATCATTCGTTTTTCCAGTGAGGTTGCTGAAAAATTACTTTCCAGCCACCTTACGAAACACCTCGAAAATTCTAAGCCCCATCAATTTGGCTTTCGTCAAGGGCGCTTCACAAATGTAGCGTTGGTTTCTTTTACTTACAATATCAATAACACAATGGATGACAAAAATTTTCTTTGATCACTCCTCATTGACTGCATTCAAGCCTCTGTGTCTATCTATCACGTAATTATTTTGGAAAAGTTCTCTTTTTATGGTATAACTGGCCCATAACGAGAATTCATATCTAGTTATTTACCGAACCATGCTCAAGTTGTATATATTTGATACATGCTGTCGGGCATGAAAACTACGATTATAGGGGTCTGACAAGAATCTATATTAGGTCTTATATTGTCCCTGATATACATAAATGACCTGACAGACTGTTTATCAGGTGACACAGAATCCTTGCTTCACGCAGATGACACCATCATATTCACTGCGCATGACTACATTCTTGCCCTAACCTCCCAGCTAAACAGTAATTGCCAGAGATTCATTAGTTGGTGTCATAACAACAAGCTTGTTATTAATCCATCTAAGACAAAGTTCGCACTTTTCAGTTCTTGGTCGAAAAACTTGAATAACGGTTTTCTGGTGATGCTCAAAATTATGAAATATTTCCATGTGACAAATGGACATTTTTTGTTGAAGTGCTTGACTGGTTTTCGAATTTTAATCAACATATTGATTTAATAAAATGAAAGACCGCCTATGGTATTCATGTTTTCCTGAAAGCCCGCTATTTATTTACGCTTCCTACACTATCTAGTCTCTATTTTGCCTTCCTTCATACTTTTTTCTAACACAGTATTATATCTTGGGAATTCGCATATCAAAAACTTTCATAATTCTATAACACATATACAAAAACACGCTCGAAGCATAATGCCCCGCCGCGGTGGTCTAGTGGCTAAGGTACTCGGCTGCTGACCCACAGATCACGAGATAAAATTGCGGCTGCGGCGGCTGCATTTTTGATCGAGGCGAAAATTCTTTAGGCCTGTGTGCTCAGATTTCGATGCACGTTGAAGAACCCCGGGTGGTCTAAGTTTCCGGAGTACTTTACTACGGCGTCTCTCATAATCAGATATTGGTATTGGGACGTTAAACCCCAAAAATAATTATCGCTGCATGAGAATGCAGAGTAGTTATCATGCTCAATCAGCTCCACTATTTTCTTCATTCAAGCGTATTTCTATTTAAAGTGTGATCCTAACCGTTATTGCCTACCACCGGGTACATTATCCGAATGTTTTGTTCATCGCAGCTAATAATTTTGGAACTTCCTCTAGTAACACAGCTTTCTCTTTTCAAAACAATATATTACCGCCCAAGGCGCACACAAATTACGGACTGAAAACACTGAGCTTCTCCGCAATCAGTGAAAATTGCGTTAAGTCTAGCGAGTACATAGCACATTAAGAAGCAAAATTTTTTGCGCAAACAATAAGAAAAAACAAAACAAAACAAAAAGGGGGTGAGGAAACAAGCAGATTGACGAGAAATTACCAACTGCTTTATTCTTTTCACAGCATCGCATATATATGCCAAAACTACATACATTCCATGCGCACGCACAGCTTTGTATTGTATACGTACTAACAGAAAAATTGCATAATACATCGCACCACAGCACCCGAATGTGCACGCGTGGTGTCATATTCCACACGTAACTCACAATATCTTAACCAAGATGCGCACGCGAGAATTCACATTCCATGACATGCAAGGAAACGAAGTTATCACTGATACAATCAGCTCCGGTTTTCTTAATGTGATATACTTCCAAAGCAAGCCTTGCATCTTCATTTCGGCTTCTAGAATGAGCCTATCATGAAACTGCGGTGAACAGCCAATGCAGGAGTTCAAGCGAGCAACAAGATGTGCCCCTTTGTCTACCTTGTTTGCTATTTTTTGCGCACGTTCCTTAAGACGCTCGTTTATGCATCGACCCATTTGCCCGATGTAGAGCATGGCACATACCACAGGTATGGCATATACAACACAGGTGATGCAAGAAATAAGCAGACACCGTGTTTTAATTGGCACCCAGTTTTGCTACTACCGCAAGTGCGGGAGAACAACCTCAAGAGCTGGTTGGGCGCGGAAAACACCAAGAGGACTTCATGCCTGTTAGCAGCTTTCTTTAGTTGATGTGTGATCTTATGTAAATCAGGCATCACAACCGGCCTGAACGGTTCACGTTCACAGGTCACCTTCTTACTGGTCTTCTTTTTCTGAAGAAGGTCTTCGGCTACGGCCTTGAGGAGCGTCATAGGATAACCTGCAGCCAATTTCGACGTGCGTGATTTAAAAAAAATTTCCTGCGTTTTATGTGCGCACGACTTTTTGCGAGCCGAATCTATACAGGTTGAAATTATTCCTTTTCTAACCACTTTCGAGTGGGCTGACTGAAGATTTACAGCACTTTTCGTACGCGGGGGCTGTAAGCCCGACACACATGCCGTTCACCTACTTTAGACTCTGGTCAACAGCTTGTAGAGAATATTATGGGGTAGCTCATGCGCGAAAAAGAGCCTTTGTTCGTGTTGCCTAAAAACATTTAAAATATCAATCCCCGTCTCCCACGGTATAGAACTGTCCGCCTCTGGAGAATAAAACTTCCCCCTCATTAAATGCCTTAAAACAGTCAGTCGACTTTTACCTAAATCAATCTCTGAATTCCTGAATTAGGTATAGTTACTGTGATTGCCTTTTTTTGTCGTGCATATCATGTTTTTTGATCCATTTTCATTGCTTTCTTTTTCTTGTGAAAAATTTATTAGTGTACACTACTAACAATTCCATCATCACACTTCAAAGAAACCAGACAAAGAAGGACACATAAAGAGCTCTGACGTACAGCCTAAATGTTATACTTCAAACGAGGAAAAAATAATAAACGAAAGTTGTAATTGATTGATATGTGAGGTTTAACGTCCCAAAACCACCATATGATTATGAGAGACGCCGTAGTGGAGGGCTCCGGAAATTTCGACCACCTGAGGTTCTTTAACGTGCACCCAAATCTGAGCACACGGGCCTACAACATTTCCGCCTCCATCGGAAATGCAGCCGCCGCAGCCGGGATTCGAACCCGCGACCTGCGGGTCAGCAGCCGAGTACCTTAGCCACTAGACCACCGCGGCGGGGCCGAAAGTTGTAATTGAGGATAAATGAAAAATGAACATGATAAAAAAATTCTCATAGCGAGTGCAATCAAGCAGACAAAAAGACTACTTCGTTTTCTGACTACGTTGGCTTCTTTATCTTAAGCTGCGCGTGCTTGAATTATGACATTAGGCCAGAGTTCGTTTCAAGAAGCGACTTCCATCTGACGTATTCTGCAAAGGTTCATACTTTCCCATTATAGACGGCGTATTAGGAGCATGCCCACCTCGCTAGATTGGTAGCTATGGGGCTCGGCTGCTGACCCTAAGGGCACTGGTTCGATCCCGGCCGGGGTAGTTGCATTTTGATTGAGGAAAAAGTGCAGAAGCATGCGTACTGTTCAATACCAGAGCACGTTAAAGAACACCAGATGTTCAAAATTTCTGCAGACCTCCACTACAGCGTCTCACACAATCATATTGTGGTCTTGGAACGTAATGTCCCCCATGTAAATATGTTATTAAAACTGCATAAGGAACGGTGAAAAAGAAAACACGCTCGTGCAGCAAAAAGTGTGAAACAGCAGAAGGCCACGATTCCTTTCCTGCGGCTCACGTGGCTTATCAATACACGCGATGAGCGTAACCTCCTGGAACGCGTCGAAGAAAGAGCGAAGGAAACAAGAGGCTTTGAGGGGGCGGTAGATCTTTCAGGCGACAAAACAAAACAAAACAAAACAAAATCTCCTGTAAGCCGTTTTGCGTTTAGAGTACACCACGCACTCTGCATTGTAACCTCTATTTTTACGTGAGGATGCTCGATCTTATGAACAGGTACTAAAGGTTACTTCCATAACGTCTACATTAAAAGTTAACTCGTGCATATTTAGTATAGATTTGATTTGCAAAGGTTACTAGATAATGTTTACTTTACAGGTACACACGTTTGTGAAATTATGAACCTTTGCACCTTTGTATTCCGCGACAACTTTGCGTGGCAGCACAGCCAAGGCCACGAAGTCCAAGCGCACCCTCTTTTACTACGCTTCAGCATGTAGTCCACGAACCCTAACTTTTGTATATTGGGTATCATAATGTTAAATATATGAAAGATGTAAATAGTATGTTCATGATTGTTCGCATTTATATTAGGAAGATTCACTCTTGCAGGTATTTCGTTTTTTGCTTTTTCTATTTTTTGCTCTTTTTGTGTTATTTCCCCTTCTCGCTGCTCCGGTAACAACGATGGCGTCACTCGGTTCCAGCAAGATTGCATCGAAGCTTGTGAGCTGGCATTAGTTCGTGTTCATTAGGTGAACTCTATTCATCGAGCAGGAGGAAATGAAAAAAGTGGTGCGTCGTTACTTAATTTTTAAAGACGATAGTCTTTCTTGGGGACCTTCAACGCGAAAACTTTGGTCTGTCAGTCTGCATATTTGTCTGTTTATCTACCGTTACTGCGAACCGGGTACTTTGGACAGCACCAGTCGATACCTCGAACGGCTGACCCAATCCGCAGCGCCCACCAATGTGGCTCAAGTATCAGCGTTCATACGTCTGGGATTGTCAATTATAAAGCAATTATTGCGCATATCTGAGGCACCATAATAACACGTATATATGCTGCATGTTCATTTTTACTAGAAAAGACATACATAAGTTATTCTAAGGACCATAGCGCTTATCACGCTGCGCTGACCATGCAACACTTGCACGAAGATGCGAGTGTTTCTAACACTTTGGTAAGAACACACGGTGGTGGCCACTACCCGTCGCCTTGCGTTCTACACCTTGTCACCTCTGAGACGGGCGCACACACCCGACTCAGGGCCACGCGCTTTGTTTTTCAGATAAAACTGCCAGATGGCGCTCATGTCTCACGTGTGACGTGACTTGGTGCGCTCGTTCACCTCCGCTGCACGCTCGAGGCACTCCAACGAGCACCTCCGAAAACATTATTTACCGGTTTTCTTGCGCAGAGCATCAAATAAATGTGTAGTTTCCTCTCTCCACACACAAGACTATCGTCTTTCGACGATATGTGCAGAACATGCAAATACGGGGCCAATGTTTTTCCGCCCATGTAATAATCGAGCAGTTAAGCAAGAGCGATAGCATTTACCTTGAAAGTAGAGTACTTGAAAACAGATTGAAACTGAAAAATAGAGCACTATTTGGCCCGCTGACTTTAAAACAGAAGCGAAAGGAAAGTTATTGTGCTGACTTAGGAAGTGACGTATCCTTAGCGTTGACAGAGCTTAAAGAAACTGCACTTCCTGTTCCATTTAATGGTACCCAAGTACTCATCTTTATTTTTTGCACTTTGACGCTTTATATATCTCCGTAACTTACCTTCTTGCTTCTCTAAGGAATCTCTGGCAGGCGTAGTTCGATGAAGTAATATTAAGAGATGAAGCTAAAATCGTGGGCACAAATATATAAGCAGCTACCAAAAGGTTGATGCGTATGTTTGTTTTCCCAGGGTAAGCGACACGAAACAGGCGGTCTTGGCCAAAGTAAGAGGTACGATTCATTAGGTAAGGTGAGAAAGCAATCAGCACCGGCACCATTTCTCAGCTCGAAGAAACTGCCCAATCGATCGCAGGAGGAACAGAGAAGTCAACGAGAAACTGAGAAAGACAATCAAGTATACGAATACCACTGTTTCTGAAGTGCCGGCGAAGCGGGAAAAGTTAGATTAATGTATACTTTTACTTTTTTGACACTCTCTCTAACGCTCACCTTCCAAATTCCCAGAACTGTTTTCGCCAGTTGTATAAAATTCACTTTGCAAATTTTCGCTGCAAAACACTTTTCTGCTCTTGCAACAGCTTTCACCTAGGTATTAAAATGGCTACTCATGGGACCATTGTTGCAATATTGCTAATAATCAGCTAGTAATTGGTGCACAAAACTGGCAACGCGAACGGCTGCCACTGAAGGACGTTGCCGTCGCACACAGAAGAAGCAGTGATGTTTATGTGTAAATGCAAGCGTGAAAGATACGTTTGCTGGCTGTTCCTGAGAGATCTGGCGAACGTTTTCACTCTACTGTGAATGTTTAAAGCAAGAAACACGTTTCCAGAATAAACTATTTCTCCAGCAGAGGTTCTTGAAGTGCTGCTAACCATTTGTACTGAAATCTTCCGCACGGCGTTATATTATTTCGGATAAGATTCTTGAATTAGTTAAGAAAAATATGTGAAAATACTATGGATTCCATTAACAAACATACGGAAAAATTTATATAATATACGAGGCATCTCAATGGGGCTACATCTGCCCCAGTTTTCCTGGAACGCAGATTTATCCTCTTGCCTTTGTTATTGCACTTCCTCTTTTTGGGCGAGGGATGCATGCTTGCTCAGTTACACTTATAATTCACAGTTTAGAGGTGGTCACTTGAAGTTTATGCCCCATGCAGCAACGAATACTTAGAATGCGAGTGTTTCTTGTGTTCCGCATAACGCACAGTTTCTTTCAATGACCGGTAACTTCAAACATAGAAATAAAAAAAGTGGGTGTGGTTGTCAGTTGAATGCATAAGGGTAGCTTGCAAGTATGAAGACCTAAAAAAATCTGAGGTCTCAACTCTTAGAAAAAAACATTGGAATCGATCTCTCAGCGCTTACCAAAGCGACCCTTTGCGAAAAATTCCAATTCATGTGTGGTGCTCAAGTGGCAGTTTAGAAGTCGGTAAGTAATGCTTTTTTTTTTCTCTAGGTGGATCAGCTTGCCCCGTGTAGTGTTACTGTCTGAATATACCTTGCCCATCCAATGATAAATAAAATACGGCATTCAAAGCAACTGCTTGAAGTACTTAACATTATAAGACTGCTGTGGACCAAGACAGTTTAACTGTAAGCCAGTATTGAAAACCTACAAACGTGTCCTGTACGCCTAAAAATGAGGTACATTTTGTATAAGCCTGCTTGTGTTTACTGTGAATAGCGTATGGCTTATTAAAATATTGTCTGAACAAACAAAGAAAGCAATTAATGTGGTACATTGATGATGAAGTCGGGGAAACGAACACTAAAAGCGTCCATACTGCATTGACCAGACCTGAAAC